>CANJKZ010000179.1:0-442500 GCA_947471745.1 Closterium sp. Naga37s-1 | reverse complement strand
ATTGGACGCCCCTTTTTTTTGCTATTCCTCTAGATTAGACCGTTTTCCACACCCACAACAAGTGGCTCCATTTCGTTCCATGTCGTTTGCAAGATTTGAGCGCCCGAACTCTGCCTGGTTCGCCCATTATAGGTGCGCATACTGCCCCGACTGCCCAACGCATCACTTTGACTGGTCCACTGCATTGGATGCCCCCTTTTTTTGCTAGTCCTCTAGATTATACCGTTTTCCACACCCACAACAAGTGGCTCCATTTCGTTCCATGTCGTTTGCAAGATTTGAGCGCCCGAACTCTGCCTGGTTCGCCCATTATAGGTGCGCATACTGCCCCGACTGCCCAACGCATCACTTTGACTGGTCCACTGCATTGGACGCCCCTTTTTTTTGTTAGTCCTCTAGATTATACCATTTTCCACACCCACAAAAAGTGGCTCCATTTCGTTCCATGTCGTTTGCAAGATTTGAGCGCCCGAACTCTGCCTGGTTGGCCCATTAGAGGTGCGCATACTGTCCCGACTGCCCAACGCATCACTTTGACTGGTCCACTGCATTGGATGCCCCTTTTTTTTTGTTAGTCCTCTAGATTAGACCGTTTTCGACACCCACAACAAGTGGCTCCATTTCGTTCCATGTCGTTTGCAAGATTTGAGCGCCCGAACTCTGCCTGGTTTGCCCATTAGAGGTGCGCATACTGTCCCGACTGCCCAACGCATCACTTTGACTGGTCCACTGCATTGGATGCCCCTTTTTTTTGCTAGTCCTCTAGATTAGACCGTTTTCCACACCCACAACAAGTGGCTCCATTTCGTTCCATGTCGTTTGCAAGATTTGAGCGCCCGAACTCTGCCTGGTTCGCCCATTATAGGTGCGCATACTGCCCCGACTGCCCAACGCATCACTCTGACTGGTCCACTGCATTGGACGCCCCTTTTTTTTGCTAGTCCTCTAGATTACACCGTTTTCCACACCCACAACAAGTGGCTCCATTTCGTTCCATGTCGTTTGCAAGATTTGAGCGCCCGAACTCTGTGTGGTTCGCCCATTATAGGTGCGCATACTGCCCCGACTGCCCAACGCATCACTCTGACTGGTCCACTGCATTGGACGCCCCTTTTTTTTGCTAGTCCTCTAGATTACACCGTTTTCCACACCCACAACAAGTGGCTCCATTTCGTTTCATGTCGTTTGCAAGATTTGAGCGCCCGAACTCTGTGTGGTTCGCCCATTATAGGTGCGCATACTGCCCCGACTGCCCAACGCATCACTTTGACTGGTCCACTGCATTGGACGCCCCTTTTTTTTGCTAGTCCTCTAGATTAGAACGTTTTCCACACCCACAACAAGTGGCTCCATTTCGTTCCATGTCGTTTGCAAGATTTGAGCGCCCGAACTCTGCCTGGTTCGCCCATTATAGGTACGCATACTGCCCCGACTGCCCAACGCATCACTTTGACTGGTCCACTGCATTGGATGCCCCTTTTGTTTTGTTAGTCCTCTAGATTAGACCGTTTTTCAAACCCACAACAAGTGGCTCCATTTCGTTCCATGTCGTTTGCAAGATTTGAGCGCCCGAACTCTGTGTGGTACGCCCATTATAGGTACGCATACAGTTCCGACTGCCCAACGCATCACTTTGACTGGTCCACTGCATTGGATGCCCCATTTTTTTCACTAGTGCTCTAGATTAGACCATTTTCGACACCCACAACAAGTGGCTCCATTTCATTCCATGTCGTTTGCAAGATTTGAGCGCCCGAACTCTGCCTGGTTCGCCCATTATAGGTGCGCATACTGCCCCGACTGCCCAACGCATCACTTTGACTGGTCCACTGCATTGGATGCCCCCTTTTTTTGCTAGTCCTCTAGATTATACCATTTTCCACACCCACAACAAGTGGCTCCATTTCGTTCCATGTCGTTTGCAAGATTTGAGCGCCCGAACTCTGCCTGGTTCGCCAATTATAGGTGCGCATACTGTCCCAACTGCCCAACGCATCACTTTGACTGGTCCACTGCATTGGATGCCCCTTTTTTTTTGTTAGTCCTCTAGATTAGACCGTTTTCCACACCCACAACAAGTGGCTCCATTTCGTTCCATGTAGTTTGCAAGATTTGAGCGCCCGAACTCTGTGTGGTACGCCCATTATAGGTACGCATACAGCCCCGACTGCCCAACGCATCACTTTGACTGGTCCACTGCATTGGATGCCCCATTTTTTTCACTAGTCCTCGAGATAAGACCATTTTCGACACTCACAACAAGTGGCTCCATTTCATTCCATGTCGTTTGCAAGATTTGAGCGCCCGAACACTGCCTGGTTCGCCCATTATAGGTGCGCATACAGCCCCGACTGCCCAACGCATCACTTTGACTGGTCCACTGCATTGGATGCCCCTTTTTTTTCACTAGTCCTCGAGATTAGACCATTTTCCACACCCACAACAAGTGGCTCCATTTCATTCCATGTCGTTTGCAAGATTTGAGCGCCCGAACACTGCCTGGTTCGCCCATTATAGGTGCGCATACAGCCCCGACTGCCCAACGCATCACTTTGACTGGTCCACTGCATTGGATGCCCCTTTTGTTTTGCTTGTCCTCTAGATTATACCATTTTCCACACCCACAACAAGTGGCTCCATTTCGTTCCATGTCGTTTGCAAGATTTGAGCGCCCGAACTCTGCCTGGTTCGCCCATTATAGGTGCGCATACTGCCCCGACTGCCCAACGCATCACTCTGACTGGTCCACTGCATTGGATGCCCCTTTTTTTGCTTGTCCTCTAGATTATACCGTTTTCCACACCCACAACAAGTGGCTCCATTTCGTTCCATGTCGTTTGCAAGATTTGAGCGTCCGAACTCTTCCTGGTTCGCCCATTATAGGTGCGCATACTGCCCCGACTGCCCAACGCATCACTCTGACTGGTCCACTGCATTGGACGCCCCTTTTTTTTGCTATTCCTCTAGATTAGACCGTTTTCCACATCCACAACAAGTGGCTCCATTTCGTTCCATGTCGTTTGCAAGATTTGAGCGCCCGAACTCTGCCTGGTTCGCCCATTATAGGTGCGCATACTGCCCCGACTGCCCAACGCATCACTCTGACTGGTCCACTGCATTGGACGCCCCTTTTTTTTGCTATTCCTCTAGATTAGACCGTTTTCCACATCCACAACAAGTGGCTCCATTTCGTTCCATGTCGTTTGCAAGATTTGAGCGCCCGAACTCTGCCTGGTTCGCCAATTATAGGTGCGCATACTGCCCCGACTGCCCAACGCATCACTTTGACTGGTCCACTGCATTGGACGCCCCTTTTTTTTGCTAGTCCTCTAGATTAGACCGTTTTCCACACCCACAACAAGTGGCTCCATTTCGTTCCATGTCGTTTGCAAGATTTGAGCGCCCGAACTCTGCCTGGTTCGCCCATTATAGGTGCGCATACTGTCCCGACTGCCCAACGCATCACTTTGACTGGTCCACTGCATTGGATGCCCCTTTTTTTTTGTTAGTCCTCTAGATTAGACCGTTTTCCACACCCACAACAAGTGGCTCCATTTCGTTCCATGTCGTTTGCAAGATTTGAGCGCCCGAACTCTGTGTGGTACGCCCATTATAGGTACGCATACAGTTCCGACTGCCCAACGCATCACTTTGACTGGTCCACTGCATTGGATGCCCCATTTTTTTCACTAGTGCTCTAGATTAGACCATTTTCGACACCCACAACAAGTGGCTCCATTTCATTCCATGTCGTTTGCAAGATTTGAGCGCCCGAACTCTGCCTGGTACGCCCATTAGAGATGCGCATACTGCCCCGACTGCCCAACGCATCACTTTGACTGGTCCACTGCATTGGATGCCCCTTTTTTTTTGCTAGTCCTCTAGATTAGACCGTTTTCCACACCCACAACAAGTGGCTCCATTTCATTCCATGTCGTTTGCAAGATTTGAGCGCCCGAACTCTGCCTGGTTCGCCCATTATACGTGCGCATACTGCCCCGACTGCCCAACGCATCACTTTGACTGGTCCACTGCATTGGATGCCCCCTTTTTTTGCTAGTCCTCTAGATTATACCATTTTCCACACCCACAACAAGTGGCTCCACTTCGTTCCATGTCGTTTGCAAGATTTGAGCGCCCGAACTCTGCCTGGTTCGCCCATTATAGGTGCGCATACTGTCCCGACTGCCCAACGCATCACTTTGACTGGTCCACTGCATTGGATGCCCCTTTTTTTTTGTTAGTCCTCTAGATTAGACAGTTTTCCACACCCACAACAAGTGGCTCCATTTCGTTCCATGTCGTTTGCAAGATTTGAGCGCCCGAACTCTGTGTGGTACGCCCATTATAGGTACGCATACAGTTCCGACTGCCCAACGCATCACTTTGACTGGTCAACTGCATTGGATGCCCCATTTTTTTCACTAGTGCTCTAGATTAGACCATTTTCGACACCCACAACAAGTGGCTCCATTTCATTCCATGTCGTTTGCAAGATTTGAGCGCCCGAACTCTGCCTGGTTCGCCCATTATAGGTGCGCATACTGCCCCGACTGCCCAACGCATCACTTTGACTGGTCCACTGCATTGGATGCCCCATTTTTTTCACTAGTGCTCTAGATTAGACCATTTTCCACACCCACAACAAGTGGCTCCATTTCGTTCCATGTCGTTTGCAAGATTTGAGCGCCCGAACTCTGCCTGGTTCGCCCATTATAGGTGCGCATACTGCCCCGACTGCCCAACGCATCACTAACGCATCACTCTGACTGGTCCACTGCATTGGACGCCCCTTTTTTTTGCTATTCCTCTAGATTAGACCGTTTTCCACACCCACAACAAGTGGCTCCATTTCGTTCCATGTCGTTTGCAAGATTTGAGCGCCCGAACTCTGCCTGGTTCGCCCATTATAGGTGCGCATACTGCCCCGACTGCCCAACGCATCACTAACGCATCACTCTGACTGGTCCACTGCATTGGACGCCCCTTTTTTTTGCTATTCCTCTAGATTAGACCGTTTTCCACACCCACAACAAGTGGCTCCATTTCGTTCCATGTCGTTTGCAAGATTTGAGCGTCCGAACTCTGCCTGGTTCGCCCATTATAGGTGCGCATACTGCCCCGACTGCCCAACGCATCACTCTGACTGGTCCACTGCATTGGACGCCCCTTTTTTTTGCTATTCCTCTAGATTAGACCGTTTTCCACACCCACAACAAGTGGCTCCATTTCGTTCCATGTCGTTTGCAAGATTTGAGCGCCCGAACTCTGCCTGGTTCGCCCATTATAGGTGCGCATACTGCCCCGACTGCCCAACGCATCACTCTGACTGGTCCACTGCATTGGACGCCCCCTTTTTTTGCTATTCCTCTAGATTAGACCGTTTCCACACCCACAACAAGTGGCTCCATTTCGTTCCATGTCGTTTGCAAGATTTGAGCGCCCGAACTCTGCCTGGTTCGCCCATTATAGGTGCGCATACTGCCCCGACTGCCCAACACATCACTCTGACTGGTCCACTGCATTGGACGCCCCTTTTTTTTGCTAGTCCTCTAGATTAGACCGTTTTCCACACCCACAACAAGTGGCTCCATTTCGTTCCATGTCGTTTGCAAGATTTGAGCGCCCGAACTCTGCCTGGTTCGCCCATTATAGGTGCGCATACTGCCCCGACTGCCCAACGCATCACTCTGACTGGTCCACTGCGTTGGACGCCCCTTTTTTTTGCTAGTCCTCTAGATTAGACCGTTTTCCACACCCACAACAAGTGGCTCCATTTCGTTCCATGTCGTTTGCAAGATTTGAGCGCCCGAACTCTGCCTGGTTCGCCCATTATAGGTGCGCATACTGCCCCGACTGCCCAACGCATCACTCTGACTGGTCCACTGCGTTGGACGCCCCTTTTTTTTGCTAGTCCTCTAGATTAGACCGTTTTCCACACCCACAACAAGTGGCTCCATTTCGTTCCATGTCGTTTGCAAGATTTGAGCGCCCGAACTCTGCCTGGTTCGCCCATTATAGGTGCGCATACTGCCCCGACTGCCCAACGCATCACTCTGACTGGTCCACTGCGATGGACGCCCCCTTTTTTTGCTAGTCCTCTAGATTAGACCGTTTTCCACACCCACAACAAGTGGCTCCATTTCGTTCCATGTCGTTTGAAAGATTTGAGCGCCCGAACTCTGCCTGGTTCGCCCATTATAGGTGCGCATACTGCCCCGACTGCCCAACGCATCACTCTGACTGGTCCACTGCGATGGACGCCCCTTTTTTTTGCTAGTCCTCTAGATTACACCGTTTTCCACACCCACAACAAGTGGCTCCATTTCGTTCCATGTCGTTTGAAAGATTTGAGCGCCCGAACTCTGCCTGGTTCGCCCATTATAGGTGCGCATACTGCCCCGACTGCCCAACGCATCACTCTGACTGGTCCACTGCGTCGGACGCCCCTTTTTTTTGCTAGTCCTCTAGATTACACCGTTTTCCACACCCACAACAAGTGGCTCCATTTCGTTCCATGTCGTTTGAAAGATTTGAGCGCCCGAACTCTGCCTGGTTCGCCCATTATAGGTGCGCATACTGCCCCGACTGCCCAACGCATCACTCTGACTGGTCCACTGCGTTGGACGCCCCTTTTTTTTGCTAGTCCTCTAGATTACACCGTTTTCCACACCCACAACAAGTGGCTCCATTTCGTTCCATGTCGTTTGCAAGATTTGAGCGCCCGAACTCTGCCTGGTTCGCCCATTATAGGTGCGCATACTGCCCCGACTGCCCAACGCATCACTCTGACTGGTCCACTGCGTTGGACGCCCCTTTTTTTTGCTAGTCCTCTAGATTACACCGTTTTCCACACCCACAACAAGTGGCTCCATTTCGTTCCATGTCGTTTGCAAGATTTGAGCGCCCGAACTCTGCCTGGTTCGCCCATTATAGGTGCGCATACTGCCCCGACTGCCCAACGCATCACTCTGACTGGTCCACTGCGTTGGACGCCCCTTTTTTTTGCTAGTCCTCTAGATTACACCGTTTTCCACACCCACAACAAGTGGCTCCATTTCGTTCCATGTCGTTTGCAAGATTTGAGCGCCCGAACTCTGCCTGGTTCGCCCATTATAGGTGCGCATACTGCCCCGACTGCCCAACGCATCACTCTGACTGGTCCACTGCGTTGGACGCCCCTTTTTTTTGCTAGTCCTCTAGATTACACCGTTTTCCACACCCACAACAAGTGGCTCCATTTCGTTCCATGTCGTTTGCAAGATTTGAGCGCCCGAACTCTGCCTGGTTCGCCCATTATAGGTGCGCATACTGCCCCGACTGCCCAACGCATCACTCTGACTGGTCCACTGCGTTGGACGCCCCTTTTTTTTTGCTAGTCCTCTAGATTAGACCGTTTTCCACACCCACAACAAGTGGCTCCATTTCGTTCCATGTCGTTTGCAAGATTTGAGCGCCCGAACTCTGCGTTCCATGTCGTTTGCAAGATTTGAGCGCCCGAACTCTGCCGGGTACGCCCATTATAGGTGCGCATACTGCCCCGACTGCCCAACGCATCACTTTGACTGGTCCACTGCGTTGGACGCCCCTTTTTTTTGCTAGTCCTCCAGATTAGACCGTTTTCCACACCCACAACAAGTGGCTCCATTTCGTTCCCTGTCGTTTGAAAGATTTGAGCGCCCGAACTCTGCCTGGTTCGCCCATTATAGGTGCGCATACTGCCCCGACTGCCCAACGCATCACTCTGACTGGTCCACTGCGTTGGACGCCCCTTTTTTTTGCTAGTCCTCTAGATTACACCGTTTTCCACACCCACAACAAGTGGCTCCATTTCGTTCCATGTCGTTTGCAAGATTTGAGCGCCCGAACTCTGCCTGGTTCGCCCATTATAGGTGCGCATACTGCCCCGACTGCCCAACGCATCACTCTGACTGGTCCACTGCGTTGGACGCCCCTTTTTTTTGCTAGTCCTCTAGATTACACCGTTTTCCACACCCACAACAAGTGGCTCCATTTCGTTCCATGTCGTTTGCAAGATTTGAGCGCCCGAACTCTGCCTGGTTCGCCCATTATAGGTGCGCATACTGCCCCGACTGCCCAACGCATCACTCTGACTGGTCCACTGCGTTGGACGCCCCTTTTTTTTGCTAGTCCTCTAGATTACACCGTTTTCCACACCCACAACAAGTGGCTCCATTTCGTTCCCTGTCGTTTGCAAGATTTGAGCGCCCGAACTCTGCCTGGTTCGCCCATTACATGTGCGCATACTGCCCCGACTGCCCAGCGCATCACTTTGACTGGTCCACTGCGTTGGACGCCCCTTTTTTTTGCTAGTCCTCCAGATTAGACCGTTTTCCACACCCACAACAAGTGGCTCCATTTCGTTCCCTGTCGTTTGCAAGATTTGAGCGCCCGAACTCTGCCGGGTACGCCCATTATAGGTGCGCATACTGCCCCGACTGCCCAGCGCATCACTCTGACTGGTCCACTGCGTTGGACGCCCCTTTTTTTTGCTAGTCCTCTAGATTACACCGTTTTCCACACCCACAACAAGTGGCTCCATTTCGTTCCATGTCGTTTGCAAGATTTGAGCGCCCGAACTCTGCCTGGTTCGCCCATTATAGGTGCGCATACTGCCCCGACTGCCCAACGCATCACTCTGACTGGTCCACTGCGTTGGACGCCCCTTTTTTTTGCTAGTCCTCTAGATTACACCGTTTTCCACACCCACAACAAGTGGCTCCATTTCGTTCCATGTCGTTTGCAAGATTTGAGCGCCCGAACTCTGCCTGGTTCGCCCATTATAGGTGCGCATACTGCCCCGACTGCCCAACGCATCACTCTGACTGGTCCACTGCGTTGGACGCCCCTTTTTTTTGCTAGTCCTCTAGATTACACCGTTTTCCACACCCACAACAAGTGGCTCCATTTCGTTCCCTGTCGTTTGCAAGATTTGAGCGCCCGAACTCTGTGTGGTACGCCCATTATAGGTACGCATACAGTTCCGACTGCCCAACGCATCACTTTGACTGGTCCACTGCATTGGATGCCCCATTTTTTTCACTAGTGCTCTAGATTAGACAATTTTCCACACCCACAACAAGTGGCTCCATTTCGTTCCATGTCGTTTGCAAGATTTGAGCGCCCGAACTCTGCCTGGTTCGCCCATTACAGGTGCGCATACTGCCCCGACTGCCCAACGCATCACTAACGCATCACTCTGACTGGTCCACTGCGTTGGACGCCCCTTTTTTTTGCTATTCCTCTAGATTAGACCGTTTTCCACACCCACAACAAGTGGCTCCATTTCGTTCCATGTCGTTTGCAAGATTTGAGCGCCCGAACTCTGCCTGGTTCGCCCATTATAGGTGCGCATACTGCCCCGACTGCCCAACGCATCACTCTGACTGGTCCACTGCGTTGGACGCCCCTTTTTTTTGCTAGTCCTCTAGATTACACCGTTTTCCACACCCACAACAAGTGGCTCCATTTCGTTCCATGTCGTTTGCAAGATTTGAGCGCCCGAACTCTGCCTGGTTCGCCCATTATAGGTGCGCATACTGCCCCGACTGCCCAACGCATCACTCTGACTGGTCCACTGCGTTGGACGCCCCTTTTTTTTTGCTAGTCCTCTAGATTAGACCGTTTTCCACACCCACAACAAGTGGCTCCATTTCGTTCCATGTCGTTTGCAAGATTTGAGCGCCCGAACTCTGCCTGGTTCGCCCATTATAGGTGCGCATACTGCCCCGACTGCCCAACGCATCACTCTGACTGGTCCACTGCGTTGGACGCCCCTTTTTTTTTGCTAGTCCTCGAGGTTAGACCGTTTTCCACACCCACAACAGGTGGCTCCATTTCGTTCCATGTCGTTTGCAAGATTTGAGCGCCCGAACTCTGCCTGGTTCGCCCATTACAGGTGCGCATACTGCCCCGACTGCCCAGCGCATCACTTTGACTGGTCCACTGCGTTGGACGCCCCTTTTTTTTTGCTAGTCCTCTAGATTAGACCGTTTTCCACACCCACAACAGGTGGCTCCACTTCGTTCCATGTCGTTTGCAAGATTTGAGCGCCCGAACTCTGCCTGGTTCGCCCATTATAGGTGCGCATACTGCCCCGACTGCCCAACGCATCACTCTGACTGGTCCACTGCGTTGGACGCCCCTTTTTTTTTGCTAGTCCTCTAGATTAGACCGTTTTCCACACCCACAACAAGTGGCTCCATTTCGTTCCATGTCGTTTGCAAGATTTGAGCGCCCGAACTCTGCCTGGTTCGCCCATTATAGGTGCGCATACTGCCCCGACTGCCCAACGCATCACTCTGACTGGTCCACTGCGTTGGACGCCCCTTTTTTTTGCTAGTCCTCTAGATTACACCGTTTTCCACACCCACAACAAGTGGCTCCATTTCGTTCCATGTCGTTTGCAAGATTTGAGCGCCCGAACTCTGCCTGGTTCGCCCATTATAGGTGCGCATACTGCCCCGACTGCCCAGCGCATCACTCTGACTGGTCCACTGCGTTGGACGCCCCTTTTTTTTTGCTAGTCCTCGAGGTTAGACCGTTTTCCACACCCACAACAGGTGGCTCCATTTCGTTCCATGTCGTTTGCAAGATTTGAGCGCCCGAACTCTGCCTGGTTCGCCCATTACAGGTGCGCATACTGCCCCGACTGCCCAGCGCATCACTTTGACTGGTCCACTGCGTTGGACGCCCCTTTTTTTTTGCTAGTCCTCTAGATTAGACCGTTTTCCACACCCACAACAGGTGGCTCCACTTCGTTCCATGTCGTTTGCAAGATTTGAGCGCCCGAACTCTGCCTGGTTCGCCCATTACAGGTGCGCATACTGCCCCGACTGCCCAACGCATCACTCTGACTGGTCCACTGCGTTGGACGCCCCTTTTTTTTTGCTAGTCCTCTAGATTACACCGTTTTCCACACCCACAACAAGTGGCTCCATTTCGTTCCATGTCGTTTGCAAGATTTGAGCGCCCGAACTCTGCCTGGTTCGCCCATTATAGGTGCGCATACTGCCCCGACTGCCCAACGCATCACTCTGACTGGTCCACTGCGTTGGACGCCCCTTTTTTTTGCTAGTCCTCTAGATTAGACCGTTTTCCACACCCACAACAAGTGGCTCCATTTCGTTCCCTGTCGTTTGCAAGATTTGAGCGCCCGAACTCTGCCTGGTTCGCCCATTATAGGTGCGCATACTGCCCCGACTGCCCAACGCATCACTCTGACTGGTCCACTGCGTTGGACGCCCCTTTTTTTTGCTAGTCCTCTAGATTACACCGTTTTCCACACCCACAACAAGTGGCTCCATTTCGTTCCATGTCGTTTGCAAGATTTGAGCGCCCGAACTCTGCCTGGTTCGCCCATTACAGGTGCGCATACTGCCCCGACTGCCCAACGCATCACCAACGCATCACTCTGACTGGTCCACTGCGTTGGACGCCCCTTTTTTTTGCTAGTCCTCTAGATTACACCGTTTTCCACACCCACAACAAGTGGCTCCATTTCGTTCCATGTCGTTTGCAAGATTTGAGCGCCCGAACTCTGCCTGGTTCGCCCATTATAGGTGCGCATACTGCCCCGACTGCCCAACGCATCACTCTGACTGGTCCACTGCGTTGGACGCCCCTTTTTTTTTGCTAGTCCTCTAGATTACACCGTTTTCCACACCCACAACAAGTGGCTCCATTTCGTTCCATGTCGTTTGCAAGATTTGAGCGCCCGAACTCTGCCTGGTTCGCCCATTATAGGTGCGCATACTGCCCCGACTGCCCAACGCATCACTCTGACTGGTCCACTGCGTTGGACGCCCCTTTTTTTTTGCTAGTCCTCTAGATTAGACCGTTTTCCACACCCACAACAAGTGGCTCCATTTCGTTCCATGTCGTTTGCAAGATTTGAGCGCCCGAACTCTGCCTGGTTCGCCCATTATAGGTGCGCATACTGCCCCGACTGCCCAACGCATCACTCTGACTGGTCCACTGCGTTGGACGCCCCTTTTTTTTTGCTAGTCCTCTAGATTAGACCGTTTTCCACACCCACAACAAGTGGCTCCATTTCGTTCCATGTCGTTTGCAAGATTTGAGCGCCCGAACTCTGCGTTCCATGTCGTTTGCAAGATTTGAGCGCCCGAACTCTGCCGGGTACGCCCATTATAGGTGCGCATACTGCCCCGACTGCCCAACGCATCACTCTGACTGGTCCACTGCGTTGGACGCCCCTTTTTTTTGCTAGTCCTCCAGATTAGACCGTTTTCCACACCCACAACAAGTGGCTCCATTTCGTTCCCTGTCGTTTGCAAGATTTGAGCGCCCGAACTCTGCCGGGTACGCCCATTATAGGTGCGCATACTGCCCCGACTGCCCAGCGCATCACTTTGACTGGTCCACTGCGTTGGACGCCCCTTTTTTTTGCTAGTCCTCCAGATTAGACCGTTTTCCACACCCACAACAAGTGGCTCCATTTCGTTCCCTGTCGTTTGCAAGATTTGAGCGCCCGAACTCTGCCGGGTACGCCCATTATAGGTGCGCATACTGCCCCGACTGCCTAGCGCATCACTTTGACTGGTCCACTGCGTTGGACGCCCCTTTTTTTTTGCTAGTCCTCGAGGTTAGACCGTTTTCCACACCCACAACAGGTGGCTCCATTTCGTTCCATGTCGTTTGCAAGATTTGAGCGCCCGAACTCTGCCTGGTTCGCCCATTACAGGTGCGCATACTGCCCCGACTGCCCAGCGCATCACTTTGACTGGTCCACTGCGTTGGATGCCCCCCTTTTTTTGCTAGTCCTCTAGATTAGACCGTTTTCCACACCCACAACAGGTGGCTCCACTTCGTTCCAAAACGGTCTAACCTCGAGGACTAGCAAAAAAAAAGGGGCGTCCAACGCAGTGGACCAGTCAGAGTGATGCGCTGGGCAGTCGGGGCAGTATGCGCACCTATAATGGGCGAACCAGGCAGAGTTCGGGCGCTCAAATCTTGCAAACGACATGGAACGAAATGGAGCCACTTGTTGTGGGTGTGGAAAACGGTGTAATCTAGAGGACTAGCAAAAAAAAGGGGCGTCCAACGCAGTGGACCAGTCAGAGTGATGCGTTGGGCAGTCGGGGCAGTATGCGCACCTATAATGGGCGAACCAGGCAGAGTTCGGGCGCTCAAATCTTGCAAACGACATGGAACGAAATGGAGCCACTTGTTGTGGGTGTGGAAAACGGTCTAATCTAGAGGACTAGCAAAAAAAAAGGGGCGTCCAACGCAGTGGACCAGTCAGAGTGATGCGTTGGGCAGTCGGGGCAGTATGCGCACCTATAATGGGCGAACCAGGCAGAGTTCGGGCGCTCAAATCTTGCAAACGACATGGAACGAAGTGGAGCCACCTGTTGTGGGTGTGGAAAACGGTCTAATCTAGAGGACTAGCAAAAAAAAAGGGGCGTCCAACGCAGTGGACCAGTCAAAGTGATGCGCTGGGCAGTCGGGGCAGTATGCGCACCTGTAATGGGCGAACCAGGCAGAGTTCGGGCGCTCAAATCTTGCAAACGACATGGAACGAAATGGAGCCACCTGTTGTGGGTGTGGAAAACGGTCTAACCTCGAGGACTAGCAAAAAAAAAGGGGCGTCCAACGCAGTGGACCAGTCAGAGTGATGCGTTGGGCAGTCGGGGCAGTATGCGCACCTATAATGGGCGAACCAGGCAGAGTTCGGGCGCTCAAATCTTGCAAACGACATGGAACGAAATGGAGCCACTTGTTGTGGGTGTGGAAAACGGTCTAATCTAGAGGACTAGCAAAAAAAAAGGGGCGTCCAACGCAGTGGACCAGTCAGAGTGATGCGTTGGGCAGTCGGGGCAGTATGCGCACCTATAATGGGCGAACCAGGCAGAGTTCGGGCGCTCAAATCTTGCAAACGACATGGAACGAAATGGAGCCACTTGTTGTGGGTGTGGAAAACGGTGTAATCTAGAGGACTAGCAAAAAAAAGGGGCGTCCAACGCAGTGGACCAGTCAGAGTGATGCGTTGGGCAGTCGGGGCAGTATGCGCACCTATAATGGGCGAACCAGGCAGAGTTCGGGCGCTCAAATCTTGCAAACGACATGGAACGAAATGGAGCCACTTGTTGTGGGTGTGGAAAACGGTCTAATCTAGAGGAATAGCAAAAAAAAGGGGCGTCCAACGCAGTGGACCAGTCAGAGTGATGCGTTAGTGATGCGTTGGGCAGTCGGGGCAGTATGCGCACCTGTAATGGGCGAACCAGGCAGAGTTCGGGCGCTCAAATCTTGCAAACGACATGGAACGAAATGGAGCCACTTGTTGTGGGTGTGGAAAATTGTCTAATCTAGAGCACTAGTGAAAAAAATGGGGCATCCAATGCAGTGGACCAGTCAAAGTGATGCGTTGGGCAGTCGGAACTGTATGCGTACCTATAATGGGCGTACCACACAGAGTTCGGGCGCTCAAATCTTGCAAACGACAGGGAACGAAATGGAGCCACTTGTTGTGGGTGTGGAAAACGGTGTAATCTAGAGGACTAGCAAAAAAAAGGGGCGTCCAACGCAGTGGACCAGTCAGAGTGATGCGTTGGGCAGTCGGGGCAGTATGCGCACCTATAATGGGCGAACCAGGCAGAGTTCGGGCGCTCAAATCTTGCAAACGACATGGAACGAAATGGAGCCACTTGTTGTGGGTGTGGAAAACGGTGTAATCTAGAGGACTAGCAAAAAAAAGGGGCGTCCAACGCAGTGGACCAGTCAGAGTGATGCGTTGGGCAGTCGGGGCAGTATGCGCACCTATAATGGGCGAACCAGGCAGAGTTCGGGCGCTCAAATCTTGCAAACGACATGGAACGAAATGGAGCCACTTGTTGTGGGTGTGGAAAACGGTGTAATCTAGAGGACTAGCAAAAAAAAGGGGCGTCCAACGCAGTGGACCAGTCAGAGTGATGCGCTGGGCAGTCGGGGCAGTATGCGCACCTATAATGGGCGTACCCGGCAGAGTTCGGGCGCTCAAATCTTGCAAACGACAGGGAACGAAATGGAGCCACTTGTTGTGGGTGTGGAAAACGGTCTAATCTGGAGGACTAGCAAAAAAAAGGGGCGTCCAACGCAGTGGACCAGTCAAAGTGATGCGCTGGGCAGTCGGGGCAGTATGCGCACATGTAATGGGCGAACCAGGCAGAGTTCGGGCGCTCAAATCTTGCAAACGACAGGGAACGAAATGGAGCCACTTGTTGTGGGTGTGGAAAACGGTGTAATCTAGAGGACTAGCAAAAAAAAGGGGCGTCCAACGCAGTGGACCAGTCAGAGTGATGCGTTGGGCAGTCGGGGCAGTATGCGCACCTATAATGGGCGAACCAGGCAGAGTTCGGGCGCTCAAATCTTGCAAACGACATGGAACGAAATGGAGCCACTTGTTGTGGGTGTGGAAAACGGTGTAATCTAGAGGACTAGCAAAAAAAAGGGGCGTCCAACGCAGTGGACCAGTCAGAGTGATGCGTTGGGCAGTCGGGGCAGTATGCGCACCTATAATGGGCGAACCAGGCAGAGTTCGGGCGCTCAAATCTTGCAAACGACATGGAACGAAATGGAGCCACTTGTTGTGGGTGTGGAAAACGGTGTAATCTAGAGGACTAGCAAAAAAAAGGGGCGTCCAACGCAGTGGACCAGTCAGAGTGATGCGTTGGGCAGTCGGGGCAGTATGCGCACCTATAATGGGCGAACCAGGCAGAGTTCGGGCGCTCAAATCTTTCAAACGACAGGGAACGAAATGGAGCCACTTGTTGTGGGTGTGGAAAACGGTCTAATCTGGAGGACTAGCAAAAAAAAGGGGCGTCCAACGCAGTGGACCAGTCAAAGTGATGCGTTGGGCAGTCGGGGCAGTATGCGCACCTATAATGGGCGTACCCGGCAGAGTTCGGGCGCTCAAATCTTGCAAACGACATGGAACGCAGAGTTCGGGCGCTCAAATCTTGCAAACGACATGGAACGAAATGGAGCCACTTGTTGTGGGTGTGGAAAACGGTCTAATCTAGAGGACTAGCAAAAAAAAAGGGGCGTCCAACGCAGTGGACCAGTCAGAGTGATGCGTTGGGCAGTCGGGGCAGTATGCGCACCTATAATGGGCGAACCAGGCAGAGTTCGGGCGCTCAAATCTTGCAAACGACATGGAACGAAATGGAGCCACTTGTTGTGGGTGTGGAAAACGGTGTAATCTAGAGGACTAGCAAAAAAAAGGGGCGTCCAACGCAGTGGACCAGTCAGAGTGATGCGTTGGGCAGTCGGGGCAGTATGCGCACCTATAATGGGCGAACCAGGCAGAGTTCGGGCGCTCAAATCTTGCAAACGACATGGAACGAAATGGAGCCACTTGTTGTGGGTGTGGAAAACGGTGTAATCTAGAGGACTAGCAAAAAAAAGGGGCGTCCAACGCAGTGGACCAGTCAGAGTGATGCGTTGGGCAGTCGGGGCAGTATGCGCACCTATAATGGGCGAACCAGGCAGAGTTCGGGCGCTCAAATCTTGCAAACGACATGGAACGAAATGGAGCCACTTGTTGTGGGTGTGGAAAACGGTGTAATCTAGAGGACTAGCAAAAAAAAGGGGCGTCCAACGCAGTGGACCAGTCAGAGTGATGCGTTGGGCAGTCGGGGCAGTATGCGCACCTATAATGGGCGAACCAGGCAGAGTTCGGGCGCTCAAATCTTGCAAACGACATGGAACGAAATGGAGCCACTTGTTGTGGGTGTGGAAAACGGTGTAATCTAGAGGACTAGCAAAAAAAAGGGGCGTCCAACGCAGTGGACCAGTCAGAGTGATGCGTTGGGCAGTCGGGGCAGTATGCGCACCTATAATGGGCGAACCAGGCAGAGTTCGGGCGCTCAAATCTTTCAAACGACATGGAACGAAATGGAGCCACTTGTTGTGGGTGTGGAAAACGGTGTAATCTAGAGGACTAGCAAAAAAAAGGGGCGTCCAACGCAGTGGACCAGTCAGAGTGATGCGTTGGGCAGTCGGGGCAGTATGCGCACCTATA
This sequence comes from Closterium sp. Naga37s-1, assembly GCA_947471745.1. Lineage (NCBI taxonomy): Eukaryota > Viridiplantae > Streptophyta > Zygnematophyceae > Desmidiales > Closteriaceae > Closterium > Closterium sp. Naga37s-1. Next base: position 425,459 of record CANJKZ010000179.1, on the reverse strand, counting down.
ATGGGCGAACCAGGCAGAGTTCGGGCGCTCAAATCTTTCAAACGACATGGAACGAAATGGAGCCACTTGTTGTGGGTGTGGAAAACGGTGTAATCTAGAGGACTAGCAAAAAAAAGGGGCGTCCATCGCAGTGGACCAGTCAGAGTGATGCGTTGGGCAGTCGGGGCAGTATGCGCACCTATAATGGGCGAACCAGGCAGAGTTCGGGCGCTCAAATCTTTCAAACGACATGGAACGAAATGGAGCCACTTGTTGTGGGTGTGGAAAACGGTCTAATCTAGAGGACTAGCAAAAAAAGGGGGCGTCCATCGCAGTGGACCAGTCAGAGTGATGCGTTGGGCAGTCGGGGCAGTATGCGCACCTATAATGGGCGAACCAGGCAGAGTTCGGGCGCTCAAATCTTGCAAACGACATGGAACGAAATGGAGCCACTTGTTGTGGGTGTGGAAAACGGTCTAATCTAGAGGACTAGCAAAAAAAAGGGGCGTCCAACGCAGTGGACCAGTCAGAGTGATGCGTTGGGCAGTCGGGGCAGTATGCGCACCTATAATGGGCGAACCAGGCAGAGTTCGGGCGCTCAAATCTTGCAAACGACATGGAACGAAATGGAGCCACTTGTTGTGGGTGTGGAAAACGGTCTAATCTAGAGGACTAGCAAAAAAAAGGGGCGTCCAACGCAGTGGACCAGTCAGAGTGATGCGTTGGGCAGTCGGGGCAGTATGCGCACCTATAATGGGCGAACCAGGCAGAGTTCGGGCGCTCAAATCTTGCAAACGACATGGAACGAAATGGAGCCACTTGTTGTGGGTGTGGAAAACGGTCTAATCTAGAGGACTAGCAAAAAAAAGGGGCGTCCAATGCAGTGGACCAGTCAGAGTGATGTGTTGGGCAGTCGGGGCAGTATGCGCACCTATAATGGGCGAACCAGGCAGAGTTCGGGCGCTCAAATCTTGCAAACGACATGGAACGAAATGGAGCCACTTGTTGTGGGTGTGGAAACGGTCTAATCTAGAGGAATAGCAAAAAAAGGGGGCGTCCAATGCAGTGGACCAGTCAGAGTGATGCGTTGGGCAGTCGGGGCAGTATGCGCACCTATAATGGGCGAACCAGGCAGAGTTCGGGCGCTCAAATCTTGCAAACGACATGGAACGAAATGGAGCCACTTGTTGTGGGTGTGGAAAACGGTCTAATCTAGAGGAATAGCAAAAAAAAGGGGCGTCCAATGCAGTGGACCAGTCAGAGTGATGCGTTGGGCAGTCGGGGCAGTATGCGCACCTATAATGGGCGAACCAGGCAGAGTTCGGACGCTCAAATCTTGCAAACGACATGGAACGAAATGGAGCCACTTGTTGTGGGTGTGGAAAACGGTCTAATCTAGAGGAATAGCAAAAAAAAGGGGCGTCCAATGCAGTGGACCAGTCAGAGTGATGCGTTAGTGATGCGTTGGGCAGTCGGGGCAGTATGCGCACCTATAATGGGCGAACCAGGCAGAGTTCGGGCGCTCAAATCTTGCAAACGACATGGAACGAAATGGAGCCACTTGTTGTGGGTGTGGAAAACGGTCTAATCTAGAGGAATAGCAAAAAAAAGGGGCGTCCAATGCAGTGGACCAGTCAGAGTGATGCGTTAGTGATGCGTTGGGCAGTCGGGGCAGTATGCGCACCTATAATGGGCGAACCAGGCAGAGTTCGGGCGCTCAAATCTTGCAAACGACATGGAACGAAATGGAGCCACTTGTTGTGGGTGTGGAAAATGGTCTAATCTAGAGCACTAGTGAAAAAAATGGGGCATCCAATGCAGTGGACCAGTCAAAGTGATGCGTTGGGCAGTCGGGGCAGTATGCGCACCTATAATGGGCGAACCAGGCAGAGTTCGGGCGCTCAAATCTTGCAAACGACATGGAATGAAATGGAGCCACTTGTTGTGGGTGTCGAAAATGGTCTAATCTAGAGCACTAGTGAAAAAAATGGGGCATCCAATGCAGTTGACCAGTCAAAGTGATGCGTTGGGCAGTCGGAACTGTATGCGTACCTATAATGGGCGTACCACACAGAGTTCGGGCGCTCAAATCTTGCAAACGACATGGAACGAAATGGAGCCACTTGTTGTGGGTGTGGAAAACTGTCTAATCTAGAGGACTAACAAAAAAAAAGGGGCATCCAATGCAGTGGACCAGTCAAAGTGATGCGTTGGGCAGTCGGGACAGTATGCGCACCTATAATGGGCGAACCAGGCAGAGTTCGGGCGCTCAAATCTTGCAAACGACATGGAACGAAGTGGAGCCACTTGTTGTGGGTGTGGAAAATGGTATAATCTAGAGGACTAGCAAAAAAAGGGGGCATCCAATGCAGTGGACCAGTCAAAGTGATGCGTTGGGCAGTCGGGGCAGTATGCGCACGTATAATGGGCGAACCAGGCAGAGTTCGGGCGCTCAAATCTTGCAAACGACATGGAATGAAATGGAGCCACTTGTTGTGGGTGTGGAAAACGGTCTAATCTAGAGGACTAGCAAAAAAAAAGGGGCATCCAATGCAGTGGACCAGTCAAAGTGATGCGTTGGGCAGTCGGGGCAGTATGCGCATCTCTAATGGGCGTACCAGGCAGAGTTCGGGCGCTCAAATCTTGCAAACGACATGGAATGAAATGGAGCCACTTGTTGTGGGTGTCGAAAATGGTCTAATCTAGAGCACTAGTGAAAAAAATGGGGCATCCAATGCAGTGGACCAGTCAAAGTGATGCGTTGGGCAGTCGGAACTGTATGCGTACCTATAATGGGCGTACCACACAGAGTTCGGGCGCTCAAATCTTGCAAACGACATGGAACGAAATGGAGCCACTTGTTGTGGGTGTGGAAAACGGTCTAATCTAGAGGACTAACAAAAAAAAAGGGGCATCCAATGCAGTGGACCAGTCAAAGTGATGCGTTGGGCAGTCGGGACAGTATGCGCACCTATAATGGGCGAACCAGGCAGAGTTCGGGCGCTCAAATCTTGCAAACGACATGGAACGAAATGGAGCCACTTGTTGTGGGTGTGGAAAACGGTCTAATCTAGAGGACTAGCAAAAAAAAGGGGCGTCCAATGCAGTGGACCAGTCAAAGTGATGCGTTGGGCAGTCGGGGCAGTATGCGCACCTATAATTGGCGAACCAGGCAGAGTTCGGGCGCTCAAATCTTGCAAACGACATGGAACGAAATGGAGCCACTTGTTGTGGATGTGGAAAACGGTCTAATCTAGAGGAATAGCAAAAAAAAGGGGCGTCCAATGCAGTGGACCAGTCAGAGTGATGCGTTGGGCAGTCGGGGCAGTATGCGCACCTATAATGGGCGAACCAGGCAGAGTTCGGGCGCTCAAATCTTGCAAACGACATGGAACGAAATGGAGCCACTTGTTGTGGATGTGGAAAACGGTCTAATCTAGAGGAATAGCAAAAAAAAGGGGCGTCCAATGCAGTGGACCAGTCAGAGTGATGCGTTGGGCAGTCGGGGCAGTATGCGCACCTATAATGGGCGAACCAGGAAGAGTTCGGACGCTCAAATCTTGCAAACGACATGGAACGAAATGGAGCCACTTGTTGTGGGTGTGGAAAACGGTATAATCTAGAGGACAAGCAAAAAAAGGGGCATCCAATGCAGTGGACCAGTCAGAGTGATGCGTTGGGCAGTCGGGGCAGTATGCGCACCTATAATGGGCGAACCAGGCAGAGTTCGGGCGCTCAAATCTTGCAAACGACATGGAACGAAATGGAGCCACTTGTTGTGGGTGTGGAAAATGGTATAATCTAGAGGACAAGCAAAACAAAAGGGGCATCCAATGCAGTGGACCAGTCAAAGTGATGCGTTGGGCAGTCGGGGCTGTATGCGCACCTATAATGGGCGAACCAGGCAGTGTTCGGGCGCTCAAATCTTGCAAACGACATGGAATGAAATGGAGCCACTTGTTGTGGGTGTGGAAAATGGTCTAATCTCGAGGACTAGTGAAAAAAAAGGGGCATCCAATGCAGTGGACCAGTCAAAGTGATGCGTTGGGCAGTCGGGGCTGTATGCGCACCTATAATGGGCGAACCAGGCAGTGTTCGGGCGCTCAAATCTTGCAAACGACATGGAATGAAATGGAGCCACTTGTTGTGAGTGTCGAAAATGGTCTTATCTCGAGGACTAGTGAAAAAAATGGGGCATCCAATGCAGTGGACCAGTCAAAGTGATGCGTTGGGCAGTCGGGGCTGTATGCGTACCTATAATGGGCGTACCACACAGAGTTCGGGCGCTCAAATCTTGCAAACTACATGGAACGAAATGGAGCCACTTGTTGTGGGTGTGGAAAACGGTCTAATCTAGAGGACTAACAAAAAAAAAGGGGCATCCAATGCAGTGGACCAGTCAAAGTGATGCGTTGGGCAGTTGGGACAGTATGCGCACCTATAATTGGCGAACCAGGCAGAGTTCGGGCGCTCAAATCTTGCAAACGACATGGAACGAAATGGAGCCACTTGTTGTGGGTGTGGAAAATGGTATAATCTAGAGGACTAGCAAAAAAAGGGGGCATCCAATGCAGTGGACCAGTCAAAGTGATGCGTTGGGCAGTCGGGGCAGTATGCGCACCTATAATGGGCGAACCAGGCAGAGTTCGGGCGCTCAAATCTTGCAAACGACATGGAATGAAATGGAGCCACTTGTTGTGGGTGTCGAAAATGGTCTAATCTAGAGCACTAGTGAAAAAAATGGGGCATCCAATGCAGTGGACCAGTCAAAGTGATGCGTTGGGCAGTCGGAACTGTATGCGTACCTATAATGGGCGTACCACACAGAGTTCGGGCGCTCAAATCTTGCAAACGACATGGAACGAAATGGAGCCACTTGTTGTGGGTTTGAAAAACGGTCTAATCTAGAGGACTAACAAAACAAAAGGGGCATCCAATGCAGTGGACCAGTCAAAGTGATGCGTTGGGCAGTCGGGGCAGTATGCGTACCTATAATGGGCGAACCAGGCAGAGTTCGGGCGCTCAAATCTTGCAAACGACATGGAACGAAATGGAGCCACTTGTTGTGGGTGTGGAAAACGTTCTAATCTAGAGGACTAGCAAAAAAAAGGGGCGTCCAATGCAGTGGACCAGTCAAAGTGATGCGTTGGGCAGTCGGGGCAGTATGCGCACCTATAATGGGCGAACCACACAGAGTTCGGGCGCTCAAATCTTGCAAACGACATGAAACGAAATGGAGCCACTTGTTGTGGGTGTGGAAAACGGTGTAATCTAGAGGACTAGCAAAAAAAAGGGGCGTCCAATGCAGTGGACCAGTCAGAGTGATGCGTTGGGCAGTCGGGGCAGTATGCGCACCTATAATGGGCGAACCACACAGAGTTCGGGCGCTCAAATCTTGCAAACGACATGGAACGAAATGGAGCCACTTGTTGTGGGTGTGGAAAACGGTGTAATCTAGAGGACTAGCAAAAAAAAGGGGCGTCCAATGCAGTGGACCAGTCAGAGTGATGCGTTGGGCAGTCGGGGCAGTATGCGCACCTATAATGGGCGAACCAGGCAGAGTTCGGGCGCTCAAATCTTGCAAACGACATGGAACGAAATGGAGCCACTTGTTGTGGGTGTGGAAAACGGTCTAATCTAGAGGACTAGCAAAAAAAAGGGGCATCCAATGCAGTGGACCAGTCAAAGTGATGCGTTGGGCAGTCGGGACAGTATGCGCACCTCTAATGGGCAAACCAGGCAGAGTTCGGGCGCTCAAATCTTGCAAACGACATGGAACGAAATGGAGCCACTTGTTGTGGGTGTCGAAAACGGTCTAATCTAGAGGACTAACAAAAAAAAAGGGGCATCCAATGCAGTGGACCAGTCAAAGTGATGCGTTGGGCAGTCGGGACAGTATGCGCACCTCTAATGGGCCAACCAGGCAGAGTTCGGGCGCTCAAATCTTGCAAACGACATGGAACGAAATGGAGCCACTTTTTGTGGGTGTGGAAAATGGTATAATCTAGAGGACTAACAAAAAAAAGGGGCGTCCAATGCAGTGGACCAGTCAAAGTGATGCGTTGGGCAGTCGGGGCAGTATGCGCACCTATAATGGGCGAACCAGGCAGAGTTCGGGCGCTCAAATCTTGCAAACGACATGGAACGAAATGGAGCCACTTGTTGTGGGTGTGGAAAACGGTATAATCTAGAGGACTAGCAAAAAAAGGGGGCATCCAATGCAGTGGACCAGTCAAAGTGATGCGTTGGGCAGTCGGGGCAGTATGCGCACCTATAATGGGCGAACCAGGCAGAGTTCGGGCGCTCAAATCTTGCAAACGACATGGAACGAAATGGAGCCACTTGTTGTGGGTGTGGAAAACGGTCTAATCTAGAGGAATAGCAAAAAAAAGGGGCGTCCAATGCAGTGGACCAGTCAGAGTGATGCGTTGGGCAGTCGGGGCAGTATGCGCACCTATAATGGGCGAACCAGGCAGAGTTCGGACGCTCAAATCTTGCAAACGACATGGAACGAAATGGAGCCACTTGTTGTGGGTGTGGAAAATGGTATAATCTAGAGGACAAGCAAAACAAAAGGGGCATCCAATGCAGTGGACCAGTCAAAGTGATGCGTTGGGCAGTCGGGGCAGTATGCGCACCTATAATGGGCGAACCAGGCAGAGTTCGGGCGCTCAAATCTTGCAAACGACATGGAACGAAATGGAGCCACTTGTTGTGGGTGTGGAAAACGTTCTAATCTAGAGGACTAGCAAAAAAAAGGGGCGTCCAATGCAGTGGACCAGTCAAAGTGATGCGTTGGGCAGTCGGGGCAGTATGCGCACCTATAATGGGCGAACCACGCAGAGTTCGGGCGCTCAAATCTTGCAAACGACATGGAACGAAATGGAGCCACTTGTTGTGGGTGTGGAAAACGGTGTAATCTAGAGGACTAGCAAAAAAAAGGGGCGTCCAATGCAGTGGACCAGTCAGAGTGATGCGTTGGGCAGTCGGGGCAGTATGCGCACCTATAATGGGCGAACCAGGCAGAGTTCGGGCGCTCAAATCTTGCAAACGACATGGAACGAAATGGAGCCACTTGTTGTGGGTGTGGAAAACGTTCTAATCTAGAGGACTAGCAAAAAAAAGGGGCGTCCAATGCAGTGGACCAGTCAAAGTGATGCGTTGGGCAGTCGGGGCAGTATGCGCACCTATAATGGGCGAACCAGGCAGAGTTCGGGCGCTCAAATCTTGCAAACGACATGGAACGAAATGGAGCCACTTGTTGTGGGTGTGGAAAACGGTGTAATCTAGAGGACTAGCAAAAAAAAGGGGCGTCCAATGCAGTGGACCAGTCAGAGTGATGCGTTGGGCAGTCGGGGCAGTATGCGCACCTATAATGGGCGAACCACACAGAGTTCGGGCGCTCAAATCTTGCAAACGACATGGAACGAAATGGAGCCACTTGTTGTGGGTGTGGAAAACGGTGTAATCTAGAGGACTAGCAAAAAAAAGGGGCGTCCAATGCAGTGGACCAGTCAGAGTGATGCGTTGGGCAGTCGGGGCAGTATGCGCACCTATAATGGGCGAACCAGGCAGAGTTCGGGCGCTCAAATCTTGCAAACGACATGGAACGAAATGGAGCCACTTGTTGTGGGTGTGGAAAACGGTCTAATCTAGAGGACTAGCAAAAAAAGGGGGCATCCAATGCAGTGGACCAGTCAAAGTGATGCGTTGGGCAGTCGGGGCAGTATGCGCACCTCTAATGGGCGAACCAGGCAGAGTTCGGGCGCTCAAATCTTGCAAACGACATGGAACGAAATGGAGCCACTTGTTGTGGGTGTGGAAAACGGTCTAATCTAGAGGACTAGCAAAAAAAGGGGGCATCCAATGCAGTGGACCAGTCAAAGTGATGCGTTGGGCAGTCGGGACAGTATGCGCACCTCTAATGGGCAAACCAGGCAGAGTTCGGGCGCTCAAATCTTGCAAACGACATGGAACGAAATGGAGCCACTTGTTGTGGGTGTCGAAAACGGTCTAATCTAGAGGACTAACAAAAAAAAAGGGGCATCCAATGCAGTGGACCAGTCAAAGTGATGCGTTGGGCAGTCGGGACAGTATGCGCACCTCTAATGGGCCAACCAGGCAGAGTTCGGGCGCTCAAATCTTGCAAACGACATGGAACGAAATGGAGCCACTTTTTGTGGGTGTGGAAAATGGTATAATCTAGAGGACTAACAAAAAAAAGGGGCGTCCAATGCAGTGGACCAGTCAGAGTGATGCGTTGGGCAGTCGGGGCAGTATGCGCACCTATAATGGGCGAACCAGGCAGAGTTCGGGCGCTCAAATCTTGCAAACGACATGGAACGAAATGGAGCCACTTGTTGTGGGTGTGGAAAACGGTCTAATATAGAGGAATAGCAAAAAAAAGGGGCGTCCAATGCAGTGGACCAGTCAGAGTGATGCGTTGGGCAGTCGGGACAGTATGCGCACCTATAATGGGCGAACCAGGCAGAGTTCGGGCGCTCAAATCTTGCAAACGACATGGAACGAAATGGAGCCACTTGTTGTGGGTGTGGAAAATGGTATAATCTAGAGGACTAGAAAAAAAAGGGGGCATCCAATGCAGTGGACCAGTCAAAGTGATGCGTTGGGCAGTCGGGGCAGTATGCGCACCTATAATGGTCGAACCAGGCAGAGTTCGGGCGCTCAAATCTTGCAAACGACATGGAACGAAATGGAGCCACTTGTTGTGGGTGTGGAAAACGGTCTAATCTAGAGGACTAGAAAAAAAAGGGGCGTCCAATGCAGTGGACCAGTCAAAGTGATGCGTTGGGCAGTCGGGGCAGTATGCGCACCTATAATTGGCGAACCAGGCAGAGTTCGGGCGCTCAAATCTTGCAAACGACATGGAACGAAATGGAGCCACTTGTTGTGGGTGTGGAAAACGGTCTAATCTAGAGGAATAGCAAAAAAAAGGGGCGTCCAATGCAGTGGACCAGTCAGAGTGATGCGTTGGGCAGTCGGGGCAGTATGCGCACCTATAATGGGCGAACCAGGCAGAGTTCGGGCGCTCAAATCTTGCAAACGACATGGAACGAAATGGAGCCACTTGTTGTGGGTGTGGAAAACGGTCTAATCTAGAGGAATAGCAAAAAAAAGGGGCGTCCAATGCAGTGGACCAGTCAGAGTGATGCGTTGGGCAGTCGGGGCAGTATGCGCACCTATAATGGGCGAACCAGGCAGAGTTCGGGCGCTCAAATCTTGCAAACGACATGGAACGAAATGGAGCCACTTGTTGTGGGTGTGGAAAACGGTCTAATCTAGAGGAATAGCAAAAAAAAGGGGCGTCCAATGCAGTGGACCAGTCAGAGTGATGCGTTGGGCAGTCGGGGCAGTATGCGCACCTATAATGGGCGAACCAGGCAGAGTTCGGACGCTCAAATCTTGCAAACGACATGGAACGAAATGGAGCCACTTGTTGTGGGTGTGGAAAATGGTATAATCTAGAGGACAAGCAAAACAAAAGGGGCATCCAATGCAGTGGACCAGTCAAAGTGATGCGTTGGGCAGTCGGGGCAGTATGCGCACCTATAATGGGCGAACCAGGCAGAGTTCGGGCGCTCAAATCTTGCAAACGACATGGAACGAAATGGAGCCACTTGTTGTGGGTGTGGAAAACGTTCTAATCTAGAGGACTAGTAAAAAAAAGGGGCGTCCAATGCAGTGGACCAGTCAAAGTGATGCGTTGGGCAGTCGGGGCAGTATGCGCACCTATAATGGGCGAACCAGGCAGAGTTCGGGCGCTCAAATCTTGCAAACGACATGGAACGAAATGGAGCCACTTGTTGTGGGTGTGGAAAACGGTCTAATCTAGAGGACTAGCAAAAAAAAGGGGCGTCCAATGCAGTGGACCAGTCAGAGTGATGCGTTGGGCAGTCGGGGCAGTATGCGCACCTATAATGGGCGAACCAGGCAGAGTTCGGGCGCTCAAATCTTGCAAACGACATGGAACGAAATGGAGCCACTTGTTGTGGGTGTGGAAAACGGTCTAATCTAGAGGACTAGCAAAAAAAGGGGGCATCCAATGCAGTGGACCAGTCAAAGTGATGCGTTGGGCAGTCGGGGCAGTATGCGCACCTCTAATGGGCGAACCAGGCAGAGTTCGGGCGCTCAAATCTTGCAAACGACATGGAACGAAATGGAGCCACTTGTTGTGGGTGTGGAAAACGGTCTAATCTAGAGGACTAGCAAAAAAAGGGGGCATCCAATGCAGTGGACCAGTCAAAGTGATGCGTTGGGCAGTCGGGACAGTATGCGCACCTCTAATGGGCAAACCAGGCAGAGTTCGGGCGCTCAAATCTTGCAAACGACATGGAACGAAATGGAGCCACTTGTTGTGGGTGTCGAAAACGGTCTAATCTAGAGGACTAACAAAAAAAAAGGGGCATCCAATGCAGTGGACCAGTCAAAGTGATGCGTTGGGCAGTCGGGACAGTATGCGCACCTATAATGGGCCAACCAGGCAGAGTTCGGGCGCTCAAATCTTGCAAACGACATGGAACGAAATGGAGCCACTTGTTGTGGGTGTGGAAAACGGTCTAATCTAGAGGAATAGCAAAAAAAAGAGGCATCCAATGCAGTGGACCAGTCAGAGTGATGCGTTGGGCAGTCGGGGCAGTATGCGCACCTATAATGGGCGAACCAGGCAGAGTTCGGGCGCTCAAATCTTGCAAACGACATGGAACGAAATGGAGCCACTTGTTGTGGGTGTGGAAAACGGTCTAATCTAGAGGAATAGCAAAAAAAAGGGGCGTCCAATGCAGTGGACCAGTCAGAGTGATGCGTTGGGCAGTCGGGGCAGTATGCGCACCTATAATGGGCGAACCAGGCAGAGTTCGGACGCTCAAATCTTGCAAACGACATGGAACGAAATGGAGCCACTTGTTGTGGGTGTGGAAAATGGTATAATATAGAGGACAAGCAAAACAAAAGGGGCATCCAATGCAGTGGACCAGTCAAAGTGATGCGTTGGGCAGTCGGGACAGTATGCGCACCTATAATGGGCGAACCAGGCAGAGTTCGGGCGCTCAAATCTTGCAAACGACATGGAACGAAATGGAGCCACTTGTTGTGGGTGTGGAAAATGGTATTATCTAGAGGACTAGAAAAAAAAGGGGGCATCCAATGCAGTGGACCAGTCAAAGTGATGCGTTGGGCAGTCGGGGCAGTATGCGCACCTATAATGGGCGAACCAGGCAGAGTTCGGGCGCTCAAATCTTGCAAACGACATGGAACGAAATGGAGCCACTTGTTGTGGGTGTGGAAAACGGTCTAATCTAGAGGAATAGCAAAAAAAAGGGGCGTCCAATGCAGTGGACCAGTCAGAGTGATGCGTTGGGCAGTCGGGGCAGTATGCGCACCTATAATGGGCGAACCAGGCAGAGTTCGGGCGCTCAAATCTTGCAAACGACATGGAACGAAATGGAGCCACTTGTTGTGGGTGTGGAAAACGGTCTAATCTAGAGGAATAGCAAAAAAAAGGGGCGTCCAATGCAGTGGACCAGTCAGAGTGATGCGTTGGGCAGTCGGGGCAGTATGCGCACCTATAATGGGCGAACCAGGCAGAGTTCGGACGCTCAAATCTTGCAAACGACATGGAACGAAATGGAGCCACTTGTTGTGGGTGTGGAAAACGGTCTAATCTAGAGGAATAGCAAAAAAAAGGGGCGTCCAATGCAGTGGACCAGTCAGAGTGATGCGTTGGGCAGTCGGGGCAGTATGCGCACCTATAATGGGCGAACCAGGCAGAGTTCGGACGCTCAAATCTTGCAAACGACATGGAACGAAATGGAGCCACTTGTTGTGGGTGTGGAAAATGGTATAATCTAGAGGACAAGCAAAACAAAAGGGGCATCCAATGCAGTGGACCAGTCAAAGTGATGCGTTGGGCAGTCGGGGCAGTATGCGCACCTATAATGGGCGAACCAGGCAGAGTTCGGGCGCTCAAATCTTGCAAACGACATGGAATGAAATGGAGCCACTTGTTGTGGGTGTGGAAAATGGTCTAATCTAGAGGACTAGTGAAAAAAAAGGGGCATCCAATGCAGTGGACCAGTCAAAGTGATGCGTTGGGCAGTCGGGGCAGTATGCGCACCTATAATGGGCGAACCAGGCAGTGTTCGGGCGCTCAAATCTTGCAAACGACATGGAATGAAATGGAGCCACTTGTTGTGAGTGTCGAAAATGGTCTTATCTCGAGGACTAGTGAAAAAAATGGGGCATCCAATGCAGTGGACCAGTCAAAGTGATGCGTTGGGCAGTCGGGGCTGTATGCGTACCTATAATGGGCGTACCACACAGAGTTCGGGCGCTCAAATCTTGCAAACGACATGGAACGAAATGGAGCCACTTGTTGTGGGTGTGGAAAACGGTCTAATCTAGAGGAATAACAAAAAAAAAGGGGCATCCAATGCAGTGGACCAGTCAAAGTGATGCGTTGGGCAGTTGGGACAGTATGCGCACCTATAATGGGCGAACCAGGCAGAGTTCGGGCGCTCAAATCTTGCAAACGACATGGAACGAAATGGAGCCACTTGTTGTGGGTGTGGAAAATGGTATAATCTAGAGAAATAGCAAAAAAAGGGGGCATCCAATGCAGTGGACCAGTCAAAGTGATGCGTTGGGCAGTCGGGGCAGTATGCGCACCTATAATGGGCGAACCAGGCAGAGTTCGGGCGCTCAAATCTTGCAAACGACATGGAATGAAATGGAGCCACTTTTTGTGGGTGTGGAAAACGGTCTAATATAGAGGACTAGCAAAAAAAAAGGGGCATCCAATGCAGTGGACCAGTCAAAGTGATGCGTTGGGCAGTCGGGGCAGTATGCGCACCTCTAATGGGCGTACCAGGCAGAGTTCGGGCGCTCAAATCTTGCAAACGACATGGAATGAAATGGAGCCACTTGTTGTGGGTGTCGAAAATGGTCTAATCTAGAGCACTAGTGAAAAAAATGGGGCATCCAATGCAGTGGACCAGTCAAAGTGATGCGTTGGGCAGTCGGAACTGTATGCGTACCTATAATGGGCGTACCACACAGAGTTCGGGCGCTCAAATCTTGCAAACGACATGGAACGAAATGGAGCCACTTGTTGTGGGTGTGTTAAACGGTCTATTCTAGATGACTAACAAAAAAAAAGGGGCATCCAATGCAGTGGACCAGTCAAAGTGATGCGTTGGGCAGTCGGGACAGTATGCGCACCTATAATGGGCGAACCAGGCAGAGTTCGGGCGCTCAAATCTTGCAAACGACATGGAACGAAATGGAGCCATTTGTTGTGGGTGTGGAAAACGGTATAATCTAGAGGACTAGCAAAAAAAGGGGGCATCCAATGCAGTGGACCAGTCAAAGTGATGCGTTGGGCAGTCGGGGCAGTATGCGCACCTATAATGGGCGAACCAGGCAGAGTTCGGGCGCTCAAATCTTGCAAACGACATGGAACGAAATGGAGCCACTTGTTGTGGGTGTGGAAAATGGTATAATCTAGAGGACTAGCAAAAAAAGGGGGCATCCAATGCAGTGGACCAGTCAAAGTGATGCGTTGGGCAGTCGGGGCAGTATGCGCACCTATAATGGGCGAACCAGGCAGAGTTCGGGCGCTCAAATCTTGCAAACGACATGGAACGAAATGGAGCCACTTGTTGTGGGTGTGGAAAACGGTCTAATCTAGAGGAATAGCAAAAAAAAGGGGCGTCCAATGCAGTGGACCAGTCAGAGTGATGCGTTGGGCAGTCGGGGCAGTATGCGCACCTATAATGGGCGAACCAGGCAGAGTTCGGGCGCTCAAATCTTGCAAACGACATGGAACGAAATGGAGCCACTTGTTGTGGGTGTGGAAAACGGTCTAATCTAGAGGAATAGCAAAAAAAAGGGGCGTCCAATGCAGTGGACCAGTCAGAGTGATGCGTTGGGCAGTCGGGGCAGTATGCGCACCTATAATGGGCGAACCAGGCAGAGTTCGGGCGCTCAAATCTTGCAAACGACATGGAACGAAATGGAGCCACTTGTTGTGGGTGTGGAAAACGGTCTAATCTAGAGGAATAGCAAAAAAAAGGGGCGTCCAATGCAGTGGACCAGTCAGAGTGATGCGTTGGGCAGTCGGGGCAGTATGCGCACCTATAATGGGCGAACCAGGCAGAGTTCGGACGCTCAAATCTTGCAAACGACATGGAACGAAATGGAGCCACTTGTTGTGGGTGTGGAAAACGGTCTAATCTAGAGGAATAGCAAAAAAAAGGGGCGTCCAATGCAGTGGACCAGTCAGAGTGATGCGTTGGGCAGTCGGGGCAGTATGCGCACCTATAATGGGCGAACCAGGCAGAGTTCGGACGCTCAAATCTTGCAAACGACATGGAACGAAATGGAGCCACTTGTTGTGGGTGTGGAAAATGGTATAATCTAGAGGACAAGCAAAACAAAAGGGGCATCCAATGCAGTGGACCAGTCAAAGTGATGCGTTGGGCAGTCGGGGCAGTATGCGCACCTATAATGGGCGAACCAGGCAGAGTTCGGGCGCTCAAATCTTGCAAACGACATGGAATGAAATGGAGCCACTTGTTGTGGGTGTGGAAAATGGTCTAATCTAGAGGACTAGTGAAAAAAAAGGGGCATCCAATGCAGTGGACCAGTCAAAGTGATGCGTTGGGCAGTCGGGGCAGTATGCGCACCTATAATGGGCGAACCAGGCAGTGTTCGGGCGCTCAAATCTTGCAAACGACATGGAATGAAATGGAGCCACTTGTTGTGAGTGTCGAAAATGGTCTTATCTCGAGGACTAGTGAAAAAAATGGGGCATCCAATGCAGTGGACCAGTCAAAGTGATGCGTTGGGCAGTCGGGGCTGTATGCGTACCTATAATGGGCGTACCACACAGAGTTCGGGCGCTCAAATCTTGCAAACGACATGGAACGAAATGGAGCCACTTGTTGTGGGTGTGGAAAACGGTCTAATCTAGAGGAATAACAAAAAAAAAGGGGCATCCAATGCAGTGGACCAGTCAAAGTGATGCGTTGGGCAGTTGGGACAGTATGCGCACCTATAATGGGCGAACCAGGCAGAGTTCGGGCGCTCAAATCTTGCAAACGACATGGAACGAAATGGAGCCACTTGTTGTGGGTGTGGAAAATGGTATAATCTAGAGAAATAGCAAAAAAAGGGGGCATCCAATGCAGTGGACCAGTCAAAGTGATGCGTTGGGCAGTCGGGGCAGTATGCGCACCTATAATGGGCGAACCAGGCAGAGTTCGGGCGCTCAAATCTTGCAAACGACATGGAATGAAATGGAGCCACTTGTTGTGGGTGTGGAAAACGGTCTAATATAGAGGACTAGCAAAAAAAAAGGGGCATCCAATGCAGTGGACCAGTCAAAGTGATGCGTTGGGCAGTCGGGGCAGTATGCGCACCTCTAATGGGCGTACCAGGCAGAGTTCGGGCGCTCAAATCTTGCAAACGACATGGAATGAAATGGAGCCACTTGTTGTGGGTGTCGAAAATGGTCTAATCTAGAGCACTAGTGAAAAAAATGGGGCATCCAATGCAGTGGACCAGTCAAAGTGATGCGTTGGGCAGTCGGAACTGTATGCGTACCTATAATGGGCGTACCACACAGAGTTCGGGCGCTCAAATCTTGCAAACGACATGGAACGAAATGGAGCCACTTGTTGTGGGTGTGTTAAACGGTCTATTCTAGATGACTAACAAAAAAAAAGGGGCATCCAATGCAGTGGACCAGTCAAAGTGATGCGTTGGGCAGTCGGGACAGTATGCGCACCTATAATGGGCGAACCAGGCAGAGTTCGGGCGCTCAAATCTTGCAAACGACATGGAACGAAATGGAGCCACTTGTTGTGGGTGTGGAAAACGGTATAATCTAGAGGACTAGCAAAAAAAGGGGGCATCCAATGCAGTGGACCAGTCAAAGTGATGCGTTGGGCAGTCGGGGCAGTATGCGCACCTATAATGGGCGAACCAGGCAGAGTTCGGGCGCTCAAATCTTGCAAACGACATGGAACGAAATGGAGCCACTTGTTGTGGGTGTGGAAAATGGTATAATCTAGAGGACTAGCAAAAAAAGGGGGCATCCAATGCAGTGGACCAGTCAAAGTGATGCGTTGGGCAGTCGGGGCAGTATGCGCACCTATAATGGGCGAACCAGGCAGAGTTCGGGCGCTCAAATCTTGCAAACGACATGGAATGAAATGGAGCCACTTGTTGTGGGTGTGGAAAACGGTCTAATCTAGAGGACTAGCAAAAAAAAGGGGCGTCCAATGCAGTGGACCAGTCAAAGTGATGCGTTGGGCAGTCGGGGCAGTATGCGCACCTCTAATGGGCGTACCAGGCAGAGTTCGGGCGCTCAAATCTTGCAAACGACATGGAATGAAATGGAGCCACTTGTTGTGGGTGTGGAAAACGGTCTAATCTAGAGGACTAGTGAAAAAAATGGGGCATCCAACGCAGTGGACCAGTCAAAGTGATGCGTTGGGCAGTCGGAACTGTATGCGTACCTATAATGGGCGTACCAGGCAGAGTTCGGGCGCTCAAATCTTGCAAACGACATGGAACGAAATGGAGCCACTTGTTGTGGGTGTGGAAAACGGTCTAATCTAGAGGACTAGCAAAAAAAAGGGGCGTACAATGCAGTGGACCAGTCAGAGTGATGCGTTGGGCAGTCGGGGCAGTATGCGCACCTATAATGGGCGAACCAGGCAGAGTTCGGGCGCTCAAATCTTGCAAACGACATGGAACGAAATGGAGCCACTTGTTGTGGGTGTGGAAAACGTTCTAATCTAGAGGAATAGCAAAAAAAAGGGGCGTCCAATGCAGTGGACCAGTCAGAGTGATGCGTTGGGCAGTCGGGGCAGTATGCGCACCTATAATGGGCGAACCACGCAGAGTTCGGGCGCTCAAATCTTGCAAACGACATGGAACGAAATGGAGCCACTTGTTGTGGGTGTGGAAAACGTTCTAATCTAGAGGACTAGCAAAAAAAAGGGGCGTCCAATGCAGTGGACCAGTCAAAGTGATGCGTTGGGCAGTCGGGGCAGTATGCGCACCTATAATGGGCGAACCAGGCAGAGTTCGGGCGCTCAAATCTTGCAAACGACATGGAACGAAATGGATCCACTTGTTGTGGGTGTGGAAAACGGTGTAATCTAGAGGACTAGCAAAAAAAAGGGGCGTCCAATGCAGTGGACCAGTCAGAGTGATGCGTTGGGCAGTCGGGGCAGTATGCGCACCTATAATGGGCGAACCAGGCAGAGTTCGGGCGCTCAAATCTTGCAAACGACATGGAACGAAATGGATCCACTTGTTGTGGGTGTGGAAAACGGTGTAATCTAGAGGACTAGCAAAAAAAAGGGGCGTCCAATGCAGTGGACCAGTCAGAGTGATGCGTTGGGCAGTCGGGGCAGTATGCGCACCTATAATGGGCGAACCAGGCAGAGTTCGGGCGCTCAAATCTTGCAAACGACATGGAACGAAATGGAGCCACTTGTTGTGGGTGTGGAAAACGGTCTAATCTAGAGGACTAGCAAAAAAAGGGGGCATCCAATGCAGTGGACCAGTCAAAGTGATGCGTTGGGCAGTCGTGGCAGTATGCGCACCTCTAATGGGCGAACCAGGCAGAGTTCGGGCGCTCAAATCTTGCAAACGACATGGAACGAAATGGAGCCACTTGTTGTGGGTGTCGAAAACGGTCTAATCTAGAGGACTAACAAAAAAAAAGGGGCATCCAATGCAGTGGACCAGTCAAAGTGATGCGTTGGGCAGTCGGGGCAGTATGCGCACCTCTAATGGGCGTACCACACAGAGTTCGGGCGCTCAAATCTTGCAAACGACATGGAATGAAATGGAGCCACTTGTTGTGGGTGTCGAAAACGGTCTAATCTAGAGGACTAGTGAAAAAAATGGGGCATCCAACGCAGTGGACCAGTCAAAGTGATGCGTTGGGCAGTCGGAACAGTATGCGTACCTCTAATGGGCGTACCAGGCAGAGTTCGGGCGCTCAAATCTTGCAAACGACATGGAACGAAATGGAGCCACTTGTTGTGGGTGTGGAAAACGGTCTAATCTAGAGGACTAGCAAAAAAAAGGGGCGTCCAATGCAGTGGACCAGTCAGAGTGATGCGTTGGGCAGTCGGGGCAGTATGCGCACCTCTAATGGGCGAACCAGGCAGAGTTCGGGCGCTCAAATCTTGCAAACGACATGGAACGAAATGGAGCCACTTGTTGTGGGTGTGGAAAACGTTCTAATCTAGAGGACTAGCAAAAAAAAGGGGCGTCCAATGCAGTGGACCAGTCAGAGTGATGCGTTGGGCAGTCGGGGCAGTATGCGCACCTATAATGGGCGAACCAGGCAGAGTTCGGGCGCTCAAATCTTGCAAACGACATGGAACGAAATGGAGCCACTTGTTGTGGGTGTGGAAAACGTTCTAATCTAGAGGACTAGCAAAAAAAAGGGGCGTCCAATGCAGTGGACCAGTCAGAGTGATGCGTTGGGCAGTCGGGGCAGTATGCGCACCTATAATGGGCGAACCAGGCAGAGTTCGGGCGCTCAAATCTTGCAAACGACATGGAACGAAATGGAGCCACTTGTTGTGGGTGTGGAAAACGGTCTAATCTAGAGGACTAGTGAAAAAAATGGGGCATCCAATGCAGTGGACCAGTCAAAGTGATGCGTTGGGCAGTCGGGGCTGCACAGAGTTCGGGCGCTCAAATCTTGCAAACGACATGGAACGAAATGGAGCCACTTGTTGTGGGTGTGGAAAACGGTGTAATCTAGAGGACTAGCAAAAAAAAGGGGCGTCCAACGCAGTGGACCAGTCAGAGTGATGCGTTGGGCAGTCGGGGCAGTATGCGCACCTATAATTGGCGAACCAGGCAGAGTTCGGGCGCTCAAATCTTGCAAACGACATGGAACGAAATGGAGCCACTTGTTGTGGGTGTGGAAAACGGTCTAATCTAGAGGACTAGCAAAAAAAAGGGGCGTCCAATGCAGTGGACCAGTCAAAGTGATGCGTTGGGGAGTCGGGGCAGTATGCGCACCTATAATGGGCGAACCAGGCAGAGTTCGGGCGCTCAAATCTTGCAAACGACATGGAACGAAATGGAGCCACTTGTTGTGGATGTGGAAAACGGTCTAATCTAGAGGACTAGTGAAAAAAAAGGGGCATCCAATGCAGTGGACCAGTCAAAGTGATGCGTTGGGCAGTCGGGGCAGTATGCACACCTATAATGGGCGAACCAGGCAGAGTTCGGGCGCTCAAATCTTGCAAACGACATGGAATGAAATGGAGCCACTTGTTGTGAGTGTCGAAAATGGTCTAATCTCGAGGACTAGTGAAAAAAATGGGGCATCCAATGCAGTGGACCAGTCAAAGTGATGCGTTGGGCAGTCGGGGCTGTATGCGTACCTATAATGGGCGTACCACACAGAGTTCGGGCGCTCAAATCTTGCAAACGACATGGAACGAAATGGAGCCACTTTTTGTGGGTGTGGAAAACGGTCTAATCTAGAAGACTAACAAAAAAAAAGGGGCATCCAATGCAGTGGACCAGTCAAAGTGATGCGTTGGGCAGTCGGGACAGTATGCGCACCTATAATGGGCGAACCAGGCAGAGTTCGGGCGCTCAAATCTTGCAAACGACATGGAACGAAATGGAGCCACTTGTTGTGGGTGTGGAAAATGGTATAATCTAGAGGACTAGCAAAAAAAAGGGGGCATCCAATGCAGTGGACCAGTCAAAGTGATGCGTTGGGCAGTCGGGGCAGTATGCGCACCTATAATGGGCGAACCAGGCAGAGTTCGGGCGCTCAAATCTTGCAAACGACATGGAACGAAATGGAGCCACTTGTTGTGGGTGTGGAAAACGGTCTAATCTAGAGGACTAGTAAAAAAAAGGGGCGTCCAATGCAGTGGACCAGTCAAAGTGATGCGTTGGGCAGTCGGGGCAGTATGCGCACCTATAATGGGCGAACCAGGCAGAGTTCGGGCGCTCAAATCTTGCAAACGACATGGAACAAAATGGAGCCACTTGTTGTGGGTGTGGAAAACGGTCTAATCTAGAGGACTAGTAAAAAAAAGGGGCGTCCAATGCAGTGGACCAGTCAAAGTGATGCGTTGGGCAGTCGGGCAGTATGCGCACCTCTAATGGGCGAACCAGGCAGAGTTCGGGCGCTCAAATCTTGCAAACGACATGGAATGAAATGGAGCCACTTGTTGTGGGTGTGGAAAATGGTCTAATCTAGAGGACTAGCAAAAAAAAGGGGGCATCCAATGCAGTGGACCAGTCAAAGTGATGCGTTGGGCAGTCGGGCAGTATGCGCACCTCTAATGGGCGAACCAGGCAGAGTTCGGGCGCTCAAATCTTGCAAACGACATGGAATGAAATGGAGCCACTTGTTGTGGGTGTCGAAAATGGTCTAATAGAGGACTAGTGAAAAAAATGGGGCATCCAATGCAGTGGACCAGTCAAAGTGATGCATTGGGCAGTCGGGGCAGTATGCGTACCTATAATGGGCGTACCACACAGAGTTCGGGCGCTCAAATCTTGCAAACGACATGGAACGAAATGGAGCCACTTGTTGTGGGTGTGGAAAACGGTCTAATCTGGAGGAATAACAAAAAAAAAAGGGGCATCCAATGCAGTGGACCAGTCAAAGTGATGCGTTGGGCAGTCGGGACAGTATGCGCACCTATAATGGGCGAACCAGGCAGAGTTCGGGCGCTCAAATCTTGCAAACGACATGGAACAACATGGAGCCACTTGTTGTGGGTGTGGAAAATGGTATAATCTAGAGGACTAGCAAAAAAAGAGGGGCATCCAATGCAGTGGACCAGTCAAAGTGATGCGTTGGGCAGTCGGGGCAGTATGCGCACCTATAATGGGTTAACCAGGCAGAGTTCGGGCACTCAAATCTTGCAAACGACATGGAACAAAATGGAGCCACTTGTTGTGGGTGTGTAAAATGGTATAATCTAGAGGACTAGCCAAAAAAAGGGGCATCCAATGCAGTGGACCAGTCAAAGTGATGCGTTTGGCAGTCGGGGCAGTATGCGCACCTATAATGGGCGAACCAGGCAGAGTTCGGGCGCTCAAATCTTGCAAACGACATGGAACGAAATGGAGCCACTTGTTGTGGGTGTGGAAAACGGTCTAATCTAGATGACTAGCAAAAAAAAAGGGGCATCCAATGCAGTGGACCAGTCAAAGTGATGCGTTGGGCAGTCGGGGCAGTATGCGCACCTATAATGGGCGAACCAGGCAGAGTTCGGGCGCTCAAATCTTGCAAACGACATGGAATGAAATGGAGCCACTTGTTGTGAGTGTCGAAAATGGTCTAATCTAGAGGACTAGTGAAAAAAATGGGGCATCCAATGCATTGGACCAGTCAAAGTGATGCGTTGGGCAGTCGGGGCAGTATGCGCACCTATAATGGGCGAACCAGGCAGAGCTCGGGCGCTCTTGCAAACGACATGGACCAAAATGGAGCCACTTGTTGTGGTTGTGTAAAATGGTCTAATCTAGAGGACTAGCAAAAAAAAGGGGGCATCCAATGCAGTGGACCAGTCAAAGTGTTGCGTTGGGCAGTCGGGGCAGTATGCGCACCTATAATGGGCGAACCAGGGAGAGTTCGGGCGCTCAAATCTTGCAAACGACATGGAACAAAATGGAGCCACTTGTTGTGGGTGTGGAAAATGGTATAATCTAGAGGACTAGCAAAACAAAAGGGGCATGCAATGCAGTGGACCAGTCCAAGTGATGCGTTGGGCAGTCGGGGCAGTATGCGCACCTATAATGGGCGAACCAGGCAGAGTTCGGGCGCTCAAATCTTGCAAACGACATGGAACAAAATGGAGCCACTTGTTGTGGGTGTGGAAAATGGTATAATCTAGAGGAATAGCAAAAAAAAGGGGCATCCAATGCAGTGGATCAGTCAAAGTGATGCGTTGGGCAGTCGGGGCAGTATGCGCACCTATAATGGGCGAACCAGGCAGAGTTCGGGCGCTCAAATCTTGCAAACGACATAGAACAAAATCGAGCCACTTGTTGTGGGTGTGGAAATGGTATAATCTAGAGGACTAGCAAAACAAAAGGGGCATCCAATGCAGTGGACCAGTCAAAGTGATGCGTTGGGCAGTCGGGGCAGTATGCGCACCTATAATGGGCAAACCAGGCAGAGTTCGGGCGCTCAAATCTTGCAAACGACATGGAATGAAATCGAGCCACTTAATGTGGGTGTGTAAAATGGTCTAATCTAGAGGACTAGTGAAAAAAAAGGGGCATCTAATGCAGTGGACCAGTCAAAGTGATGCGTTGGGCAGTCGGGGCAGTATGCGCACCTCTAATGGGCGAACCAGGCAGAGTTCGGCCGCTCAAATCTTGCAAACGACATGGAATGAAATGGAGCCACTTGTTGTGGGTGTCAAATATGTTCTAATCTAGAGGACTAGTGAAAAAAATGGGGCATCCAATGCAGTGGACCAGTCAAAGTGATGCATTGGGCAGTCGGGGCAGTATGCGCACCTATAATGGGCGTACCACACAGAGTTCGGGCGCTCAAATCTTGCAAACGACATGGAACGAAATGGAGCCACTTGTTGTGGGTGTGGAAAACGGTCTAATCTGGAGGACTAGCAAAAAAAAAGGGGCATCCAATGCAGTGGACCAGTCAAAGTGATGCGTTGGGCAGTCGGGGCAGTATGCGCACCTATAATGGGCGAACCAGGCAGAGCTCGGGCGCTCTTGCAAACGACATGGACCAAAATGGAGCCACTTGTTGTGGTTGTGTAAAATGGTCTAATCTAGAGGACTAGCAAAAAAAAGGGGGCATCCAATGCAGTGGACCAGTCAAAGTGTTGCGTTGGGCAGTCGGGGCAGTATGCGCACCTATAATGGGCGAACCAGGGAGAGTTCGGGCGCTCAAATCTTGCAAATGACATGGAACAAAATGGAGCCACTTGTTGTGGGTGTGGAAAATGGTATAATCTAGAGGACTAGCAAAACAAAAGGGGCATGCAATGCAGTGGACCAGTCCAAGTGATGCGTTGGGCAGTCGGGGCAGTATGCGCACCTATAATGGGCGAACCAGGCAGAGTTCGGGCGCTCAAATCTTGCAAACGACATGGAACAAAATGGAGCCACTTGTTGTGGGTGTGGAAAATGGTATAATCTAGAGGACTAGCAAAACAAAAGGGGCATGCAATGCAGTGGACCAGTCCAAGTGATGCGTTGGGCAGTCGGGGCAGTATGCGCACCTATAATGGGCGAACCAGGCAGAGTTCGGGCGCTCAAATCTTGCAAACGACATGGAACAAAATGGAGCCACTTGTTGTGGGTGTGGAAAATGGTATAATCTAGAGGACTAGCAAAAAAAAAGGGGCATCCAATGCATTGGACCAGTCAAAGTGATGCGTTGGGCAGTCGGGGCAGTATGCGCACCTATAATGGGCGAACCACGCAGAGTTCGGGCGCTCAAATCTTGCAAACGACATGGAACGAAATGGAGCCACTTGTTGTGGGTGTGGAAAACGGTCTAATCTAGAGGACTAGCAAAAAAAAAGGGGCATCCAATGCAGTGGACCAGTCAAAGTGATGCGTTGGGCAGTCGGGGCAGTATGCGCACCTATAATGGGCGTACTACATAGAGTTCGGGCGCTCAAATCTTGCAAACGACATGGAACGAAATGGAGCCACTTGTTGTGGGTGTGGAAAACGGTCTAATCTAGAGGACTAGCAAAAAAAATGGGGCATCCAATGCAGTGGACCAGTCAAAGTGATGCGTTGGGCAGTCGGGGCAGTATGCGCACCTATAATGGGCGAACCAGGCAGATTTCGGGCGCTCAAATCTTGCAAACGACATGGAACAAAATGGAGCCATTTGTTGTGGGTGTGGAAAACCGTATAATCTAGAGGACTAGTGAAAAAAATGGGGCATCCAATGTGGTGGACCAGTCAAAGTGATGCGTTGGGCAGTCGGGGCAGTATGCGCACCTATAATGGGCGAACCAGGCAGAGTTCGGGCGCTCAAATCTTGCAAACGACATGGAACGAAATGGAGCCACTTGTTGTGGGTGTGGAAAACGGTCTAATCTAGAGGAATAGCAAAAAAAAAGGGGCATCCAATGCAGTGGACCAGTCAAAGTGATGCGTTGGGCAGTCGGGGCAGTATGCGCACCTATAATGGACGAACCAGGCAGAGTTCGGGCGCTCGCATGCTCAGCTGCGTTGCCGCACGCTCAGCTGCGTTGCCGCACGCTTTGTTGCGTTGCTCGCACACTCAGCTGTGATGCTCGCACACTCAGTTGCAATGCTCTGTTATAGTCACAATAGCCTTGAATGTGCCTAAAACGAAAGATAGAGTGCACAGACGGATTTCTGCACAGCGGCTTCAAACGTTGATAGCGTTCTGCTCACAGCTGCAAATGACTTGATTCAAACTGGATCTGGAGCGTCTTGACGTCGCCTACAATAAGCAATTTAGATTGCACGTTTTCATAAAGAATTGACGACACAGCGTCGGTTTGAACGAACGGTACTATGGCAGCCACTATAGTCTTAGAACACAAGATAGGAAGAGTTACGAGTTGGGAATGACTCCCAGCTCCTACAAACCCCAAGAGCCGAGGTACAGTGATGTGGAACAGTGCCACACTGTCCCCAACCACGAAGGGTCTCGAAACTACCCTCCACAAGGGCCTACACCAAAAGAAATGTTACACTACACAAAGTAATGCAACTATTCTCACTATCTTAAAGTTTACCCTTTTGGAGAGCTTCGAAATAACTTGAATCTTGAAACCAAGGCTCTGGTTCTTCAAGGTAAATTCTTCCTTGAGTTCTTGGAAGTCTGCTGCGCACACCTGCGACACGCCGAACGTTCCACACACGACAAAATAGAAAACCGCACACGACACGCAAACGACGACGTGACACGCGACTAGCGATAACTCGCTATTGACTCGACGCACACATTCAAAACCATGCTTCATCATACACACACTATTGTAAACATGAAATATATATTATTTCATGCCCTCATACCATTCCATGCACACACGCATGCACGCACACGGACAACAAGCCGAATGCAAACCGTAGGGTTGCACCAACAAACTCCCCCTCGGATTGTTGGCCTTAGGATCTTGCTCTCTCAGTTCAGAGCCATCCCAGCCAGCTTGCAACACTTCCAATGCTGCTGCTCCACCAGCCTCTTGGTCATCATGTCAGCTGGCTGCCTTGTCGTCTTCACATAGTGCAACTCAACTTCACCCGCGGCCACCATGCTCCTCGTCCAATGCCACTTCACCCTCATGTGCTTGGTGAGGCCATGCAACACAGGGTTCTTAGCAAGAGCAATGGCACCCTGGCTGTCACAGTAGAGTGGGGTAGGTCCTTGCTGCTCCTCCCCCAATTCAGCCAACAAACGCCGCTGCCACACAATCTCTCGTACGGCACGGAAGAGTGCCATATACTCGGACTCCACCGAGCTCAATGCTTGATCCACCTGCTTCTTGCTCTCCCAAGCAGTTGGGCCTCCACCAACACAGCAAATGAACCCTCCAACACTTGTCATGTCCTCTGGTTCTGATGCAAAAGAAGCATCCGAGAATGCGGTGAGGAACAAACGCCCGGGTTCAACACCATCCGCGCCCTTTTGGCGCCTTTGCGCCGCCGCCGAATATTGCAGCCCAACGGTCGGTGTTTGGCCAAGATACTTGGCCACTCTCATTCCAGCTGCTACCTGCTCCTCATTAGGGCATTGAACAACCCTAGCCAACTGTCCGGTAGCAAACGCGACGTCCGGTCGGGTGTTTACCGCCGCGTACATGAGGCTGCCCACCAACGAGTGAAAACGGCGCCTCTCCTCTTCACCAACGCTCTCCTCCTCTGGTCCCTTCACACACTTGAAACCAGAGGGAAAGGGTGTAGCCACATGGCCTTCACTCTGCCCAAAGTTGGCAGCCAATGCCTCCAGGTACTTCCGTTGATGCACCCGCATGCACCGCTTCTCCACATCACGTTCAATGTGAAGCCCAAGGTAGAAGTTGACGTCACCAAGGGCCTTACACTTAAACTTGTCCTGAAGCTTCAGCATGACCTCCTTCACAAGGTCAGATGAGGGTGAAAAGATGAGGATGTCATCCACGTACACCACCATGAAGCTCCTCTGCTCCCCCTCGCCAAGCATGAACAATGAGTGATCGGCCGTTGAGGGAGTGAAGCCGATCTCCTCCAAAACTCCTCGCAGCTTCAAGTACCACTGCCTAGGGGCCTGCTTCAGTCCATAAAGGGCCTTCTTCAGCCTCAAAACTCTGCCACTACCATCATCAAACCCCTCTGGCTGCGCCATGAAAATCTCTTCCTCAAGGACGCCATTGAGGAATGCCGTTGTGACATCCATTTGTTTCACCACCCATCCTTTGATGGCAGCTCCCGCGAGTAGGGTTCGCAGCGTCGTCGGCTTCACCACAGGAGCAAACAACTCCTTATAGTCCACCTTCTCCTTCTGCTGGTACCCCTTCGCCACAAGCCTAGACTTGTAGCGCTCGATCTTGCCGTCGGCGTCGGACTTGATCTTGAAGAGCCACTTGGACGTAATCGCCTTACGCCCCTCCGGTAGCTCCACCAATTCCCATGTGCCGTTCTCCTCAATGCTCTTCAGCTCACTCTCCATTGCCTTCTTCCACTCCTCAGCATCACTACTCTCCAAGGCCTCCTTGAGAGTTGCTGGTTCCCCCGGCATCTCCACCGGAGAGAAGAACGCGAAGGCACACTCCTCGTAGTCACTCTCCTCGTCTTCTCCAACTATAAGTGCCGCTCCGGCCAAGGCTGACTTGGCTGGCTTTCCCAGTGCCTCATAGGTCAGCCTATTTGGGGCTTGGATTCTCCTTTTGCCCCTTCCTTCTTCCTCAGCTGCAGGGACATGAAGGCCTTGGCGTTGCTGCGGTGTGGCTCGAATCCGTGGAGCACTCGTAGTACGGGAAGGAAGTGACGGTGCACGCTCGCTCACTTGCTGCACCTCCTCCTCTTCTTCCTCTGCATCATTGGCCTCCTCTCCCCCATTCACAAGGGAGGATTGCCTTGTGGTTGTGCTGCCGCTGCTCAGTTCCAAAGGCAGCTCCACATGCTCCAAACCGGAACTCTTCACCTCCCCAAACCGCACGCCTATCTTCGTCTCATTCTCCGCCTTCCAATCCTTGTACATGAAGTTCTCCATGAACTTGCAGTCCCTGCTCACCAAGAACTTCTTGGTGAATGGGTCCCAAAGAAGCCATCCCTTGCTGTTTTGAGCCATGCCCAAGTGCACGGCCCACACCGCCTTGGCACCAAGCTTGTTGTGCCGAAGATGCTTAGGCACGAGCGCCATGCACATGCACCCGAACACCCGAAGCATATCCACCTTTGGCTTCCTTCCTAGCCACTCCACATAGGGCACCCATTTGTCTGCTCCCACATGAGTCAAGGCTCTGTTCTTGGCCACACACGCGCTCCGCACCGCATCAGGCCAGAAATAGTCGGGTAGCCCGGCTTCAATGAGCAACCCGCGTGCCGCCTCCGTGATTGTGCGGTTCGCTCGCTCGGCGATGCCGTTCATTGCAGGGGAGTATGGCATGGTGAGGGAGTGCCGAATACCATTCTTCTTCAGCCACAACCCAAACTCCTTGCTCAGGAACTCTCCCCCTCGATCGGTGCGGATTGACTTGACTAGACGGTCTTGTTGCCGCTCCACCATCGGGAACCAATCCGTCTTCAACGTTTCAGCCACGTCGCTCTTCTTGGCCAGCACGTACACCCAAGTCATGCGGGTGTAGACGTCGACAATGGTGAGAAAATACTCAGCTCCAGCAGCTCCAAGCTTCAGGGGGCCCACCACGTCCATCACCACCTCATCAAGCGGTGCCTTTGCCGTTGCCTCCGAACTAGGGAACGGAAACCGGGTGAACTTGGCTTGAATGCACGTCGGGCAGCCAAGCACCTCATCGGGCTCCCCCTTCACACGTATGCCAGCAACCATCTCATTCTTCACTAGCTGCTGCAAGATGGGCAGGGCCACATGCCCCATGCGCCGATGCAAGGTGAGCCAATCACACTCCCCCGTAGCCGAAGTTGGATTGGAGAATGCCGCGCTCGCAATAGTGCCCCACATACTCTCTCCGTAGTCCTCCTCCGCTGCTGCCTCTGGGTTCTCCTCACCCTTTTGCTACTCCTTGGTTGCTGCACCACTCTCCTTAGGTTCACTGAACTTGCTGGTCCCTCCAGATTTGCTCTTCTTGAGCTCATTCTCCTTAGCGCGACCGTTCGCGCCATCGTCGCTACCGACCGCTCCATCCTTGGTGCTGATGCTTGCTGCCACTTGCCTCTCCTTAGGCATAGGGACCACTGGGATCTGCCACATCTCGTTGTAGACATCCCTGTCCTCATGAAGGTCCCAAAGAATTCGATCGCCAAGCCTTGCGGTGTAGGTCTTGGCTCCCTTCGAGTTCGTGTCCATGCCGGCCTTTGCCAACCGCCGCACGGAAATCAGGTTTGCAGCAAGGCTGGGCACCCAAAGCACGTTCTTGAGGCCCACCATCTTCCCATCAGCACCCTTGAACATGGCCTTGCCCATGCCTTTCACCTCTGCTCGCTGCCCCAAAGCCGATGTGACATGCTTCACCGGTGACGGCTCGAGTTCGGTGAGCAAGTCCGGGCGAGGTGTCATGCTATAGGTAGCGCCACTATCAATCACCCAATAGTCCAGGGGGTGTAGGGTCACCTTCCCCACAGCTGCTGGCTCCTCAAAGCCTTCATCCTTATCTGGACCAGCCGGTACTTGCGTCGACACGAAGTAGAATAGACCCGGGTATCGATCGTCGCTCGGGTCCTTGTCGTTGTCTCCGCTCTTCATGTTTGCAGCTCCGCCACCGCGACCGCCACGGCCTCCACGGCCTCGTCCTCTCCCTCCTCCTGCTCCTCTACCCTCTTGGCCTTGAGCAGGGGTCCAACCATCAGGGAGTTTGTAGCAGTCGCGCCACATGTGTCCGCTCTTGTGGCAATAGTGACACTCGCCGTCGAATCGGCCGCGACCGCGTCCGTAGCTCTTGTCGTCGCTGCCGTAACCGCCACTCCTGCGGCCTCCGCCGAAGTTGCTGCCTCCAAACCTTCCTCCCCCTCGTCCTCTGCCTCTTCCTCGACCATATCCACGGCCGATGCTCGCTGCCCCAGCGCCATCCGCACTCGCCAACTCACGGCGGCGGAAATCCTCTTGAAGGATAGCTCGCTTCACGTCTTCAAGCGAGAGGCGGGGCAAGTCGCGATTAAGGTTGATGATGAGCGAGGACCATGACTCTGGGAGTAAGGCCAGCAACTTGGTCTTCTTTTGGAGCTCACTGTAGTTCAAATCAGCTCCCTCAAGCCGCGTCAACAAGTCGAAGAATTTCTGCACCCCTTCTTCAACCGCTTCGTTTTCTTCAATTCGTAGTGCCGCCATTTGCCGTTCCAACACCACCGCTACCGCCGCTGTTGCAGGAGCATGTACACCCTTGAGAGCAGCCCATGCCTTTGGTCCTTTCTCTGGTTCACGCTGGAATGGCTTGATGTGACGGATCTGACTGCTCCCCAACGCTTGCCCAAGTAAGAGATATCCTTGTGCGCTCTTCCGCACCCACGGGCTCTTCTCCGGGTCGTTCTCGGGGCGCTTCTCCGTTCCTTCCATCACCTCCAGCAGGTCATAGTGGTCAAAGATGTTCTCCATCTTGAAGGACCATTCAGCAAAGTTGTCACCGTTGAACTTGTCAAGCCCAAACACCCTAGGCTCATCCCTAGGTGGGCCAAGACTTGGTTGCATGGGCGCCATGGCTGAATCACGGGGTTGGCCTTGAGCTTGGGCTTCTCCACTGCCACCAGCAACTCTGCCACCCCTTTCCTCAGGTCCATCCATTGTCGAAACTGCTCCAAGGGCCTCTGATACCACTTGTTATAGTCACAATAGCCTTGAATGTGCCTAAAACGAAAGATAGAGTGCACAGACGGATTTCTGCACAGCGGCTTCAAACGTTGATAGCGTTCTGCTCACAGCTGCAAATGACTTGATTCAAATTGGATCTGGAGCGTCTTGACGTCGCCTACAATAAGCAATTTAGATTGCACGATTTCATAAAGAATTGACGACACAGCGTCGGTTTGAACGAACGGTACTATGGCAGCCACTATAGTCTTAGAACACAAGATAGGAAGAGTTACGAGTTGGGAATGACTCCCAGCTCCTACAAACCCCAAGAGCCGAGGTACAGTGATGTGGAACAGTGCCACACTGTCCCCAACCACGAAGGGTCTCGAAACTACCCTCCACAAGGGCCTACACCAAGAGAAATGTTACACTACACAAAGTAATGCAACTATTCTCACTATCTTAAAGTTTACCCTTTTGGAGAGCTTCGAAATAACTTGAATCTTGAAACCAAGGCTCTGGTTCTTCAAGGTAAATTCTTCCTTGAGTTCTTGGAAGTCTGCTGCGCACACCTGCGACACGCCGAACGTTCCACACACGACAAAATAGAAAACCGCACACGACACGCAAACGACGACGTGACACGCGACTAGCGATAACTCGCTATTGACTCGACGCACACATTCAAAACCATGCTTCATCATACACACACTATTGTAAACATGAAATATATATTATTTCATGCCCTCATACCATTCCATGCACACACGCATGCACGCACACGGACAACAAGCCGAATGCAAACCGTAGGGTTGCACCAACATGCTCGATGCGTTGCTCTCATACGGGGGAACGGGGGAGGGAGGAACGGGGGGAGGGGCGCCTCTAGCTGGCTGACGATAACCCTAGTGTGTAGGGTACCGGTAAGTAATTAGGCCTAGGAACTAAATAGCATGATACCATCAAAGAGTAGGTAGAGGCATGATCGATAATAGGAAGGGAACTACAAATAGTGATGTCGAGAAGGTTAGCTACACTCTACTGTGTACCTCAACAATATAGAGTAACATTCATATTTGTTATTTGACAGACCGCAAAGGCATTTATCCAAATGCTTACAGTAATGTTTCTCCCATTAGGATGGCAAATCAAAAATACTAAAATATACCCTCCATCCCCGTATTACCTACCCCAGGTCGTCAAACTAGGGAAATATTTATCCAGGGGAAAACCTGGGAGCACCAGCAGGGCTCACGTTTGGTTTTTACCAACCCTTACGATCAGTCTACCACATGTTCAAAAACCTGATTTTCAGGGTTACCCTTCGTGGGAAACCTGATGCGCCAGGGTTTTTGCATGTATTACAAACGACTACACTGAGGCATCAGTGTACAATATTGAAAAACCCTGTTGAAGTTGTTATTTAACACAGCACACAATAACAGACTTAATCACCATCGTCAGACACGCCACACGGTTGATTCTCGTTGTCACTGTCCTCCTCTGGCTCCGGCACTTTCTCCTTGCCTTTTCGTTCCGCTGGGGTCGGCAGGGCCACTGTTTTCGCTGGACGTCTTGTTTTCTGCTTGCGCCAGATGTCTACCACGTCAGGCCACACGTAGGGGTACTTCAGCATGTGCAGCGTCATGAGGTCGCCAAGGCGAGCATCGCCAAGGGATGTGCGCATCCACGATTTGATGATGTTTTGGCGACTGAAGCCCCTCTCACACTCAACTGTGCTCAGTGGGAGCACAGCGAGTGCCTGCCACATCGTCATCAAGTTCGGATAACTGCGATGCCAGTCTCTGCTTTTCATCATGCTCTGCAGGCCCTGGTGGAAATCGTCGCGATCGTGATGACGTGCCAGAAGCTGACAGAAGCTCTTGAGTTCTTTCTTCGCCGCCTTGAGCTGGAAACCTGACGTGGACGGGAAGAGGGGGGAGCACGGGTGGGTGGTTTTGTTTGGTTTTTTTCAGATGACAACATGCACATGGCAATCCGATAGGCTGGCATGCGTGGCTTACAAACTCACCCGGCAGCATGCCGCCGAAAAGCTCGTCGTTTTGAAGCAACCAATCCAGGCACTTGATCTCCCGCTGTTCGTCCCTGGACGGCCACGCTTCCACCTGAAACAGCTTCGCGCCGCCCATTTGCTGCAAGTCCCACATGCGAAACTTCATCCGCGCCACGATTTCCTTCGCGAACCCCGTGCACAGCTTCTCACAGTCAGCGCGCGTGCCACCAAACTTGTGCTTCTTGATTGGTTCCTCGCTCAGCTCAAATCGATGAGATGTCGGCCGCCCCTCGCTGTCAATCCCCTCCACCACCACCGTGCGATTATCCCCGCCGTGGTCCTTGATGAATCTAGACAGCAACTTGCTGACGCCGCCACCAAAAGTATCCCCGTACACGATGTACTGGTCCGTTATGATGGCGATCGTACGGTCCACTTCCTTCGCCACTTGGGTGATGTCGACCTGGGGAACATTGAAACAACATTTGGGTTAGTTTCAAGCCTGTAGTGTCACGGGCGGGTGTATTGAACGTGCATGATAACTTGCCTTTCGGTGCTGGAAAAATCGGTTCAGGGCGTTCAGCTCTGTAAGAATGTCAGCCAGGAAGTACAGGCAGAAGTGAAATTTAAATGTCTGCACTGTGGCTGCAATCTTGTGGCCATACTCCACAATCATGACTATAGCTGCCCCGAAAACACGACACAGCCGTGCTATTGCGTCACCCCGCGACAGCCACCGGACGTTGAACAGCCCTTGGTGTTCCAGGTTGGTGCGATGAATCTCCTGCTGCAACTCCTTGAACCTCTCGTACCAGATGCTTGAGCGACAGATAATTTCCCCCACTGCTCGCACTCCCGCATCGATCATGTTGAGGTCGGGGAATTTTTTAGCAGCATCTTTTACGACCAGCGCCTCTCTGCAACAAATTAGTAACGAGAGGGGAAAACGTTAACAACTGTGGGCAACAGGATTACAACTAGGAGAAACCATGTTACAGACATCCAGTGAGAAAACGAGACATTACCGATGCGCAACGCAGTGACAGCCGACTAGATGCGGAACGCGTTCTCTCATCCGGACAACCAGACCACCCTTATCGCCAGTCATGACAGAAGCCCCGTCGGTGCCGACGCCGGACACGCGCTGCATGTCGACGCCGATAGACTCCAAGTGGCTTATCAGCACGGTGTAGAGCGATGACGCGTCGCACTTCTGCACCGAGAGCAGCACCAAGAATTCTGTCACGGAGACGCCATTCTTGAGGAAGGTGGCAAACACTATCAAGTGTTTGCCACGCGCGCGGTCGGTGCTCTCGTCACAAGTCAGCCCGATGAACGGGGAGGCGAGTAGATGCTGCAGCTGCTGAGTTCGTTGGTACTTTGCCATAGCCGACGCCATTTCGTTGAAGCCGTACCTGCCAAACGTAGCGGGTTGGTGTCAGCAGGTTTGTTAAGATAGAGAAACAAGGGAAGATGTACACGCAACAAGGTAACGACTCGACTTACTGTGAGATGTAGACACCGTATGACTTCAACGGAATGCCTTCAACTCCCTCTTCGGCCATGAACTGTACGAGCTGAGGGAACATGGCGATTGGAGCGTCGTGGGTGCAGATGAAGTCTACGGCCCGCATGAGACGAGTCAGCCGCGCACCCTCCTTGTCGGCGTTTGCAAAGACGTCCAACCGCTTCTGCGTCTCGATCTCCGCCATAAGCGTCCGCTGCTTCCTCAACGCATCGTCGTGGCGAACGCTCAGCTCGTGACAGCGCATAGAGCCAGGTTGAAGATCCCGCCCCCCCGGCCCGTTGCGCCCAAATCTCGCATCGTCTTTCCCGTGCTCCACACATACGCTGCATCGCAAGACTGGCAACCCGTCCTCGTTCTTGTCAAGCAGCAACCACTCAAACTTGGGTAGCCAATGCGTGATGTACAGCTGCAGCGCCTTGTCGAACTTCGCCTCGGCCTTTTCGTCATCGGTGAGAACACGAGACACCCGCGGGGGATGTTTGTTGGGCGCCGGTGATGGAGTCGGCTTCTGAGGGGGCGTGCCGAACGGGAGCGCGGTTTGAGCAAATCGGCGTTTTTTCCGTGCGGCGGCAGACGAAGACTCGCCCACCTCCGTCACGCTGACGGTGGCGGGAGCACTCTCGGGCTCACCGCCAGATGTACCAGGTGGACGAGCAGGCGGTTGTTTTTCGCCGGTGCTCGATGGTGGGCCTGCAGTGCTGACGGGCGGAGGGTTCTGATGCAGCCGTCTGAGAAAATCTAAGCCCCTCATCGCTGGAGCGTCACTAGGTGGCTCGTCAGCAGCTTCACCTGCGTCATCGTCTGCTGTGGGAGCCATGGCTGCGAACGGGTGTGTTAGGCCAACAAATAGCAAGCTCAGTAGAAAAAGCACAATCGTGAGAGACGCCTCTCAACAAGACCACTCCACCACCGTGCTGGTGCCCCCAATCCCCTGCGCAGTCATGTCCTATCGTGCTGGCAAAGGGAGCAGATGTGCCACCCACAGTAGAACACAACACGCGGTGCATAGGGTGCAAGTGGGCCTTGTTGTTGTGCTGCAGCAACCCAGGTATCCTGCCAAACCTGTAATGCTGGCATGTCAGACAACAAGACCAACTAGTTACATTGATGATTCTTCAAAAGAAACTGTAATTCTGGCCAATGGTGTCCCACCTCGTTCCAGCGCACGTCAAGTCCTGCCGAAATCTACATTTTCGACAGTTGGCGTAGGTAAAATCCAGGTTTCGGGGTCGGGTGGTTAGGGGACGGGGGGGGGGGGGGGGGGGGGGGGTGTGGGTTCGCTGGTACGCGCTTCAGGGTAAACCTCGATACGCGGATAGGCAACCCTGAGGCGACAGTGTTCCTTAAACGTAAAGCCTGGCACATCAGGGTACATTCAGGTCCCTAAAAAATTACCCAACAGCATCAGTGTTACATCCAAAAAGCACCCTTGTAGTCAGGGCATCAGGGTGATTTACACTGATAACGTGAGCCCTGAGCACCAGCCTTGCAAATATTCGTTCTCTTGAAAGACCAGCACGGTGAAATCAAGCTTAAATGGCAGTGCACAATTACGAGCAGCTATATTTCACAACTAGCTTTAACCAAGACTGCTAAGGCATAGAGATGGGAGCCTCTCATTCCTGGCTCTGATCTTCAGGCAGGTGGGTGTGATCCTGAGAGCGCTCCCGCACCCACCCCCACCAAAGCCAGAGCGCTTGAAGGCCTCCAGTCTGCATGGGATGCCACTTCACTGCAGCTGCCCCACACACCCCGCCCCATAACACCCTCGTTGCCCCCATCACCACTACCCTCCCCAACGTGCGACCCCCTCATCTTCGCCACACGCCCCCCACCATCCTGCCCCCTCTCTTCCACCCTCTTTCCTGCCACCGCCACAGCACCACGCTGCATGCAATGCGCGCCAGCCAGCCCGTCCACGCCATGCAGCCACGGCGTGCACGCCTGCATGTCATCCAGTGGCAGCCCGTCAGCACTGCCCATCGCAGCAGCCCCATGTGAACCACTTGCATCTCCCCATACCGCCTCCAGCGCCTCTGCAGCATCGTCCACGCCCGTGCCCGTGCCCGTGCCCATCGCTACACAGCAGGCGCCAAGGGCGGCGCTGGGCGTGGGGGGAGCGCTGGAGGCGCCTGTGCCGCCACCCGCCACAGCCGCCAGGTCGCCCGCCAGCATGCGCCCATGCCGCTGCTCCGGGTCGCTCAGGTACACGGGTCCCCCTTCCGCCCTCCCCCCCGCCCCCTCATCCGCACGGCCCCCACCGTCGCCCATGGGCCATACTGAGTCGTCTTCAGCCATGCTGCTTTCTGCCTTCTCCCCTTCGCCCCCCACCCGCTTACCCGCCTGTCCTTCCTGCGCCCGCTCCTGCCATTGCCTCGGGCCATCCACGCACCCCTTCTTCTCCACGCCAACAACCCTCGGCCTGCCTCGCGGCCTCCCTGTCGGCCCCTTGCTCTTCCGCCCCCTGCCGCTCGCCCCCATTCCGGCACCGCCGCCCAACGGTCCCTCGTCGCCCCCTGTCCGCTGCGCGCTGCCATGCATCCCCGCCCTCGCTGCTGCAGGGCGGCCAGGACCACCACCGCCCGCGGGTTCGATGGCGCGGCGAGCGCTACACGCGCTCATCCGCCAGGCCTCCGTCTCGCCCTCGCAGCGCTGCTCGCTGCTGCCATCCCCCGCACGGCCCGCTCTCCGCCACTCCGCCGCCTCGTTGTCCTTGAACTGAACCACAGCGGGACCGTCCTTGACCTTGTCGCGCCCAACCTCGCCTCGCTCTCCCCATGCCGCCGCCTCCATTTCGCCGCTCCCGACGCGGGCTTTCTCGGCATCTGCAGGCGACGCAGAGGGGGTTGCGGGCGCGCGCGGAGTTGAGGCGGGGGATGGAGGACGAGCGGCGGGCGTAATGCGAATCAAGGGCGGAGCGTGCGTCGGAGTGAGCGCGGCGAGCGATCCCTTCTTGCCGCTGCCCTTGGGCCGCCCTCGCTTCCTCTTCACCACCACCTCTCCCCCCTCCCCCGGTTCCTCCGCTCGCACCACGACGCCGCCGCCCACGGCGTGAGTTCCTGCGCTCGGCGCGCAGCCCGCAACGACAGCTGCCGCCTGCGACGCCTGGGCGGGAAGAGAGCCCTCGTCCCCGCCAGCCAGCGAATACGGGGCGACGGGCCGAACGGCAGAGTGCAGTTGGCCGCCACCATTGGCTGGCCGCGCGCCGTTCCTCCGTCCGTCGCAGATGGGCGACGTAAACGAGCGACGTGCGAGAAGCGCAGCAGCAGGCGGAGCGGAACAGTCATCAGCCGCGGCAACAGCGGCGGCGCCATCGTCATCGTCGTCCGCGAGGACCACTGTGGCGAGTCCCGCCTGCCGTCGCCCGTCGTACCAGCTTCCCGCGCACTCGTCTGCGGCTTGCGCGGCATCTGGCACGCAGGGCTGCGCGGAGCAGCGGAGCCACGTGAAGGCGGAGTCGAGAACCGCCAGCACCTCCGCCTCTCGCGCATCTAGCACCGCGCGCAGCCGCGCCATCCGCTCCAGCTCGCGCTGCACCGCCGCGCGCCTCCCGGGGCCAGACGCAGCGGCGGGTGTCACGGAGGAGGAGGGAGCGCGGGGTAAAGGAGGGGCCGGCAAGGACCCTTTGCGACAGGGCGCGGCAGTGTCATCCGGATCGTCGCTGTCCCCGTCGTCGCGACTCAAGTGCGGCGGCGACGCGGAGGCGCGCCAGCGGAAATGGCCGTCCATGACTGGCAGTAGCCAGAAGACGCAGAGGCAAGCGTGGAAGGAGATTGGGAAGCGCAGCAGGCTACGCAGGGCAAGTTTGGAAATAGTTTCGCTGCCGTCGTTGGCTGGAGAAGCTGAAATGGGAGCAGAGAGCAGAAATGCCTCGTTCGCAACGCCAACAGCAGCAATGACCACGCCTCTCAGTTGATGGGCGCACATTTCCAACTTCCAAGTCGCGCGCGCCATGCCATGCGCTCGCACGCCACAGTTGGCCTCGAACGGGGGAGCAGCATGCCGCCCCTCCGCGACACACTGTGCTGGATGGAGGAATCGTGAGGGGGGTGCCCCGTCAGCAGCTGCCCTCGCAGCATCAGCGTCAGCTTCGGCGATCGCCTCAGGCTCGGCACAAGCGTGTGAGACTGACTTGAACGTCGGGGATTGGGTTATGCGCGCCAAGAATGAAGCTCGGCAGCCAATGGGTACGTTTGTTGACGGGTG
The DNA here is from genome assembly GCA_947471745.1 of Closterium sp. Naga37s-1. Taxonomy (NCBI): domain Eukaryota; kingdom Viridiplantae; phylum Streptophyta; class Zygnematophyceae; order Desmidiales; family Closteriaceae; genus Closterium; species Closterium sp. Naga37s-1. The sequence continues at coordinate 387,767 of CANJKZ010000179.1, read as the reverse complement.
ACCTGGCGATGCTTCAGCGAAAGAGATTTTGAATTGAGCTACTTCATTTCATTCAAATTATCACCCATTACAGAACAGACTTGTAAGTGTAGCAGCAGCCTTACAATGGGAACTCGAAACTGTGATATACGTGTTTTATTGACATTCACCCATCTCTCACCGCAACAGCTGCACCACAATCCAAGAAGGGGGACAGGCTCTATCCCATTCCACATTCCGCAGCGATCACCGCGCACCGCATCGCATCGCAACAGTCCGCCGCCATTATCCGCCAGCCGCCATGACCGCCGCCTCCATCTCCGCCTGCAGCGAATGCCTTCTCCCACGCCGCCCTCTCGGCCCTCACGCGCCTCCGCGCCGCAGCGCCCACGCCAAGCCGTTCCCCAGACCCGCGTTCACCCCGTCCCTGCCCGCCAGCCTCCTCTCGAATCCCCGTGCCGTCTGCCGACCGCCGCGCGCTGACCGTGCTGCCGCACCGCGCGCGCAATTATCGTCGCACGACGATCTCGAGGGACGACAGCAGCGCGACACGTGTCTATCCCGCCGGGACGCCCTCCTCTCCCTCGCGCTGCTCCCCCCCTCCCTCTCCGCCGCGGCGCTCCTCTCCCCGTCACCGTCGCTCGCCGCGTCGCCGGCGGCCCCCGACACGACGGTGACGCACCGCGCGTTCCTCGACTTCGCCGTGTGTCCGACGGCCGTGCGCCTCGACCGCACGCTGGGCGACGACGCGCTCATCTGCGCCGACGGCGAGCCGCTCGGGCGCGTCGTGCTGGGGCTCTACGGGCGCGCGGCGCCCGACACGGTGGCGCAGTTCGTGCGCATGGTGGCGGGCGACGCGGGGTCGACGTACAGGGGGAGCGTGATCCACCGCTCGCTGCCCGGGCAGTACGTGCAGGCGGGGCATCAGGGGCAGGTGGCGCGCGGGGACGTGGCTCCGCCGACGCTGCTTCCGCCGAACCGCGACACGGTGGCGGTGGCGTCGTTCGCGCTGAGCCACCTGCGGCCCGGCACGCTGTCGCTGTGCGTGGGGGAGAACAACGACGACGAGCGCGCGCGCGCCCGCAGCAACTACCGCAACGTGGAGTTCCTCATCACCACGGGTGGGGGGAGAGGGCGGGAGGTGGGGGGGAGGAAAGGGAAACGCCCTATAGGGGGGTGAGAGGGTGGGAAGAGAGGGGGAGGGGGGGGAAGCTGGGGAAGTGGGGGCGGGGAGGGGGAGGAAGAGAAGGGGAGGGGAAGAGGGAAAGAGCATGTTTTATGCTCAACCACCGCTGCCCATGCCCCATGCGCACCAACCCATCCCCATGCTGCCTCCCTTCGCCCATGTGGGCACCCATATCACCGTCCAAGTCCTCATCCCCATTTCCGCACTTGATGGCCGAGTGGCCAGCAGGTCGTTGTGTGTAGCCTTGGTGGTGCACGTGCCTGCATGCTCGGCAATCATCCGTTCCTTGCTCGTCGCTCTCTTCGTCCCTTTCATCGCCGCCCTCAACTGCTGCCTCCTTCCCTCATTGGCCACCCCTTTCCCCTGCACGCCCTATCCTCTCCACTCTGCTCCGCGGCCTACCTGTTGTGAAGCACACGCCTTCCCCCTCACGTTCTGCCCCCTCGTCTCAAAGCCCTTCCCTTGTCATCTGTCACCGGCTTTCCCCCATCAGGCCTGCGTCCCGCGACTCAGCTCCACACGGACTCCGTGTTTAAGACATGTTACAGCCCCGCTGCCTCCTCAGATTCTCTCTTTCTTCCCCCGTCCCCCTTTCCTCCCCTCCCCCCACCAGGCCCTGGCCCGGCCACGCAGCTGGACGGCGACAACATCGTCTTCGGCACCGTGCTGGAAGGTGAGCGCGCTGCATGCATGGGGCGCGGGGTTCTGGGTTCAAGGTGAGGGGACTACCGGGATATGAAGCGCATGCTGGGAGGGGTGGGTGGGGATGGCGGGGGTGGGAGAGAGCGGCGGCTGGGTGTGAGGGCATAGCAGGGGCTGAGCGCATTCATGCCGCACCACCCCGTGCCTTCCGCTCCCTTCTCCCCATCCCACCTGCTTCCACTCCTGCCCTGCTTCCTCTGAATTCAACCTGATCATCTCTCCTCCTCCCCCCTCCATGCTCTCCTCCCCCCTCCATGCTCTCCTCCCCCCTCACCCCCATGCTCTTCTTCTCCCCCTCACCTCATGGCCCTTTGCATGCGCCCTGTGGGGGAGCACTGAGCAGGCATGGAGGTGGTGGCGGCGGTGGCAGCAGTGCCCACCTTCCAGCCCAGCGACCGCATCCGCCAGTTCAACGACTTCGCTGCGCTGCTGGGGGACGACCGCGCCGCCAAGGGCCGCGGCACGTGGAACCGCCCTCTTAAAGCCATCGTCATCCAGGACTGCGGGCTGCTGGAGTGACAAAGGCCGAGAGTGTTCTACTGGAGTGACAAGAGTGCAGGCGGGTGGAGGCCATTCCTTTCCCACTCATCCTCCGCCCTGACCCTTCCCCTGCCACCACTCTCCTCCTGCTCCCTCTGCCTCCCTCATGGAGGTCCACAATTTTGATGCATGGTGCTCGCTGCTGCTACCTGCTGCCTGCTACCTGCTGCCTGCTGCCTGCTGCCTGCTGCCTGCTGCCTGCTGCCTGCTGCCTGCTGCCTGCTGCCTGCTGCTTGCCTCTGCCTGGTGGGCGCACGACGGCGCAAGGGACCACCGGAGCTGCGTGCTGCCAGGACTGGTGGAAGCTATGGTATGCCTGCTGCACCCACCCCTCTATGCCTTGCACAAGTCATGTCACGTGTGGTACCAGTTTGTACATTCGATTTATGCTAGAAGTTTTTTGCAGTATTTATAAGACATGTGACTTAGAATAGTTATACATGAGATTTGGCAGTCCAATCTCAAACCTTTGCAAGATCAGTTCTGAGTACTAGGGAAGCATGCAGCCTAGGAAGCAGCAGATGAGACGGGCGGTGGTGCGGCGGGTGAGTCAACTGCTTTCTCCGCCTCCTTGTTCACCACCTGCCATGCCAGTGTGTAGAGGGTACAGAGGAGTACAGAGGAGCACAGAGGAGCAGAGAGGAGCACAGAGGAGCACAGAGGAGCAGAGAGGAGCAGAGAGGAGCAGAGAGGAGCAGAGAGGAGCAGAGAGGAGCAGAGAGGAGCAGAGAGGAGCACAGAGGAGCAGAGAGGAGCACAGAGGAGCACAGAGGAGCAGAAATGGGCACACGGAGAGAAGGGAGATGAGAGGCGAGGGCGTGGAAGCAAGGGTACTGATTGCTGATGTACGTGTGGCAGCATGCATGGGTGATGGGTGGAGGGGGTGCGGCACACATAGGATGGATGGGAGCATGGGTGCATGTGATGGCAGCGCGAGTGCATGCAGGAGGGAAAGGGGCACTAGGTCACAGACCTTGTTGTTGATGAGGTTGTGCAGCGCGATGATGGATCGCACCAGTGATGCGATAAAAGCAGTGTTTTGAGATGACTCAAAGGGTGCATGCAGGGGTGCATGCAGGGGTGCATGCAGGGGTGCATACAGGGGTGCATGCAGGGGTGCATGCAGGGGTGCATGCAGGGGTGCATGCAGGGGTGCATGCAGGGGTGCATGCAGGGGTGCATGCAGGGGTGCATGCAGGGGTGCATGCAGGGGTGCATGCAGGTGCGCATGTAGGGGTGCATGCAGGGGTGCAAGGGGCACTAGAGCGCTGACCTTGTTGTTGATGAGGTTGTGCAGCGCGATGATGGACCGCACCAGTGACGCCACGTACACCGCCAGTGTCATGTCGTTCGTGCGCACTGCCATGCCATGCCATCAGTGCCATGGGTGCCATGCCACGCCAACAGACAGGGAGGAGCAGGGCAGGAAACAAACGGGGCAATGAGTGAGGCACATATTCTCATGATGCGCACTGACTTTTGGGCAGTGTTGCGTGCAGTGCACTGCAGAGCAGTGAAGGGAGCGGAGAGAAATTACCAGCGAAGGCCTTGACGAGGTCGTCGACGTTGAGGTTGGGCAGGAGGTTGAAGGCGTCCTGCACGCCGTACAGGATGTCCGCCCGCAGGGGCAGCCGCCCTGCTGCCACCAGGTCCAGGTACGACCGCAGCTGCCTCAGCCGTGACTCCAGGCCCTTGAGCGCCACCAGCTTCGCACTCACCTGAGTGGGAGGAAAAAACACAGAGATGGGCGGGTGAGGGAGCACAAGGGGGCATGGAAGAGGATTCTTGAATCGACTCAAAAGCAGCCGCCCCGCCGCCACCAGGTCCAGATACGACCTCAGCTGTCGAAGGCGTGACTCCAGACCCTTGAGCGCCACCAGCTTGGCGCTCACCTGGGGGGTGCGAGGGAGACGAGGGGAGGTGGGCGGGTTGGGGAGCACAAGGGGGCATGGGGAGCATTCTTTAATTGACTTGAATCACTCACCTGGGAAGCGGGGGGGGAGGGGGGGTGTGGATGGCGAGGAGGAGGAGGGGGCACAAGAGAGCAGGGGGATATAAGGGAGCACGGCGAGCATGCAAACTAGCACAGTGTGCATAAGAAATATGTTACATGAATGAAGGAGCAGTGCATTGGCATGCGGCACACGAGTGCATGGCCACTGTGATTGCTGGAGTGCGCGTGGCAGGGCGGGCATGGATGCGCGCACCTCAGAGGCGAGCGTGGTGATGGTGGCGTCCTTCACATCCCGCAGCAGATGCTCCACGCCTGACAGGGGGGGCGAGGGGGCACGTGGCGACGGGGCCAGGGGCATGAGACACGAAGAAGGGCAGGGTATTGGGGGGGGAAACGGGGAGCAGACGACACACGAGGAGGAAAAGGCGGAGGTGACAAGGAGTTGCGCATACATCGCTATAATACCACCCCGCTGCCTTCCCACCCTCCGCAACCATCTGCACCATATAATCTATCCGCTCACCAATCTCCTCCGCCTCGTATGCGCCGATCTCCGATGAGATGTGCACAAACGCCTTCTGACTCTTCTGCGTGCCATCCTGCTCCATGCCACGCCATGCCATGCCATGTCACGCCACCCGATGCCATGCCATTCCACCATGCCATGCCATGCAAGATGACAACAACCATGTGGCAACGAATGAGCCATACAACACAGCGACCTGCTTGCAGCCATGCAGGGCAGTGCCATGCTCGCAACAGCACAACAAAGGGCTCACAAAGAAGTCCATACACTGCTTTGTGTGCAACGCCTCATCACCCCTCATCACCCCCTCGCCACGCCTCATCACTCCCCACCTCGCCTCAGCTACGCCACACGCCGCTACCCACCGCCGCGCACCTCCTTGACGTCCTCGACGGTGCAGTAGGCCTGCGAGGGGATGGCCAGCTCGCGCGGCTGCACGTCTATGATCACCAGCACTGGATCGCTGCAGTAGCTGTGGGAAGCAAGGGGGGGATACACGCATGGAAGCATAGGCGCATGGGTGGGGGGTTACATGGGCGCATGGGTAGGTGGATAGGTGGATGGTTGGATGGGTGGATGGATGGATGGGTGCACGGGTGGATGGATAGGTGCGTGGATGGGTGGATGGATGGGTGCATGTGTGCATGTGTGCATGTGTGCATGTGTGCATGTCTGCATGTCTGCATGTGTGCATGTGTGCATAAGTGGATGGGTGGATGTGTGGATGTGTGGTGGGTGGATGGGTGCATGTGTGTTTGATTGCATGGGTGGACGGGTGGGTGCATGGGCGCATGGCTGGCGCACTTGTAGAAGAGCTCCTGGATGTCGAGGTCGCTCTCGCGGATCTTGGGGCCCGTCGAGTACCACCCCACCACTCGCTCCTTCGCTGCTCGCACCGCACCGCACCGCATCGCAGGGAGTGGGGTGGGGTGGGGGGCACACATGCAGATGGGATGCACGAGGGCATATGATGGGTGAGTGTGAGGCGCATTCACGAACTGCGGGCGTGAAACAAGCAGCAGCTTGTGACGGGCGAGAACGAATAAGCCTCGTACAAGCCAGGTGCGAGTGGGCGTCGGGCAAGTGATGCGCGGGGAACGAGCGTGGAGCGGGGCAGCAGGGCGGCAGGGCGGCGCACCGTTGATTTTCTTGAACATGGAGAACATGGCCTCGTGGTAGTTGTGATCCAAAAACCAGATGCTCGCGTCCTTGTCGTCCTCCTCGAACGGCACTGCGCGCACACCATCCAGCCACGCATCATGCACGCACGCAGCAGCACGCAGCATCGTGTAGCACCAGAGGGCAGGTATAGAGTAGGCCATAAAGTTGAGGGACGCAACGGCAGTGCACGAGTTGCAGCGACTGAGAGCACGCTGACACGGAAGCTAGCGCAAGCGCAGCTGATCAAATCATGCTGATCGATCACGCTGATCCCCCACATCCACGCCTGACAGCTCTCGCAGGCACCTTCAAATCCACTCCTGAATACTCTCCCCCGCCGCAACCCACTCCTGAATAACCTTTCTCGCCGCGACCCGCTCAACCCTAACCTGCGTAGCTGTTAGTAACGTCGATGCGGCCGCGCGCCGTCTCGCCGAGCAGCACGCCGAGCACGCGCTTGTGCGTGTCCTTGGCGACGCGGTTGTAATGGTCCACGATGCTCAGCAGCACCAGCGGATGCACCACCACCTTCTCGATCGCCAAAGCCTTCCCCATGCTGAACGCGCGCTCGCTCGCTCGCTTTTATCGCGACGACGACGAATTTATTGGAGTGCGAAATTAGGCAACGAGATTGACGCGCGGGTCGTGGAGATCGCGAGGGAATCGAGCGTGAGTCGCGGGATCCAGACGAGAGAAGCGACGGGAGAGGGGATTTTTGTCTGACGAAGCGGCACTCGCAGGCGACGCTGATAAATCGAGATTCGAGAGACGAGCGATGTGATGGGACTGAGGGGAAGGAGAGCTGGAGAGTCGTGAGCAGTTTGGGTGAATGAGGTGTACGCGATAGAAGCGACTCTTGAATCAATCTACCCGTCTTGCTCCACCATTTTATGCATTCTCGTAATAAAGTGAGTCGGTTTGAGGGATTTCTTCTTCCCTTGGGAACTGGTATGGTAATATTACGAGTCTCGCGAGAATCACTCACCGTCGCCCAACCTATTTTCAGGAGTTCCCTGGATTTCAGCCTCCTGCATGCCACATCCTCCACCTCCATCATCCCACTTCATTATTATCACTTTCGCCCGTCAGCCTCTTCATGACTTCATTATCCAGTTTTTAGTTACGATTATCTAGTCGTGCTCGTCATTCCCTTTTTCCCCGTCGCCGCGCACCCGCCATGCGCCAGTCGCCGGGAATGTGCCCATCGCGGGCACATCCACTCACGCCGCCGCATCCCCTCACGACGGCAAACCCCCTAACGACGGCACATTAGATTCGTTCACGAGAATCTTCCAGCAGCTCCCGTTTTTCCGCCATGGCGCTGTGGCGGATCCAGGCGGTGCTGGGGACGACGCTCGCGCTGGCGGTGGGGTCGTTCAACGCGGGGAGCGTGGCGACGATGGCGGAGGCGGGGTCGCAGTTCGGCGCGCAGCTCGCGTGGGCCTTCGCCTTCGCGCACGGGCTCGCGCTGCTGCTCAACCTCCTCGCCATGCGCGTCGCCTTCGCCACGCGCCAGTCGCTGCCGCTCGTGAGCCTCGCGCCGCCGCGCTGCCTTATAAGAACTGTTTTAGGCTTTCCTGCCCTGATCCACGGGTTTCGTCGCTCCGCGCTTCATCGTCCGCCCGGCACGCTCTCCTCTCGCCTGCGAAGCTTTTTGCCAGTCAGATCCCGTCTTTCGCCGCATTGCCCGCTGCCAATCCTCCCCTTCACTGCTCCTTCCCCCCCCAACATCCCCTCCCTTCCGACCCACCCTCCCTGTCACTTCCCGCGTGACCACTTGCGCGGCGCGCAGGTGATTGTGCGCGAGTATCCGCGCGCGTTCTGCCGGCTGGTGTGGTTCATCTGCGAGGCGTCCGTGCTCTGGTTCGACCTCGTCACGGTACGTTCGCCACTCCCTGTTCCCATCCCCATCCGCATCCCCACCCTCACCCCCTTTCTCCATCCGCATCCCTATCGCCATCTCCCACTCACCTTCTCGCGTCCTTTCCGCTTGGCACACACACCACCCGACCTTCCACCGCAACACACACTCGCTGCACACCCCACACGCACCTCCTCCTTCCCACCCTTTCCCCCCGTTACCCCCCCATTCTCCCCACTGTTCCACACACCTCCCCCATCCCCCAGGTGCTAGGCAGCGCGGTGGCGCTACAGCAGCTGCTGGGGGTGCCGTTCAAGGCGGCGCTGCTGCTGCACGCTTCCTCCCGTCCCCCATCCTTCCCGTTCCCCCCGGCCGGCCCCCTCCCCCCTTTCTTCCCCCAGGTGTTGGGCAGCGCGGTGGCGCTACAGCAGCTGCTGGGGGTGCCCTTCAAGGCGGCGCTGCTGCTCGCCGCGGGCTCGGGCGTGCTGCTGCTCCAACTGCCCCTGCCGCAGGTGGGGGGACGGGGAAGGGGGTGAAATTGGGTGTGGGGAGAGCTGGTTTGCCTGCCTCCCTGCCTGCCAGTTTCTGCTTTGTGCATCCCAATGTGTGTGTGTCTGTGCGCGTCACTGTCGCTCCGTGCTGCTCCTCCCATTAGTCTCTCTCCCGCTTCTCCACTTCCTCTCACACCCTAACACTCCCTCTCGTTCTCCCTTCCACTCCTCTTCTCTCTCCCTGCCCCCTTGCACTTCCCCCCCCCAGGCGCACCAGGCGGTGTCAGCATGTGTGGCGTGCGCACTCCTCGCGCTCCTCTGCGCGGCTCGGCAGTGTCTCCTCGCGGGCCCCGCCTTCCTGCTCGCCTCCCTCTCACTCCCTCTCCCTTCCCCCCTCTCTCTCTTCCCCGCCCTCTCCCCCCCCTGACAGGCGCACCAGGCGGTGTCAGCATGTGTGGCGTGCGCACTCCTCGCGCTGCTCTGCGCGGCCCTGCAATCCCTCCTCGCGGGTCCCGCCTTCCTGCTCGCCTCGCTCTCAGCCGCGCTGCTGCCAGCAGTGCCGCCCGCCTCGCTGCACCTCGTGCTCGCCGCCATCGGCGCCCTCGCCCTGCCGCACCGCTTCCTGCTGCTCTCCGCGCTCGTGGTGCAGGTGCGTTGTGTTCCCTCATGCGCACTTCTCGCCATCTAGGCGCCTCCTTTCTCCCACATATCAACGCCCATGCCCCCACAGCAGTCGCCCTCCCAACGCGAAACGCCCATGCATGTTAAGCACGCGCCTTGCCTTCCCCCCCCGCTCCTCCCCTCCCTCTCTCGGCCACCCACCCCCCAGGACGACCCAAGCGCGCGCGATCTCATGGAACCGCCACCTGACCCGCCATCCTCCCCTCGTGACACCTCCGCCTCCGCCTTCCACCCCTCCACCACCCATCCCCTCGCCCCCGCGTCCCCCTCCTCCGCCTCCCTCTCCCCCTCAGCCCCCCTCCACCCGCCGTCCCCCCAGCAGCAGCAGTACCGCCGCGACTTCATTCGCTCCCAGCTGCTCGCCGCTGCCGCCACGCTCGCGCTGCTCCTGGGGGCCTCTGCTGTAGGCCAGGGCACGGGGGCGGACGGGGGCGGGGCAGGCGGACAGGAAGATGGAGAGGGGTTTGAAGGGGTGGAGGGGGGCGGGGAGGGGCGGGTGGTGCGGCTGTGGGGCGTGTACCGGCTGGTAGAGCAGGTGGTGAACGGCAACGTGGCTCCCACCTTCACCTCCCTCGCTCTCCTCTCCTCCTTCCACCTCTCCACCCCAACCAATGCCTACGCAGGCCAGCTCTCCGCCTCCACCTTCGCCCACGTGCACCTGCGCCCCTGGCACCGCTTCCTCCTCACCCGCGCCCTCACCCTCCCGCTCCTGCTCCTCCTCTCCCTCACTCTCGGCGACGGCGCAACTCTCTCCCTCCTCTCGCACTCCCAGCTCCTTCTAGCCCTCCTCCTCCCGCTTGCAGCCGTCCCCCTGGTGCGTCTGGCGGCGTCCCCCGCGCTCATGGGGCGCCACCGCGTTGGGCCCGCGCTGGAGCTCGTCAGCTGGGCGGCGTGCCTCTCTGCCTGCGCCCTCTCTGTGTGGTTCCTCGGGGATGCACTGCTGCGCTTTGCCACGGCAGAGGCCGTCGCAGGGGGGGCAGACGGGGATGATATCGGGGGAATGGGGCTGTGGGACTGGGTGGTCGCGGGGGAGTTTTTGTCTGCGGGGGAAGGGGAGGAGGACGACGGGGAGGGGCTGGCGGTGGGGCTGTCGCCGTCCGCTGTGTGGCGCAACGTTCGGCAGCTAGTGGCGGTGTTTGGCGGGACGGCGCTGGTGGGCGGCATGGTGGGCGGGCTGCTTTGGCTGATGCTGCTGCCGCTACGGTCGGAGGACGAGCAGCAGCGCCGATTGCTGCTCTCCCACTCCGCCTCCGCCTCCCTCTCCGCGCCCTCCCCCTCCTCCGCCTCCGCCCCCACCTCTCTCCGCCGCCCCCGCCCCCTGCCACTGGCAGCAGCGCAGGACAGGCGGGGCGGGGAGGCGCGGTGGGGGGCGGAAAGAGAGGGCAGGGCGGGCGCGGGGGGAACATGGGAGCTGCCCCGCCCCTCCGCGTCCCCTGTGTCTGGGCCGCTGCCAGTGTTGCTGCCTGGCGCGGAGAGAGGGGGGGAGAGGGCGGGGGAGAAGGGGGAGGGCGCGGAGGGGGGGTCGTGGAACAGTGCTCTGAGGAGGCGCGTGGGGGGGCAGCAGCGGCAGCATGGGGGGGACAGGGGGGAGGTGGGGGAGGGCGTGAGGGGTGTGGTATCAGAGGGGGTGGGTGGGTATGGTAGCAGCAGTGGCAGTGGCGGTGGCGGTATGGGTGGAGTGGGAGCGGGAGTGGGTGGGGAGCGCATGCGAGTGCAGCGAGCAGCGTCGGTGTCGGGGTGTGTGGCGGAGAGGGAGGTGGGCGGAGGAATGGGCGCAGGTGTGGGCGCAGGTGTGGGCGCAGGTGTGGGCGTGCAGGGGGGAAGTGGCAGGGAGGCGGAGAGGGGCAGGCAGGGGGCGGGGAGAGCCAGCATGCTGTCAGCGGCAGGTGGCGAGCAGTGGCAGGTGAAGGAGGGGGGGGCGCAGCTACAAGCAGGCCGGCTTGGTGGGGAGGAGCTCGCTGTCTCCGTGCGTGCCGTGGCAGCCGCAGCAACGGCCACAGCAGCAGCAGGCGCAGCCGCAACAGGTGCGGGAGCGGCAGCAGCAGCAGCTGTTGCTGCAGGTGGGAAGGCAGGGGAGGAGAGGAGGGGAGAGGGCGAAAAGGGTGTGGTAGGGGGAGAGGCGGTGTTGGCACCAGGTTTTGAGGCGCCTCAACAAGCGGTGCTGGCACCGGGAGTGGCGGGTGAAGGGCGTGTAGGCGACCCTGTGCTGCCTGCCCCTGCACCGGTTGTACCGTCACCAATTGCCCCCGCCCCGGTTGCAGCTGCACTGGTTGCACCTGTACCGGTTGCACCCGCACCGATTTCATCTGTTGAGAAGGTTTCATCTGTTGAGAAGGTTTCATCTGCTGAAACGGTTTTATCCACTGACATGGTTTCGCCTGCTGAGAAGGTTCCATCTGCTGAGAAGGCTTCGTGTGCTGACAGGGAGGGGGTGATGCGAGGAGAGGGGAGCGCGGAGACAGAGCAGGAGGAGAGCGGCGAGGAGGAGAAGAATGGTGGGGAGGGGGGCGGAGGCAAGGGGGAGGGGGTGGTGGTGGTTCCGTTTGATAGAGCGGTGACTCTGGCGGATGGCGTGGCGGGTGTGCGCCATGGCACTGGTGGGGGCACTGGGCTGGGCGATAGTGGTGCAGGCGCAGGGGACATTGGGGGGGAAACAGCGGGGCTCGGGGAGACGAGCGAGCAAGGGGAGATGGGCAACGAGCAGACGGGCAGGGAGCGTGGGGAGGCGGCGAGGAGCGAGGGCGTGGTAGGTGCGGACGAGGTGAGTGAGGGGATGCGCGTGGTAGAGAGGGCAGGTATGGCGACAGGGCGTGCGGGACAGGGAGGCGAGGGAGGGGAAGGAGCGGAGGGAGAGGAAAAAGGAGAGGGAGAGGAGCAAGGGGAGGGGGGCGGGGAGAGAGAGGAGAGTGGGGAAGGCGGAGAAGCAGATACGGAAGCGAGAGAGCAGGGCACTGAGAAGGCTCATGGCGAGGCGGGGAAGAACGGGAGTGTGGAGGCATTGGGGGCGATTGGGGAGGCCATGGAGGCGGGCGGTAGGGGCATGGAGGGGAAGGGGGAGACGGGAGAGGACGGGGGGAGGGAGGAGAAAGGCGAGGGGAAAGTGGAGGTGGGAGGGGAAGTGGAAAGGCTAGAGGAAAGGGAAACGGAGAGGAAGGAGGAAGCGGAGGTGGAAGTGGGTGGGGAGCAGCGAGGGGGAGAGAAAGAGGTGGTGGAGGGAGGTGGGGGGGAGGAGGCGTTGACACGGGAGGCCATGGACGTTGGGGACGCGGGGGGGGCGGGGGGAGCAGAAGAGGAGGGTAGCGCGGGCAGGCTAGAGGGCCGACTGGATGGGGAAAACGGAAAGGATGCAGAGGGTGGGGATGAAGGGGAGGAAGGGAAAGGGAAGGAAGGGAAGGGCTGGGATGGTAGAGAGGATGGGACAGTGGAGCAGCAAGGAGAAGGCGTGGAAGAGGGGCGAGGGCAGACTAACCTGGATGGGCAGCCAGAGGCGGCAGGTGGGGGGGCGGGCAGGGCGCCCATGGAAACAGTGGCGCACTCCCGGACGCCCCTGGGCGGAGGGGAAGCGCGGGCTGGGGAAGGGGGGATGGGCGCGGGTGGTGGTGGTGGTGGTGGCGACAGTGGGATGGGCGAGCAGGCGGAGGGTTCTGTTGTGCCCGCGGGAAAGGGGGAGAGGCGGGGGGAGAGGGAGGCAGCGGAGGAGGGGCTGGAGGGTGGGGGCGCAGGGGATGCGAAGAGGCACCGGGTGGAGGGAGACGGTGGGGGAGAGGCGGAGGGCAAGGCGGGCACGGAGGGAAGGGCGGGAGCGGAGGGATGTGCAGCAGCAGAAGCAGTGGTAGGTGGGGAAGTGGGGACAGGGGTGGAAGCAGAGGCAGGGGTGGAGGGCGCAGGGGAGATGGAGGTGGAGGAGCAGGAGAAGTGGGTGGTGGCGGTGGGAGGGGTTGCAGAGCCGGGAGGAGTAGCCGCCTCTGCTCCTGCCGCAGCCCCACCACCAGTCGTGGTAGCATCAGTAGCAGCAGCAGCTTCAGCTGCAGTAGTTAAAGCAGCATCAGCAGCAACGGTTGCAGCCGGTGTGGCGGGTGGAAAGGTGGAAGGAGGCAAACCACAGCAGCAGCACCACACCCACCCCCAGCAGCAGCAGCAGCAGCAGCAGCAGCAGCAGCAGTCCCACCTGGCTCGGTCAGCCCTGTCCAAATCCCCACCTCTGCCCGACTCCGCCCCCCTCCTCCCCGCCCCTGTCCCCCGCACGCCCTCCCCCCCGTCCGCCCAGGCTGCGCCCTTCACTGGCGCGCGCAGCAGCGTAGGCAGCCCCTGCGGGTCTGGATCCCTCTCTGACCTTCTGCACCACTCCCAACCGCGCCAGCACTCCTCACTGCTTGCGTCCGCTGCTGCAGCTTCCGCGAGGGGCAGTGACGGCGATGGGCTCGGCGCTCTGCCGTCTGGGCCAGGTGCCATGGGCGGCAGCATGGGCGGCAGTGGCAGCATGGGCGGCAGCGGCAGCGGCAGCCTATCACGCGTGTCTGGGCTAGGCAGGGGAGCAAGAAGGCAGTTTGCAGCCATTCTAGACGAGTTCTGGGGGGGACTGTTTGACCTGCACGGCCAGCCCGTGCCCCTGCCCGCTGCCCGCTCTGGGGGTGGTGGCGGGAAGGCGGGCGGGAAGGGGGGAGGGGACGGGGGGAAGGGGAAGAGAGGCGGGGCGGATGGGAGTGGGGGTGGAGGGGTCGGAGGGATTGGAGTGGGGGCTGGTGCACGCTCCAGCATGCTTGGGGCTGCTGCTACTGCTGCTGCTACTGCTGCTGCTGCTGCTGCTGCGGCTGCTGCTGCTTCCGCCGCTGCTGTCGGTGGTGCTAGTACCGCCGGCAGTGTCGGTGGGTATGGTGGTGGTGGCGGTACAGCTAGTGCAGGTGCACCCAACAGAGCACATCCCATCCCTCCCGCCCTTCCCCCAGAGGATCATCTCTTTTCCCCTGATCCCCTCCCCGACTCCCTCTCTCTCACCGACCCGCTCTCTCTACCCAACCCCCTCGCCCTCACCGCCCACCGCCGCTCCTCCTTTGACGCCTCTTCCCCCCCGCCCCCCCTCCACGACCCCTTTCTCTCCCGCGACCCCTTCTCCGCCCGCCCCTCGCTCTCCCGCCCTCCCCCTAACATGTCCCCCCTCCTCTCCGCCTCCTCCGCCGCCCACCCCTCCCCCTCCGCGCGCCAGTACAGCACACTGGCGCATCTCCCCAAGTTCTCCGACCTGCCCCCCCAGCAGCAGCAGTCGCTGCTCACCGCACCCCCCTTCCTCCCCTCGCTCTCCTCCCTCTCTGCCTCCCCCGCCCCAGGCGGCCCCCATAGGGAAGTGGAGGGCCCTAGCCACTCCACCCCCAACCTGTACGCGGATCTGCTGGCGCAGGGTTATGGGGGGGGCGGGGGGAGGATGGGCGGGGGAGGGGGAGGCGGAATGGGGCTGGGGGGAGGGCGGGGGGCGTTTGGTGCGGTTGGGTCGCCGGCTATGGGTGTGTCTGGGATGCCTCCTGCTGCTGGGCTGCTGGGTGCTGCTGCTGCTGCTCCCTTCACACCTCAGTACCAGCAACAGCAGCAGCAGCAGCAGCACGCGTCCTCCTCGTTCTTCTCCTCCCAGCCGCACCCACACTTACAGCAGCAGCAACAGCCGTGGCAACAGCAGCAGCAGCAGCAGCAGCAGCAATGGCAGCAGCGTGGGAACGGCATGGATGGCATGGGCATGGACATGGGCATGGGGATGGGGATGAATCAACAAGGAATACACAGGGGCATGGATACGGGCATGGGCATGGGAATGGATTTGAACATGGGCATGGGCAGGAACGAACGTCTGGACCAGTTAGCACAGAGCTATGCGAGCTTCGCTCCTCCAGACGCCATGCGAGGCACCAACCCCCTCTCCCATGCACACGCCCACGCGCTTGATCACCCCCAGGGCCACCCGCAGGGGCACCCCCACGCCCCCATGCACCACCTGCTGCAGGCCTCCCCCTCTGCTCCCCCTGGCTTCCCCTTCCCCCGCCACCCCTCCCCCCCTGCGCCTGCAGGGGCGCCGTGGGGGGGAGGGGCAGTGGGGGCGGGGAGAGGGGGGGCGGAGTGGATGGGAGACAGCAGCAGTGGCAGCAACAGCAGCAGTGCGTTTGGAGGGCCTGGTGGTAACCCCATGGAGTGGCAGCAGCAGGGGCAGCAGCAGCAGCAGGGGCAGCAGCAGCAGCAAGGGCAGGGGCAGGGCGTGCATGGCATGGGTGCAGTGAAGCCCATCGGCCCTCCCTCCCGCCGCCAGCAGGACGAGCAGCAGAGCAGCACCAGCAGCATCACCAGCAGCAGCAGCAGCAGCGTGCATTCTTCCCTGTGGGCCAGCAACCCGCGCGACATGCTCTTTGGCACCCACTCTGGCCCCCTCTCCTCCTCCCTCTCCTCCTCCCCCGCCTCCTCCTCCCCTTCCTCCTCCACCCCTCTCGCCGCCCCTCCCTCCACCGCACCCAACCACTCCCCACCCAAACCATCCCCCTCACCACCCCCGGCGAAACCCCACGTGCAAACCGAGGAAGAGCGCCGGATGGATCGCCTAAGAGTGTGCTTGCACCGGTTGCTACGTCTAGACGGTAGTGACTGGCTGTTCCGGTATGACACGGGCAGTGATGAGGACTTAGTGGCTGCTGTTGCCTACCGGGAGCGGCGATTGGCAGGGGATGCTGCTGCTGCTGTCGCTGTGGGGCTGGGCGGAGGGGGCGGTGGGGGCGGAGGGAGCGGGAAGTGGGGGGGGATTTTGGAGGGGCAGGCGCAGGGGGGGCAGGGAGGGGGGGGGAAGGAGGGGGAGATGGAGTTACCGCCGTCGATATGGGGGTGTGGGGCGCAGTGTGTGTGGGGGCCGCTGCTGGTGGTGTCGTTTGGAGTGTGGTGTGTGCATCGCGTGCTGGAGCTGTCTCAGCTGGAGAGTCGACCTGAGCTGTGGGGAAAATACACCTACGTGCTCAACCGCCTGCAGGTGAGCTGTGGGGCAAATACACCTACGTGCTGAACCGCCTGCAGGTGAGGCACACACACAGTTAGGCATGGTCCCTTGCATGGCCAGCACAGCAGCCCGTCACTTGCCTTCACCACTGCCCATATCACCCCCTCCCCGTTCTCCCCTTCTCCACCTTCCCTCCCTATCCCTCTCCCCCTCTTCCCCCATCCGCCTCTTACCCTTCCCTCCCCTTTCCACCTCTCCCCTCGCCCACCCTCCCCCAGGGCATATTGGACCCGGCCTTCTTCCGCCCGCGCACCACCCCGCGCCTCTGCCTGTGCTACGGCGACCGAGCCTCTCTCCCAGCCCTCTCCGCCCAGCCCCTCTTCCACGGCGCCCTGCTCTCCGCCATGCTCGGCTCCCAGCTGCCCCTCGCCAACCCCTCCTGGCCCCTCGGCGCACCCCCGGGGCAGCCCAAGCCTGCCTCTCCAACTCTGTTCCTGGAGCGGATAAGAGAGGTGGAGGTGGCGGTGGGGGCGAGGAAGGGGCGCACGGGCACGGCTGCGGGGGACGTGGCGTTTCCCAAGGGCAAGGAGAACCTGGCCTCCGTGCTTAAGCGGTATAAGCGGAGGCTGGGGGGGAGGCCGTCGGGGGGACAGGGAGGGGGAGGAGGAGGGGGAGGTGGAGGGGGGGGGGGGAGGGGGAGGAGGGGGAAGAAGGTACTGAGGCGTGTGGGTGGGAAGCCAAAAACGTATCAGCTCTTTTGTCTCTAGAGGGTGTGATGATACATGTCGCCAAGACGGCCTTTTTGAGATGTGTAGCAGGATGAATGGTAGTGCAGCATGGTGGATGCAGGTTATGGTGAGTGGCTGGCACACACACCAGTAAAAATGACTTGCACAGGCTCAAATAGAGTCAGGCACACGCAAGTACAGTAGTACGGTAGTACATACGGTACTTCCAGGATTGCTTATAGCAGTTGCCTCTGTGCCTAAGGTTTATGTTATACCGCATTACAACTTTCACTGGCCTAGCATAGCCACCACATTGTCTGCTCCCATTCTCCCTTGCTTGATCGATACAACACCAGGGCAATGTCACTAACACGAGAGGGCTCATAGCCTTGTGTGTATACCGCATGCACTGTACGCATACTGTACAATGTGGTGCAAACAGAATACAATGTTTGCAAACAGCAGAGAGCTGTACAAAGAATCAAGCACCATGGCATGCTAAACCCATGCCATGCCATGCCATGCCTGCTGACATGTTTCTTGGGCACCCTGAACAGCACCTGTGTGGCCCCAGTAAACAGCCTGTTCACTACGGCATGCATATGATAAGCATCAGTGGCCTGTACAGAGAATCTAGTGCCATGCATGCTGACAGGCATGCTGTGCTACCGTCCCTTGGGCACCCAGAACACCACATGCAGGATGCTCGTGACAGCCTGTCGCACGCCAGACAGGACAGCGGATGCCACCCAGATCCCTGGCAGCCCCAGGCGGTAGACGGCATTGCCGGCGGTCACGGCGTGCGACAACACCTGCATGACAGAGGCAAGGACGGGGCAGTGGGGGTTAGAACAAGCCACGTGCAGTGTGAGGCACAACCCGCATGAGAGACAAGTACTACATGATGCATTGCACGCAGAAACTCGTGCGTTTTCTCCTAGATTTCGTCCTGAAAGGCGCGCTCTTTCCACACATGTTAGCGCGAGGGAGGAGCGGCGGCCAGGGGCTCACGGCGGGCAGCAGGGCGAGGCGCGCGGACCAGGCGTAGAGCGCGCCGATGAGGGGCAGCTCCGCCACCAGCGGGTCCACCTCGAAGAAATTGCTCTGCTCCGCGATGCGACACACCACCCGCCTCCCGCCGCCCCCTCCACCGCCGCTAACATTGACGTCGCCCTTTCCCCTGCCCCTGACACTGCCGCTGCCGCTGCCAATTCCGCCTGCTGTGGCCGCCCCGCCAGGCCTTGACGGCGCTGCGGGGACGTCGCTATCGTCGTCAGACGTGACGCGCTCCTCGTGTGGCTCGAGGCGCAGCACGGCCACCATGTGCAGCTGGCGCGTGGTGAGCGGCGCGAGCCACGGCCGCACGCACAGCGTGCCGCGCACCGCCAGGCGATCTGGGCGCGTGACGTCGTAGATGACGTCAGCGACGGTGAAGTACCAATAGATTGCCGTGACGCTGCGCAGCTGCGCGGAAAATATGGGGGAGGATGGGGGATAGGGGGGTATTGGAGAGGATGGGTGGATGGGGGGCTGAGAGGAATGGGGCAGTAAGGTCTGGCATTTATGGGGAGATGGTGGGGAGAATGTAATAGCTAGTTCTGTGATTCTGGCTCGCGCGGCGTCCATTGATCGCACCCAGAAGAGGTTCTCTATGGCGGCGGCGGAGCGGCACCCGAGCAGCGGCTGATGCAGCTGCGCGGACGGCGCGAAGACGCGGCGAATGGTGGCGGCTTGCAGCGGCAGATCCGCGTTCTGCACGATGCGGTGGATCGCCCCCGCCACCTCCTCCGCCGGTCGCTCCATGCGCTCCTCCCGCGCGCGCCCCCGATGCTTCTATCCAAGTGACTCGCCGATTTTCGCGAAGGTGATCGGGCGGGTAATCAGATCGCGAGTCGAAAAAGAAACGAGAAGGGCCTGCTGTGAGGGCAAATCGGAGTGGATGGGAAACGAGAGGATGAGAGTGCGAGAGTGGGAGAGAAGCAAGCAAGGAGGCAGGGTGTGGTGGTGAGTATGGATGAGCAGCGAATTGTTTGATTCAAAATGACGAGAAATTAGACATTTTGCAGTAGGGGGGGAGTTGAAGAGGGGAACGCGGGGCGTGGAAATGCGGAAGAAAGGGGGGGAGGCGCGGGTGACGAGGGGAATAGGTCGGGCGGGGGCGGAAAGGGGGGCGCATCGGGGAGGGGAACGGAGGAGAGGGGAGGAAAGGCGGAGAGTGGGGGCGCGGGAAGGGAACCGGGAGAAAGGGAGGAGGGCGCAGAAGGGGGGAACGGTGGGGAGGAGGTGGAGGGGATGAGGAATGAGGGCGTGCGCGCGGCCGTGGGGATGGCGGTGGGGGCGGAGCAGAGGAGGCGCTTTGGGCGGGGCGGAGTGAGGGTTTGTGTGATGCGCGGCCACACCAGGGGGAGGTGAGCGGAGGTGAGGGGAGGTGTGGGTGGAGGTGGGAGGTGGGGGGAGATGGGGGGGAGAGAGGGGAGGTGAGGGGAGGTGAGGGGGGAAGGGAGGGGTACAAGAGGGAGGTGGGGGAAAGTGGGCATGGGACACAGTTGATGCACATGAGTGCATGAGTGCATGCGTGCATGCGTGGTCTTGATTCTTCTCCCATCCCGTGCTCCGCGCCCATGCCCTTTGCTCCTCCCCGCCATTGCCGTGCATGCTCCTTTTCTTCTCCCTCACCGGCCCACTATGAAAAAAATGCTCCCTTTTGAGACGTCTCAAAAGCCTGCCCCCTGCCCCCTGCCCCGTGCTCCGTGCCGCTGCCCTAAACCAACCCTGCTCTGCTCTGCTCCTCCGTGCTCTGCCATGCCCCGTCACAGGGTGGGAAGTGTGGCGATGCGCCACGGCGTCGTGGCCACTGGCGGCTCAGACGATGTAAATCTCACGCACACATGTGCACCCCCCCATGCATGTGCCCGGTGTGTCATGTACGCACACCAGTGAACCATCACCGTACCGACTCTTACCCTGTCAATCATGTCTAACCATGTCTTACCATGTCTTGCCATGTCTTGCCATGTGTTTCTTGGCCAGCCTCCCCATGGGCTCCTCCCAATCCTGTGTGCTCACTGCCTCCCCCCGTCCCTGTGCGCCTCTCCCTATGTGCCCTCCTCCTCCTCCCCTGCAGTGTGTGCGCCTATGGCAGGTCCCTACACTCCCCGCTCTCCCCGCCGCGCATGTTCTTGCCTCCTCCTCGCCCTCCTCCCTGCCTGCCTGTCGTCAGACAGCTTGCTTCCCCTCTCCAGCCTCTCAGCCCATCACAGCCGTTGATCTTACGGACATCATGGTGAGCCGTTGATGGACCCATGCCCATGGCCGTCTAAGGTAGTTCTCCCAGCCCAGCAGAGCCATTTGACATGTGTGCTAGCTCTGTCCCTCCGCCTCCCATGTTCTCTTTTTTCCTTCTGCCCTCCATTCCTCTCTCATCTCTCTCACCTCACTCAACTCTCCTCTCCACCTCCCCAGGTGCTTGCAGCATCAGGCACGCAGGTCTTAGCGTGGAACAAGGATACCGGGAAGCTGCTCAGAAGCTTCGGCGGCCACCACCAGCGACTTCGCACGATGAGGTGAGCGGATCCGATCACATTTGGCCTAGTGAGCGGATCAGATCAGATTTTTTAGGCCACTTCCTTGCCCGTCTGCTTGTCTGCATCCAAACATCCTCTCGCCCCTCTCAACTCTCTCACCCCTCTCACCTCTCTGCACACATGCACACATGCACACATGCACACATGCACACATGCACACATGCACACATGCACACATGCACACATGCACACATGCACACATGCACACATGCACACATGCACACATGCCCACATGCCCACATGCCCACATGCCCACATGCACACATGCACACATGCACACATGCACACATGCACACATGCACACATGCACACATGCACACATGCACACATGCACACATGCACACATGCACACATGCCCACATGCCCACATGCACACATGCACGCATGCACACATGCACACATGCACTCATGCACACATGCCCACATGCACACATGCACACATGCCCACATGCCCACATGCACACATGCCCACATGCGCACATGCATGCAGCTACGATGACACGGACCTGCTAGCAGCATGCAGCGACGGCACTGTTCATGTGTACGACATATACAGTGGCATGACCACCCACATCCTCCGCCCACACGCCCGTGCGCGCGGTGGGGCGGCAGCCATGAGCTACAGTGCCACCATGGGGCTGCTTCTGTCGGGCGGCACGGACGGCACGGTTCGTCTTACTGACTGCCGCTCATCGCTGCAATTGCACACCCTTCTCTTCACCGACCCCTCCCCAGGTACCACCTATGCTGAATAACACCTCCCCAGTCACTAGCACCTGCGTTGAATACCACCCTCCCCAGGTACTACCTTTTAAATCCCCCTACGGCAGTCCATAGTCGGCTCTGCAGGGTCTCACGCTTTTATTTAGGAGGCTTGGAATGGCAACTGCCACTCAGCACTGTTAATGAGTCACCATGCCATCCCCCCACCCCCCCCCGCAGTGACCTCTGTGCTTCTCTCAACGCCCAGCAACCGAGTGATGGCAGCTTCGGCATCCGGCCACTTGCGAGTATGGGACCTCAGGTGGGTCTTATGTAGAGCGTGCCTTTGAGAATTCTTAAAAGAGGACAGGTGGGTGCAAGCATCTGACCTGCGAGTGTGGTGTGGGACTGCAGGTGGGTGGGTAGGGGAGGTTAGTGGGGCTGTCTATCGGTGAGCGTTCTCTCAAACCTTTCAGTCCCCATTTCGATATTCATGACATGCACCTCTCGCCTGCCCTTCCTCTTCCTCCCGCTTCCATCCCTCTTACCATCCCATCTCCCCCCCCCCTCCCTCCCTTCCGCAGGTCCCCCTCTCGCACTCTCATGGATACCACCATCTCCTCCCCCACCCACACCACACTCGCCCTCCCCTCCTCCCCACTCGCGCTCCCGCCTGTTCTGCTGACAGCTGGCACCACGGGATTGGTCCAAATCCTGGACGCCGCCTCCCTCACTCCCCTTCGCCGCCTGCGCCGCCCGCCACTCGCTGAGCTGGCACTGGGCAGCGGATCAGGAGTTGCAGTTGAGGTGGATGGGAGTGGTGGGACAGGAGAGGGGCAGGGATTAATGCGAGGAACAGGGTGGGGCATGAGGGAAGGTGGGGAAGAGAAGGTGCAGAGCCAGGGTGGGCAGAGGGGTAGTGACAGCGCAGAGGTGCATGCTTCAAACGGGGGAAACGAGGCAGCTGCTGGTGTGAGTGGTAGGGGGTTGCCGGGAGGAGTGACAGCTGGGATGACTGGCATCGCTGCAAGAACATCCACCTTTGTCACATCGCATGTTGATGGAACTGCAACCTTATGGTTTGCTGGTTTGTAGTGCTGTGATGTAACAATTTAAGCCCCACACCATAGACGTTTTCGTCCTGGATGAAGGGTTTCAGGAGTTATGTATACCCTGAATTTGGTGCGGGGCAGCAAACCAAGCTTTTCACATGGACGTTTAGCCAACAACCCTCAAACGAAGAAATACCCGTATCTGAACGATTTTTCTTCAGAGTTCAAGCTGCCATTTGCAAGCTGTTTAGCCAACATGGGCATGGGCCACATGACTAACTCTCACGAGAGAGTTCTGCTGATGGTGGGTGTATGTAATTCATGAGTCCAAGGATTCTGTGCAATAGATGTATAGATCAGTTCAACGACTACCAGTTCCTGTGTTTCAGGCTACAGATGTCAGGCTACCTATTGCACCCTGAGACGTCATGGAGAATGAGAGCTTGATGCACCATCTAAAGAAAGACTGTAATTGTGTAAAAAATCAGCTACCAATATTCATGTAAACAAGGCAATAAAATGCAAATCAATCAGCCTCAAAAGCTGTTTGATTGTAACATAGAAGGCATGTTTCCATACTGCATACCCTAATCAGATATTATAGGCAGCTCACAGCTCGTCGTGGCCAGCATCCTGCAACAAATGACAAATAATCAGCAATTAGTGAGACAGCATAACGAGCTAGTCCGTGGTGTCACGCCAAAAAGGTGAAAGTAGCCATGCAGTAGGGGTTAATCAAGAGTGCAGCATGACAAAGGACTCACCTCCTTGGGCTCCTCCTCATCCTCCTTATCCTCAGCAGCCTCCGCAGCCTCAGCATCACCCTCGGCATCATCCTGAAACCAATGAGGCCAAAATTCAACATTTATCAAGCACAATCACAGCTCCACCTAACAGCTTCTGAAGACTGGATTCGAATGAAGAACACGGCATGATTATTACAAGTTGCTCACCTCATCATCGGCATCGTCCCCAGCGTCGTCCTCCTTCTCCTCCGCCTCCTTGGACTTCTCGGCCTCATCATGCATTTTCTTCTCCTCCTGCATGACCAAACGCGCATGCAATGTTAGCTCACCCTCTTACAAACCTCATGACGATGAGTGCCTTCACTTACCGCCTTCATGGCGCCCCATGTGTCCTCAGCGAACTTGCGAGCATACTCAGCATCATCAGTGACCAGGATGTTGTCAAAGATGGAGCCAGCCTTGACCTGCCACAACAGAGTGCGAACACTCATTAGTATGGCTGCCTCGTAAGAGGTATGACAAAGCCTGCAATAACTCTAAATCGGTAAGAACACACACCTGCCAGATCTCAAAGCCAGCGTAGCGCAGAGGTGGTAGACGATAGGCCTCTGGCTTCTCCACGAACTCTGCAACACCGTAGAACCGTGGTTAGATTCGGGATTGCATGGAGTTAGGAAGCTAAACCAAGAAAACCAGTCAAGCTTACCAGGGTTGTCAATCATAGGAGGCTTCCACTTGCCCTGGTACGCGGGGTTCTTGATCCTCTGTGGGAAGAAAAGCATGAGAACAGAAGTCCATTTGCGATTAGCATAACGCAGGTCGCGTCTAACGACGACAATTCGAGAATCGAAAACACCGTAACGGTTACTAAGTAACATCAGATTATTATCGCAATCAGGGGCCAGGGATACGCGCGAAGCGTACCTTGGCCTTCCATTCGCCCTTGTACTCGGGGTTGGGGATAAGAGGAGCCTCCCATTCACCATCATCCTCGTCGTTCCAGTCCTCGGGCTGGAATCAAAGATATGGCATACAGTATCACAAGTTAGCCCACCAAGTTCTTTGTTTGAAGTATAGTATGTGTCTACTAGCTCCGCATTCTGGGAAATGTTTGCATGTTCTATGACCAAAACGCTCACCTTCTTAGCCTCAGGATCCACAATCTCAGCAGCGATGTCATCCCAGCCCTGCATAATCAAAGCGTATAAGGAAACCAGCGCCCGGGTGAGAAAGAAAAAAGACAAGCGAATGAAAATCCCAGAGAAACCTCGGAAGGACAGGGTAAAAAATTGAAAAATAACAGGCCAAGATTCTACTTCACGTACATCGGGCTTCTTGTCCTCGGGATCATCCATGTACTCCTCGTCAACCCAGTCCTCGGGCTTCTTGACGGACTTGTCGGGGATCTGGCGCGGCTTCAGGAAATCCCATTCCGCAAAAATGTCGCCGCCGGACTTCTCGACGTTGTCGATCAGGATCTTGTAAGTGTTGTTGGGGCTCAGGATGAAAGTGTAGACGTGGGAAAGCGTGTCGGTCTCGCACTCCACGTTCTTCTTGATCAGCATGTTCTTGCCCTCGTGGGTGATGATGGCGTGGACCCTCTTAGTCGAGTACCCGCAGATGTCCGGGCCGAACATGATGCTGCATATATGAAGAGAGCAGTATGTTGAATTGCATGTTTCGAGGCACGATTCATCGGAAAAATATTATAGTCAGGATCGAACCTGTAAGGAGTGTCGCCACCGAAGTTCTTCTGGTCGACCTCTCCCTCCAGAAGCTTGATGTAGCCACCACCACAGTCAAGATCCTGCTCATGCTTCACTTGGAACTGAAGAATGAGGTCCTTGTCCTTGTTGTCGAACTCCTCGATCTTGGAGGAAATGGCGAAGAACCGGGCGTCGGGGTGTGTCTGGATACCTGCATTAAGAAATTGTCCGTTAATGCGGTTCATTCTGTGCTAACGTCCAAAACAGCATGCTGAGTAAAAGAAAAAACTTGCCTTTGTCCTCAGGATCCTTGTAGTACTTCCCAGCCGTGTGCTTCCATTCTCCCGCAGCTCCCTCCGACTTCTTCCAGTCGGACACTACCCACCTCGAATCCCATGAATCTGCACAATAATAAGAGAATGTGCTCAGATCTCTCCAGATATCTCAAGGTACTAGGGAATTGTGCATGATAGAGCCGGTTCTAGCACAAATCGCACTCTTTCAATCACTATAGCACCTACCGTCAAACTTCTCCTCGAAGTAAACCTTAGCTGAGACAGCTAGGCAGAGAGCCAGGAGGCACACAAAACGAAGAGCCTGCGCCATTGTCGCTAAGCTTGGAGATCCAACCCGTCAAGGTAACGAAATGCAAATTCGAGTCATGGATTACATAAGAGGATCTGGTGAGGTGACTGGTGGGGGGAGCTGGCACAGAGACTCGGTGGGTGGTTGCTTGGTTGGATCGGTTGGTGCATCTAGAAACTTGTGCCGAAGCCAAGCCCAAGGGACAACCACAGCTGGAGCTGGTTTTGGCGCCAAAGTTGAGACAGCCACTCAGCCGTCGACAATGCTCGCGTGGGCCAATCACGAGAAGCCAACCACGTCAAAATGAGCATCCAGAAGCTGAGTGCTATAACCGTCGATCTAGTCGCTGAGAAATCGAAAGCCGTTGGCTGCAGCTAGACTTGCAAGTTTGTGTCGCATGAACTTCCTATTCTGCCGCTGACAAAGTCAAAATTTCGGAACTGTGTTACACCTTCGAAAATATAAATGCGCTCCTACATAGGTTCGTAAGGGAATTCGGTTGTCATCGCTACACCTGTACTTCACTTCCGAGCGGAGAGTTTGTAAAGAGAATGAAGCATTGGACGAGGCTTGAGCAGTAAATGACGTGGCAATGGCTCCCAGAGTTTCACATTTGTGCCAGTCAGACCCAGAGAGGTGGAGGTCACCACAACATTCGTTGCCGCGTGGCGTAGATGCTGGCTTGATCGATGATCCAGGGCTCTTCTCCAGCAGTCACGCGGAATTGGGTAATTACCTTCTGGGTAACCAACATCGAAGCCGCTGACGTCAGAAGTCACCTACGTGGCTCGATGGTACCCGTCAGATCATGCGCGCCCCTTCGTGGTACCCATCTTCCCTCCGTGGTACCCATCTTCCCTGCGTGGTACCCATCAACTGTGCGCGAATTCCCTGACTGGTACCGCAACATTTCAACCGAGCTGTACACTGTACAACAAGGGTTTCAATGCGTTTTTCAGTATATTAATAACAACGTTTACAAACTCTTATTGAACATTAATACCCTTGAACATAAATGTTTGAACGTGCCTTACACTGGACAGAGTGCAACATAGAAATAAATCAACTCCTCTTCTAAAATCCTCACATTACCTCCAAACCTTCGTAAGCTCACACCACTGAACGACAGGTAGAGTGAATCTTGCGACCATGTTTCGCAGCGCTCAGTATGTTATTTGAACAAAGTTTATAAGGTTGTATGCAAATAAATTGAGCATGCACCCCCAAAGCTAAACATAAAATCATAAACAAATAATACGTACATTCGTTGGTTTTTGGAAACAAAACAATACATATAATGAAAATCAAATATACCTTAAGTCAATATATACTTTACGTGTAAGTTGATTGTTTTCTATACGGATGTTTTTTTTTCGGCTGATGCAATATATCAGTTTTACGTTATCTTATAGCACGTTATATTGTCGATGTTTCTTAGCCTAAACAAATCTACCCAATGAATGCTATTTTATTTAAGAATCCAGCTTTTCTTCTACACTTTATTATAGGTAATGGGTGTGATAAATTGACTCGATCAGGTGGCACTTCGGGCTTGTGACTCTATTGAGCTTGTAAACGTTAAAGCCGGCGGCCCAAATTGTTCATGCTTTTAAAAGTTGACCAGAGTTTTTCTGGTGTGGGCTTTGGCGAGAGTTTCCGATTTCGTCTAGGTTCGTTTTTTTCGCGAGACCCAGCCAACCCTCGGTTTTCCCCCTGGTGAGTGAATCTGTCTTCGAAAGTCCCAAATTGCAGGTGCGTGACTTTCAAAAGCTTGGACACTCAACTTCGTCAAGTTTTAAAAACTTGACCCTCGCGGCCCGCAATTTGGGACGCGGGCTTTAAGACAATATACTGAGAAACGCATTGAAACTCTTGGTGTACGGTGTACAGCTCGGTTGAAATGTTGCGGTACCAGTCAGGGAATTCGCGCACAGTTGATGGGTACCACGCAGGGAAGATGGGTACCACGGAGGGAAGATGGGTACCACGAAGGGGCGCGCATGATCTGACGGGTACCATCGAGCCACGTAGGTGACTTTTGACGTCAGCGGGCTCGATGTGAGTTACCCAGAAGGTAATTACCCCGCGGAATTTCTTGCTGGCCAGGATCAGTCTTCAAGCCCCCATTCCAGCGTGGCATTCTGTTCCTCAACCCGTTCTCTAGGTCCGACGTGGCAAGCTCACACCACCGAGCCAAACACCCCATTGTCCAACAAAGCCACAATCATCCAGCACACGCGCTTCGCGTTTGTGGCTGGCAGCTGGAGCTGCGAAAAGGGGGGAACGTGGGAATCCAGCCAGCAGAGGGGAGGGAGAAGCAAAAGCATCTCACAGCAGATAATTCAAATTCACAAGCCGGATTTCTTTCACATTATTTGCTCCGAGTCGTACACAAATCACACGAGAGGAATTATCTTCCCCTCGTTCGTTCCTCCAACGACACCATGGCTGCCATCGCCCACTCCGCGTCGCTCCTCTGCGAGGCCTCCCTCGCCGCCGCGCGCTCGGCCAGCTCGCTGCCGTCGCACTCGGGCCTCAAGGCCGAGCCCCGCGTGGCCGTCCGCAGCCTGCGCGCGCAGCGCGCCAAGACCGCCAAGCCCATGACGGTGCGCGCGAGCGCGGGAGCCACCGTGGAGGGATTCGAAGTGAAGGCGGTGCCGACGTCGCCGATCGAGGGGCAGAAGACGGGGACGAGCGGGCTGCGCAAGAAGGTGAAGGTGTTTCAGGAG
Organism: Closterium sp. Naga37s-1; assembly: GCA_947471745.1. Lineage (NCBI taxonomy): Eukaryota > Viridiplantae > Streptophyta > Zygnematophyceae > Desmidiales > Closteriaceae > Closterium > Closterium sp. Naga37s-1. The sequence goes on along the minus strand of CANJKZ010000179.1, from coordinate 359,893 downwards.
CCGCACTACCTGGCCAACTGGATCCAGGCGCTCTTCGACTCGCTGCCCGCCGAGGACGTCAAGGGCTCGCTGCTCGTGCTGGGCGGCGATGGCCGTTACTTCAACCGCGAGGCCGCGCAGGAGATCATCAAGATCGCCGCCGGTAATGGCGTCGGGAAGATTCTCGTGGGCAAGTGCGTACCGTACCCCGGCCTTCTCGTCCCGCCCATTACTCCGCTGTTTTTTGTTTTTGTTTTTTTTGTTTTTTTGTTTGTTTTTCCTCTGCATCTCGCCACCCACCCGTCTGGCCCTCAACCCGTTCCGCTCTTCCACTTGCCCTGAACCATTGCATCTTCGTCGACACGCCTGTGCTCCCCGCTTCTTCTCACTTCCCGTTTCCCCCCCCCGCGCACCCCGCTCTCTCCGCGTGCAGGGATGGCGTCATGTCCACGCCCGCCGTGTCGGCTGTCATCCGCAAGCAGAAGGTGAGAGGAAGCACACGACATGGCATGGCATGGCATGGTACGACATGGCATGGCGTGGCATGGCATGGCATGGCATGGTACGACATGGCATGGCGTGGCATGGCATGGTAGGACATGGCATGGCATGACATGGTACGGCATGGCGACGCGGCATGGCTTTGCAGCATGCGTGGCATGGGACTGCCTGCTTGCATTTCACAATCTACTAGCCGTTGAAGTGAGCTACCAATGCAAAAGCGGGCTACGAATGCGATAATATCGTATTAAAATTATCATCCTCGTCTCTCCGCCCGTGCGCTTCCCCGTGCGCGTGGTCCGCGCGTGCAGGCGTACGGCGGGTTCATCATGAGCGCGAGCCACAACCCCGGAGGCCCCAAGTACGACTGGGGCATTAAGTTCAACTACAGCAGCGGCCAGCCCGCGCCCGAGTCCATCACCGACAAGATCTACGGCAACACGCTCTCCGTTAGTACCCACCCACGCGCTTTCCGTGCATTTCGTTTCCGCAACACGCTCTCCGTACATGTCTCTTCCCCCACGCGCTCTTCGTACATGTCCCTCTCGCTTTAGCAACACGTTTGCGATACGTGACACTGGCGCCCGTTTCGCTCACATCGCCAATGCACTGTAACATCATTTCGCCAGTGTCTCCGCCTGTTTTCCCTCTGCGCGTCTCAACCTCCTCCCTTACCCACCCCCCACCTCCCTCCTGACCGCGCCTCCCTTGCGCAGATCAAGGAGATCAAGCAGGCGGAGATCCCTGACGTGGACTTGGCCAAGACCGGCACGACCAAGTTCGGCTCGTTCGAGGTGGAGGTCGTCGACCCCGTCGCCGACTACCTCGAGCTCTTCAAGGTACGCTCCAAGGAATCATAAAATGCAGACCAGCACCCGTCCCCGTTCCCCCGCCTCCCACACCCGCGCCCCCCCACGCGCATCTCCGCCCCACTCAATTTAGTTTCAAAGCTGCAGGGCTCCGTCGATTATTCCGCCACGCTTCCACCCCATCCCTCCTCGCTTTCCCCCTCCGTCCCTAACGTCCTCCGCCCTCCATCCCCGTCCCCTATTCTCCCCCATTTCCCCCGGCCACCCGTGGCCTCCTCCCCTCACCTCCCCCTCCCCCCTCCCTTCCTCAGCAAGTGTTCGACTTCGACATGATCCGCGCGCTCGTGACGCGCCCCGACTTCTCACTCAAGTTCGACGCCATGCACGCCGTGACCGGCGCGTACGCCAAGCCCATCCTCGTCGACGCGCTCGGCGCGCCCGAGTCGGCAATCATCAACGGCACGCCGCTCGAGGACTTCGGCGGCGGCCACCCCGACCCGAACCTGACCTACGCGGAGGAGCTCGTGAAGATCATGTACGCCCCCGATGCGCCCGATTTCGGCGCCGCATCGGACGGCGACGGCGACCGCAACATGATCCTCGGGAACAACTTCTTCATCACGCCGTCCGATTCCGTCGCGATCATCGCCGCCAACGCGCAGGCCGCCATTCCGTACTTCGCCGCCGGCCCCAAGGGCCTCGCGCGCTCCATGCCCACCTCCGCCGCGCTCGACGGCGTCGCGACGGGCCTCAACCTGCCGTTCTTCGAGGTCCCCACCGGGTGGAAGTTCTTCGGGAATCTCATGGACGCGGGCACGCTGAGCATCTGCGGAGAGGAGAGCTTCGGAACCGGATCGGATCACATTCGGGAGAAGGACGGGCTGTGGGCGGTGCTCGCGTGGCTGTCCATCCTCGCGTATCGCAACAAGGACGTGCCTGTTGGCGGGAAGCTGGTGTCGGTGGGTGACGTGGCGCGCGAGCACTGGGCGCAGTACGGGCGGAACTTCTTCTCGCGGTACGACTACGAGGAGTGCGCGTCGGAGGGCGCGAACGCCATGGTGGCGCACCTGCGCGCGATCCTCGCCGCCGCCAAGCCCGGAGATAAATACGGTGAGACGCGGTTGGGTGCGGTGTGGTGAGGGGAAGGGATAAATGCGTTGAGAAGCAGTTGGGTGCGGTGAGGAGAGGGGGGGCATAGAGGGAGAGTGAGAAAGAGTGAGGGGGCAGGGGGGAGCAGGGCACGGGAAGGCACAAGGATAGCAACAAGACGAGTCACCACAAACCAACCAACTACCTTCACCAGTTTTGGTTCCTATGTGGCATTCAATGAATGCCGTAATAGCCACAATGCCAGTCATCAGACGAAGGCACGAGGCACGGGCGGTGCCCTCGTTAGAGCTGGCATGTGCCTCTTCCCCTCCCGTTCTCACCATCAACCCCCGTATCCAAGTCCTCCCCCCATCCCTCCCCATAATCTTCCCTGCTGCCCCCATTTGGCGCATACGAGCTGGCGCTAGCAGACGACTTTGAGTACGTGGATCCCATGAAGGGCAGTGTGACGAGCCAGCAGGGCATCCGCTTCCTTGTCTCATCATCACCCTCTCTAACCAGTCCACATTCCGCCTCTATCTTCCATCCATCCTTCCATCTCCCTTCATGCAGGTGCGTACGAGCTGGCGCTAGCGGACGAATTTGAGTACACAGACCCCGTGGATGGCAGTGTGGCATGTGCGTAGCCTCCCCTTCTCTCATTACCCCTTACATCTGCCCAACCCAACCATATCTATCTCTGTGCAGGCGCATACGAGCTGGCGCTAGCGGACGACTTTGAGTACACGGACCCCGTGGATGGCAGCGTGGCCAGCCAGCAGGGCATCCGCTTTGTCTTCACCGATGGCTCCAGGATCATCTTCCGCCTCTCCGTACGTGCTGTGCACTCTCTGCACCTCCCTCGCTGCACCCCCTCACTACTCACTCACTTCTCACCCACTGCCAACAATCATCCGCTTTGTCTTCACTGATGGCTCCAGGATCATCTTCCGCCTCTCCGTACGTACGTGCCCCACCACCGCCCCTGCCTTCCTGCACCGCCCCTGCCTTACTGCACCGCCCCTCCTTGTGTATGTGGAGCAGTATGAGCCGGATACCTCCATGTGACAGCACTCACCTCCATCCCATGCACCCATCCTCCCATCTCCCACCCTCCCATCCTCCCATCTCTTCTTCACGCCTATCAGGGCACGGGCAGTGCAGGAGCCACCATCCGAGTGTACGTGGAGCAGTATGAGCCGGACGTTGCTCGTCACGGCCTTGACGCACAGGAGGCCCTCAAGCCCCTCATCGGTGAGCCAACCTTAGGATGAGATTGTGTTGTGTGATAGATCTCCCCATCTGCATGCCACTATGGCCGAGCAGCACATAGTCTGCATGCAGCATGCCTCCACGGCCTCACACGGAGCAGTATGAGCCGGACTTCGCTCGTCACGGCCTTGACGCACAGGAGGCCCTCAAGCCCCTCATCGGTGAGCTGCCTCTTGCACCTCACTCCGTAGCCCTCCCTGCCTCCCTGCCTGCCGGCCAGCCTCTTTGCCGACCAGACTTCCTGCCTTCCTGCTTGCCTTGAGTCTTTCTGACTTCCTTCTCATGCTCCTCACACTCGAGCGCAAGCGCCAGCATCCTTCATACGAAACCCCTCCTATGCCTACGTAACATCGCCCTCTAATTGAATGTTTCACTGAACGCTTGTGTGCTTTCCTCCTCCTTTCCCCCCCCATGCAGACATTGCTCTGTCAGTGTCCAAGCTCCAAGAGTTCACCGGCCGTGACAAGCCCACCGTCATCACCTAGACTCTAACCCCCCTCCCCTTCCCCCCTTCCCCCCCTTCCCCTCACATTTCCTCATTTTCCCTCCCGGCCTGCCCATGCAGACATCGCTCTGTCAGTGTCGAAGCTCCAAGAGTTCACCGGCCGTGACAAGCCCACCGTCATCACCTAGGCGCCGCAACTCTGCACGCCTCCGCATGCCTTTGCACTCCTCTGCACTCCTTTGTACTCATCTGCACTCTGCACAACCTAGTGTTAGACTACCATAGCTCCCAAGAGAGGGCCTTGCCTGCAATAAATGCAGGCGTTTTGTAGGGCCTGATGACCTGTGTTTGTGTTTGCACCTGAATTGTGAATGAAGCTCTTGTGTGTAACTTGATTTACCACCAGTCTGACTAGGCAAAAGGGAGAAACTTACCACATCCATAGCAAAGAGGGCTCTGCAGCTTCTGCAACCCACAGCAGCAACTGCCACATGCAACTGCTGCCACTCCCATGTGTACCGTACCGTACCTCACACACACCGCACCTGCACTGCAAGGCCCTTCAGACTCTGATCCGGTGCCTCTACCTGAGACTCCTCCCCAAGGCTGCTAGCACTGGCCTGGCATCAGTCGAGACTGGCCCATTAGTTCACACAGTGCAACTACTCTGTTCTAAAAAACATTGCTGGCACTTGCTGGCATTCCCAAAGACTGCTGGTGCATGGCATCAGTTGGGATTAGGCGTTTGCTGCCACTGCTCTCCAGCCTACTGTTTGCTGGTACAGTACCGGTAGGTAGCGTGTAGTCGGAATTTCACTGCATCACCACAAGTACCACGTATTGGGATATCGGGAGGCTTCTGCCAACACCAAGTTTCCTCAAACACAAGACAACTGCAGGTGAATAAAAGCATATCGCATTAAAAGTATTGCGAGGCCTCTGTCCACACAAGAGCAGGGTTGGCAACCTTATCCATGGTCAGGTCAACATGCTGGTCCCCTGGCAGAAAAACATATTCACATGGCACTTTATCCTCCACATACCCCTGTACCACCGCCACTCCTTGCACCACATTATACGGAAACGGCTTCGGCGCGCGCGGGTGGTCGGCGAGTTTCGTCCCGGTTAGGAAGTTAGTCACCCCGGTTTCTAGGGAAGGCATTGTGGCTCCCATGCACGATGCGCTGATCCCGAGGGGCTCACCCAGAACCCCCCCTACAGTCACATGCTTCACATTGAACCGCTTCCGGAGGTTGTGTGTGAATATAGCGCAGGCTGAGAAGCAGTTTCCGTTTGTGACTATAACGAGCGGCCGGTTCCCAAACACCGGGCCGCGAAACGGCACCTTCTCAAGCCCGGGAAACGCGGCGAGCTTGAACAAACCCGAGTACACTCCGGTCTGCCCGTCCGGCGAAAACGTTTCCTCCTGAAACGGCTTGAAATCGCGCGCGCTTTTCACCGGCGTGGTCTCGTCAACCCGCACGTACTTATCCCACTGGTAGAACGAGGAGAGCTGCTGGTCCAGCAGTGAGAGCATGAATGCATTGGAGATGAGCAGCTGCTGCGGCATCTGCACTCGGCCCGTGGGGGCCTTCTGCTTGCCGGCCACGAGGCGCAGGAGGAGGTAGGCTATGTCTGCGTAGCCCCCCCCGTTGCCACTCACGTCCATCAGTATACTCTTGCCGTGCCTGTGATTGAGGAAGAGAGAGGGGGTTGGAGCAAGGCGGGGGGAGAGGGGAAAGGGGCAGGGATTGTAGGCGTTTTTGCTTGCCGGCCACGAGGCGGAGGAGCAGGTAGGCTATGTCGGCGTAGCCCCCCCCGTTGCCACTCACGTCCACTATGATTCGGCTGCCATGCCTGGTAATGAGGAAAAGGGCGGGGGAGTGGGAAGAAGAGACGGGGGAGAGGGGAAGGGGGCACGGAGTGAAGGCTCTCTGCTTGCCGGCCACGAGGCGCAGCAGCAGTTATGCGGTGTTGGCATAACGACCGCCGCCGTTGCCACTCATATCCATGATGATGCACGTGCCGTGCCCAGGGGGGAAACGGGAAAGAAGGAGGGAGGGGGGGGAAGAGTGCGAGGAGGGAAGAACAAGGAGGAAGCTATTGAGTCGCCTCGAAATGCGGTTAGCAAGCAAAAACGGAGATGAAGGGGACTAGATGGGGGGGGGGGGGAGGGGGGGTGGAGGGAACAGGATGACGAACTCACTGGTTGGCGAGATCAACGGCTGTGGAGATCTCGGTGAGCAGGAAGGCAATGAGGGCTTCATCTGAGCCGTCCAATGCTGGCAGGAAGGTGTGCAGCCAGATGACTGCCGTGGCGTTGTCTGCCAGTAGGTAGACCTGGGGGAGGGGGGGAGGGGGGGAGGGGGAAGATAGAGAGAGGAAGAGCAGGGATGGCAGGAAGGTGTGCAGCCAGATGACTGCTGTGGCGTTGTCTGCTAGTAGGTAGACCTGGGGAGGGGAGCGGGGAGGGATACGAAGGGTGGGCAGAGGAAGAGGGGGAGAAGCAGCAGGGCTCATGTGGACGATATGCATTGCATTACACTGCATGCTGCCATGCACACACACAGGACGCGGTACCACGTGCACCGAAGCACACAGGACGCGGTACCACGTGCACCGAAGCACACAGGACGCGGTACCACGTGCACCGAAGCACACAGGACGCGGTACCACGTGCACCGAAGCACACAGGACGCGGTACCACGTGCACCGAAGCACACGGCACTCACGGGAATCAGCGCTGTTGACGTGGACAGTTTCTGCGCCCCCGCCAGGTCATTCGGCGCTGGCACTGACGAGGCACGCCCGTCGCCGGCAGCCGAAGCAGCAGCAGCACTATCAGCATCAGCCGGACCGGCAGACTCAGCAGATTCAGAAGTCTCAGCAGCAGCAGCAGCCGCTGCTTGGTATTGGGTCCGGAGCAGCAGGGGGGCGGCAGGGGGTGGGGGAGGGGGGCGGAGCAGGGAGGGGCGGGCGTCGAGGTCGGGCCTTGGGAACTCCACAGCCAGAGTCGGCCACCCCGCTGCCCTCTCCCTGCTGCTGTCTCCCATCCCCGTGCGACTGCTGCCCCATACCACTGCTCCAACTGTGCTCTCTGCTCCCTTCTCTGTGCCCTCTGTGTCGCCCGTGTTCTCTGCACTCCCTGCTCCGTTCCCTCTTCTCAATGTGCTCTCCGCTCCCTCGGTGCTCTCTGCTGCGTCGTCTGTAATCCACGCCCCCACGCCCCGAGCTCTCTTCTTCAGCCTCTCACTCAGCAGAGGCCCCGGTCTCCTCACCCTCCCCTCCCCTCGTTCTTCCCCCCTCCCATATCCCCGTTCCCTCTCCCCCCACCGCTCCCCCTCCCACTCCTTCTCCGCGTCCCCAGCACCTTCCCCCCTCCCCCCATCCGCATCCAGCGCCCAATCTTTCCCCCTTTCCCTGCTGCGCGCCCCCAGATCAACCCCAGCTGCCCCTATTCCCCTCGTCCCCCCAGCAGCAGCAGCGGCAGAAGCAGCAGCAGCGGCAGAAGCAGCAGCAGCGGCAGAAGCAGCAGCAGCGGCAGAAGCAGCAGCAGCGGCAGAAGCAGCAGCAGCAGCAGCAGCAGAAGCGGTGGGTTGGCGAGGGGTGGCGCAGTTAGCCGCCCAGTAGGAGGTGGCGGAGTCGAAATTGGTCGGCAGAACCGCCACCCATGGCACTGTTACTTGTACTGGTGTGGCACTCGTGCTGTCATGGGGGGAGAGAGGGGGAGAGAAAGGAGCCGAGAGTAGGGTAGGGACAGACAGGGTTACAAGGGACAGAGGCGGCAGCAGCAGCAGCCCCAGCAGCACTTGGAGCAGCAACATAGACCAGGGAAGGGGAAATAGGTCGGCAGCACTGCCACCCACGGCACCGTCACCTGCACTGGTGTGGCACTCGTGCTGGGATGTCACAGTGATGGGGAGGAAGGGGGGGATGAAGCAGGAGGGAGGGAGAGGGAGAGTTTGGGAGTACATGGTACATGAAAGACAGCAAAGCTCAATGGTGATTAAGGCTGTGAATGAAATGGCCCATGCCCCATACGCCATGTCCATACCCCATGCATGCCCCATACGCCATGTCCATACCCCATGCATGCCCCATACGCCATGTCCATACCCCATGCATGCCCCATGCCCATACCCGATGCCCCACACCCCATGCCCCATGGCTGCTCTGTGCGACATGACTCTTGCCCCATGCCCATCTGCAAACAACGGCACCCCTCCCCATCCCTCCCCACGCCTTTAACTCACGCCAGCAACAGCTCGACCACAACGCTGTCATTCGTCGGCACGAGACTCCGCTGTGCGAACGCGCCCTGAGTCGCAATCACAGCGCCCGTCGCTTTAGACACAACCCTTCTTGCAAAGAGCAGATTAAAGCGCACGCCCGAGTCGCGATACTGCCCCACGTAGCGCCCCGCCCACTCGAGTAGGTAGTCCATGGCGGGAAGGCCGTTGATGGTGGTGACCTGCGCACCCTCGTAGCGGTAGTAGTCGAACTGGTGGAGCACGAGCGCGGCTACGTCCAATCCCTCTAGCAGCACTGCACAGAGGGGAGGGGGCAGGGGGGAGAAGGGGGGCAGAGGGCGGGGGGAAAGAGGAAGAAAGGGGAAGAAAGGGGAAAGGACGGGACGGGGGAGTTGGAAGGAGCGCCGTTGATGGTGGTGAGCTGCGCGCCCTCGTAGCGGTAGTAGTCAAACTGATGGAGGACAAGGGCGGCTACGTCTAAGCCTTCTAGGAGTACTGGTGGGGAGGGAAGAGAGAAGGGGGGGACGAGAGGAGGTGAGGTTGATGGTGGTGAGCTGCGCGCCCTCGTAGCGGTAGCAGTCAAACTGATGGAGGACAAGGGCCGCCACGTCTAGACCTTCTAGGAGGACTGGGGGGAGGGGAGGGGGAAGGGGGGACGGGGGAAGGAAACAGGGCGACGGGGAGTGGGGGTTGTGGCCACCTGAGCGCCCTCGTAGCGGTGGTAGCCAAAGTGGTGGACGACCCGCGCTGCCACGTCCACACCCTCTAGGAGCACTGGGAGGAGGGGAGGGCGGAAGGCGGGTTGGGGGGGAATGGGTGAAAGGGAGAGGAAGGGGTGGGAGGGAGTGGGAGGCGGTTGTAACCACCAGCGGTGCCCGTTGTAGTGGTGGGGGTCGAACTGATGGAGGACCAACGCGGCCACGTCTAGGCCTTCTAGGAGCACTGGTGGAAGGGGAGGGGGAAGGGGGGATGAACAAGCGGGATGAGGGAGGGCGGGTTAAGGGGGAATGGGCGGGGGAGGGAGGGGGGAGGATAAGTGGAGCGAGGGGCAATGGGAGGTCTGGGATTGACGGGAATTGGGACTGAGGCACAGGGGAATCACGAATGAAGCGCGGAAAGGGCAGGGAGGAAAATGCACGCGAATGTAGCCACTCACGCGACGACGGCGCGACGCGGATGATCTGGTTACCGTCCTCAACGACGGCGACGAGCGGCAGGGGGAGATAGTAGGACGCGGTCCGGTGGAAGCACGCGGAGCTGAACATCGTGTGGCCGTCGTTAAGACTCATTAGTGCGCGGTAGATTAATGTCTGGAACCGCATCAGGCTCTTAATCCCCTTTCCCGCTAACGCCTTCTCTCGAATCCCGCGGAGGTAGGTCACTATATCGACGTCGCTCGGGAGGCGCGAATCAGGGGAGTTAATCGCGATGTGTCTGTAAACGTAGAAGCTGGCTAAACCGTTAATGATCGAGTCTATAACGGGGATATCGCGCGACGCGACGAAGCGGAAGGAGCGGAGGCAGTGCTTTGCTTGTGACGGCGTCGCGAAGCCCACGCCGACAGTCCCGGGCACGACGCGCGCGGTCGCCGCCAGCTGCTCCGCCAGCAGTGCGCATTGGTCGCCCTGCGGCCGCGCCTTGGCGGAGATTTGCCGGGGGGCGGGGGAGAAGACGGCGGAGAGGAGGAGGGGGAGGAGGAGGGAATGGAGAGATCGGCGGAGGCGGAATCGCGGCGGGGCGCCGGCAACGAGATGTTGCCGCGGCCGAGACGATTTGCGTTGACTCGGCGCGCAGTGGGACCTAGCCGCTGCAACGTCAGCCATGCGAACGAGTGGTTCAGGTCAGCGATTACTGTTGTAAGGTGCTGCGACAAGCGAAGAGTAACTACGTAACTAATCTCGAGGCTTGAAACGAGCGTAACGAGGCGAAGCTCTCGAGACGGCCCATTGTGCGACGAGCGCGACGAGTAACGACTGCGACCCGAGTCAAGCTAGCGCCCTCCAAATCACCATCCGAGCCGGCAGCGCTTGTAAAAAAAGCCTATCACTCACGGCAGCCATGGCGCGTGCTGCACACGCGCCCACCAGAGGCTGTCTTACTCGCATCGCATTGCACGCTTCGAGGCTGGGGCTGGCACTACTAGATACTGCGTAAGCGGGTCGGCGTAGCAACGGCCACGTGGAATCGCGGAGCAACAAACAATATCCGATTAACACAGACCGCACGTCTGTTTCAAAGCCTAGGAACCTGGTGCAATGCACCTTGTGCACGCGGGTCGTCGTTGCGCGGCGGCTAATAGAGGGCGGCGCGAATTAGGTGGGTCGTAGGGGCGAGGCGGACGAGAGGCGCTAATTTAGAGGCGGACGGAGGAGGAGGAGGGGAAGCAAGGTCTCGTCGTTGCGGGGGGGAGAAACAGCGCCTTGCCTGCGTGGCGGAAAAGTTCGTTCCCCAATTTGCGAGCGGGCCAATGTGTAGCGGGGGCGCTAACAGCGCCATGTGGCCAATCAGGATCCAGAGCCAGCCCCACCAAAACCTGCCCTGGGCGCTTGGGAGTGGTGGAGTAGTGGTCGCGCTTCGGTGTGTGCGGTGCAGAGCTATGTGCTACAGTGCGAAAAAATATACACTGCGAAAAGGACTAATAGCGATAATCTACAACTGAGTGGAACTTAAAACATAGCATTCTTAGGCATTAACGAAGCATCTACTTGTCAGCAGTGGCAGGATGACCCTTCCAGCGAAAGTTCTCCGCGTATGATTTGGGCTGCATGGAGGGATGATGAGAAGAAAAAATTCCATAAGTATGCATGCTAGATTACTGGATTTTGAAAGCACAAGTAGCAAGTAAGTATGCATGAGAAAATCTGCGTGCCATGTTTCCTGGGTGCAGGAAATTGGGCAGAAGGGTCTGGGAGAGCAGAAGGGGAGTAGGGTGTAAGCTATATGCAGTTTTACCTTCTTAATTGGCTTCTGCGGCTCGAGGACCTGAAAGCACAGAGGCGACACCAGGAAAATAAATACAATAAAAGGTTATCCCAGGCAGAGACTTGTTAGCCATGCCGCACAACACACACATTGGCAAAGGGAATGAAACGAGAAACAAGCATGATGAAGCGATGGGGACAGTTGACATTTACATTGACATTGACATTTACAGTACCTGCTGAACCATGCCACCCCAGGCACCATTCTGCCAGATATATGGTGGTGCTGCCATGCCACATACCTGGTACCGCCAAATACCTCAAGCACACGTTCAGCAAAGTTACAAGTGCCACGTACGTGGTACAGTTGAATACCTGGTAATGCCAGCCGTGGCGTTCAACCAAGTCAACAGCATCCTGCTTGGCCTGGTGGAACGAGAGGGCAAAATCTGCCAGATACCCAGTGGTACTGCTAGGTACCCAGTGGTACTGCTAGATACCCAGTGGTACTGCCATCCACGTACCTGGTAGTGCCAGCCGTGGCGTTCAACAAGTCAACAGCGTCCTGCTAGCATCACAGGCACACTTCGCACCACATACCTGGTACTGCCACGTGCCAGGCACAGCTGAACACAGTCAACGGCAGTCAATACCTGGTAGTGCCAGCCGTGGCGTTCAACAAAGTCAACAGCAGTGTGGGGCAGACACCAGACACATGGAGTAAAGTTCAACAAAGTCAACGGCGTTCACTACCTGGTAGTGCCAGCCATGGCGTTCAACAAAGTCAACAGCGTCCTGCTTGGAGTGGAAGGAGAGGGCTGAATCTGCCACACATGACATGGGGTCCGCTGTTGATGTCCACCCCATGAGGGGGTTCTCCCACCTGCATGCAGAGATGAGTAACAGCACACATACATGCCATGGGGTCACGTTTGAGTTGACTCAAAAGGAAGGAGAGCGCGTGGTCAGCCGGGTCAGCCACACATGCCATGGGGTCCGCTGTTGATGTCCACCCCATGAGGGGGTTCTCCCACCTGCACGCCGCGATGCATCACACCACACAGACATGCACATCACGAGGCACACAATGCACTCTTGAGTTGACTCAAAGGGAAGGAGAGGGCGGAGTCTGCCACACATGCCATGGGGTCTGCCATTGACGTCCACTCCATCAAGGGATTCTCCCACCTGCATGCCGACATGTAATTAATACACAATATGCATGCGGAGGTGCATAACAGCACATAGAACGCACAAAGAGAGACACAATGGACATCAAGACACACAGTGCACATAGCGACATGCCCACACAGTGCACATAGCGACATGCACACACAGTGCACATAGCGACATGCACACACAGTGCACATAGCGACATGCACACACAGTGCACATAGCGACATGAGTGCACATAGCGACATGCACACACAGTGCACATAGCGACATGCACACACAGTGCAGTGCACATAGCGACATGCACACACAGTGCACATAGCGACATGCACACACAGTGCACATAGCGACATGCACACACAGTGCAGTGCACATAGCGACATGCACACACAGTGCACATAGCGACATGCACACACAGTGCACATAGCGACATGCACACACAGTGCACATAGCGACATGCACACACAGTGCACATAGCGACATCCACACACAGTGCACATAGCGACATGCACACACAGTGCACATAGCGACATGCACACACAGTGCACATAGCGACATGCACACACAGTGCACATAGCGACATGCACACACAGTGCAGTGCACATAGCGACATGCACACACAGTGCACATAGCGACATGCACACACAGTGCACATAGCGACATGCACACACAGTGCAGTGCACATAGCGACATGCACACACAGTGCACATAGCGACATGCACACACAGTGCACATAGCGACATGCACACACAGTGCACATAGCGACATGCACACAGTGCACATAGCGACATCCACACACAGTGCACATAGCGACATGCACACACAGTGCACATAGCGACATGCACACACAGTGCAGTGCACATAGCGACATGCACACACAGTGCACATAGCGACATGCACACACAGTGCACATAGCGACATGCACACACAGTGCACATAGCGACATGCACACACAGTGCACATAGCGACATCCACACACAGTGCACATAGCGACATGCACACACAGTGCACATAGCGACATGCACACACAGTGCACATAGCGACATGCACACACAGTGCACATAGCGACATGCACACACAGTGCAGTGCACATAGCGACATGCACACACAGTGCACATAGCGACATGCACACACAGTGCACATAGCGACATGCACACACAGTGCAGTGCACATAGCGACATGCACACACAGTGCACATAGCGACATGCACACACAGTGCACATAGCGACATGCACACACAGTGCACATAGCGACATGCACACACAGTGCACATAGCGACATCCACACACAGTGCACATAGCGACATGCACACACAGTGCACATAGCGACATGCACACACAGTGCACATAGCGACATGCACACACAGTGCAGTGCACATAGCGACATGCACACACAGTGCACATAGCGACATGCACACACAGTGCACATAGCGACATGCACACACAGTGCACATAGCGACATGCACACACAGTGCACATAGCGACATGCACACACAGTGCAGTGCACATAGCGACATGCACACACAGTGCAGTGCACATAGCGACATGCACACACAGTGCACATAGCGACATGCCCACAGATGTGCACATAGCGACATGCACACACAGTGCACATAGCGACATGCACACACAGTGCACATAGCGACATCCACACACAGTGCACATAGCGACATGCACACACAGTGCACATAGCGACATGCACACACAGTGCACATAGCGACATGCACACACAGTGCAGTGCACATAGCGACATGCACACACAGTGCACATAGCGACATGCACACACAGTGCACATAGCGACATGCACACACAGTGCACATAGCGACATGCACACACAGTGCAGTGCACATAGCGAGATGCACACACAGTGCACATAGCGACATGCCCACAGATGTGCGTGCCGATATGGACAAAGATATGCGCATAGCCCAAGAGGATATGCACATAACAACACACAATGCATACGGTGACATGCACGCAGACATGTAGATAAGGGCACACATAGGCAAGCCATATACGTGCACACACACGTGCACACAAATGCGCACAGAACAAACATGAAAGGAATCTCACTTTGAAGTGGTATCGAATCGAATCTTCCACTGCCCATGCCGCCCCATGCCCTGCTGCGACGCGGCTCGCGCGGGACTGTACACCACTACCTGCGGGCGGGACAACCCCACACAAGAGAGGGGGGAGGGTGTGTGAGCGACAACGGAGGGAGAGGGAGGGGGGCGAGGGAGTATGGCCGTCTGCGACGCGGCTCGCGCGGGACTGTACACCACCACCTGCAAAAATTCCCCACGCCACGCCAGCAACACAGCCACGCAGAGAGCGGGAGGGAGGTTGAAGAGTGCGCGTGCGGGAATGTGGGGGTTGGGAACGGGGGCGGAGGGGAAGAAGGGGAAAGGGAGAGGGAGGCAGGAGGGGAGAAGCTGGCGCTGGATGGACGGCACGTGAAAACAGAAGTGTTTTGAGACGTCTCAAAGCACGATCCGTGCGTGGAGCAGAAAGACAGCCGTTCCGAAAGGCGGGTCTGTCCGACGGATGGTCTAACGAGCTACCGAGACAACGACGGCTTCGATATAAGCACATATTGAACTAGCTCTGATGTTGTGTGTCCCGAACCCCCACCGTTTCGCGTCACGATTTCCGAAACTGCACCTTCCGCTGAAAGCTGTTTTTTAGTAGAATCTAAAATCGCCACGATCCCCCGAAACCGCACCTTCCGCTGGAGCTGCTCCTTGGGAATGCCGGACACCTCCGCCGCTTCCGCCTTCCCCACCGCGGAGCGCTGCGCGGAGGTCGTCAGCGCGCGGAGCTGCGGGAGCGCCGTGCGCGCGAGGGAGAAGCCGCGGCGGTTGAGCGCGGCGGCCATGGCGGCGGGAAAAGCGGCGGATGCGGGCAGCGCAGCGAGTCGGGGGGTGTGAGCGGAAATGAAACGGCTACCGGCGGATGTGGCGACGCTCGCTGCGAGACGGAGGCTGATCTTGGAGTGATGCTCTTCGCTTGGCTTGTCGCCCAGTGTGATGCTCACTGGGGTTACCGCAAGACTTTGGAGATTGACGCTGAACTCGATAAGATCCTTCCCGCGCTTAGAGTACACGATCAAATAAAGGACCTAGTTATCATGCTGTAAAAGCAAGAAGTAGCATCTACACAAGGTCAATTCTACCACAACAAAACACCTTCCTAGACAGCAGATCCTAATGCCCGAGCACATTTACAGAACCACACACCTCGTACGCTAATAAATTCAACGTGGCTCCTACATCAGCTAGTTAATCATACCAGTGTTATGCCATAACCCCCCTTTCCCATATGAGAGACACAACGTACTATGTGTCGTGCTGAGGCATGGTTGGAACTGCTATTACCTACGCTTCCCTCATTTCCTGCCATTTATTCCATCAATCGTCGCACACCACACCAATCGCAACAGCGTTACAAAATGGTACAGCACCCGCCCTTCGCCGCTTCATTGGACGGTGCTGCGGCCGCCCCAGCCGCCCCTGCTTTCTTCCCGGCCGCCGCCGCCTCGCTCGCCCCAGCCCCAGCAGCCGCCTCCTTGGCCTTCCTAGCAGCTTCCTCCTCTGCCTGCTGCTTCTTCTTCTTCTCCTCCTCAGCCTTTTCTTTCGCCTCTTTCTCTGCCTTCTCCTTCTCCTTCTCCAGCCGCTCCTTCTCCTTCTGGGCCTCCTGCTTCCCCTCCCACTCCACCACCGCATCGGCCGCCGCCTCGCAGATATCCATCAGCGCCGGGATCACCTCCTCCGTCAGATCCGGCCGATCTCGGCGGTCCATTTCCGCGCACCACAGCCCCAGGTTCGCAAGATCCAGCGCCAGGTTCGGCGGCCACTCGCCGGCTCGGGGATCCAGCACCACTGTCAACTCCTCCTTTTCCACCATAGCATCGATCCTCTTCAGGTTCGGCACCTCCCCAACCAGCATCTGCAGCAGCACCACTCCGAACGAATACACGTCCGATTTCGGCCCGAGGTACCCCCTCCTCGCACACAGATACTCAGGATCGACATAATGCTCCGTCCCGACAATGACTGATTTCCGCACCACGTGGGAGTGGCCGGGAGCGAGGTCGCCCATGAGGCGAGCGAGGCCCACGTCGCCGAGCTTGGCGGTGAAGTGGTCGTCCAGGAGCACGTTGGCTGGCTTCACATCGCGATGCACGATGGGCGGCTTGCGCGTGTGCAGGTGCTGCAGGCCTGCCGCGATCTGGCGAGGGGAGGGGAGAGGGACGACCGGGAGAGGGGAAGGGAATGAGGAGCACGTTGGCTGGCTTCACATCGCGATGCACGATGAGCGGCTTGCGCGTGTGCAGGTGCTGCAGCCCTGCCGCGATCTGGTGGGTGTGGAGAGGGAGGAGGTGGGGGAGGGAAGGAAGGGAGGAAGAGGGGAACGGGGAAAAATGGGAACGGGGAAACCAGGGAAAAAAGGAATGGAGGAATGAGTGAGGGAGGGGGATTCACCTTGCAGGGCCTCTCTCAATCCCCAGCCACATCTTAAACCGAACCCTGAACTAGATCAAACCGTTGACGAACAACCACAACTCTGAAACCTAACCCCCAGCTGCTCACCTCCATGGCAATGCGGCAGCGTTCGGGCCACTGGAGGGGCGGCACCCCCCCAATACACAGAAGGCGGTCCTCGAGGGAGCAGTTGGCCATGAACTCGTAGACCAGCGAGGGGTCCTCCCTGCAGTACCCTCTCACCCCACTCTACCGCACCCCACCCTACCCCATCTGCTTGCAAGTTGCACCCCGCTCAGCTCACCTCCATGGCGATGCGGCACCTCTCGGGCCACTGCAGCGGCGGCACGCCTCCGATACAGAGCAGACAGTCCTCGAGGGAGCCGTTGGCCATGAACTCGTACACCAGCAAGCGGTCCTCCCTGCAGTACCCCACTCCACCCCACCCCACTGCACCCCACCCACCCGCTAGCATGTTGCCACCCCCAGCTGCTCACCTCCATGGCGATGCGGCAGCGCTCGGGCCACTGCAGCGGCGGCACGCCCCCGATGCAGAGCAGGCGGTCTTCAAGAGACCCATTGGCCATGAACTCATAAACCAGCGAGCGGTCCTCCCTGCAGTACCCCACCAGGCGCACCGCGTTGGGGTGGTCTATGCGCTTCTGCACCTCCATCTGTGGTGCTCCCAGTGGAGGGGGGAGTGGCGGGGATAGGGAGAGACGACGGAGGGAGAGAGGGTGGATGGGGAGAGGGAGGGAGGGGGACCAGGACGATGGGAGGAAGGAGTGGAGAAAGGGGGAAAGGGAGGGGGAGGGACAGGAACGGGTGAGGCAGGAGGGGGGGAGCCGTTGGCCATGAACTCGTAGACCAGCGAGCGGTCCTCCCTGCAGTACCCCACCAGGCGCACCGCGTTGGGGTGGTCTATGCGCTTCTGCACCTCCATCTGTGGTGCTCCCAGTGGAGGGGGGAGTGGGGGAGGAGGAGGGGAAGAGGGAGCGAGAGAGGGTGGATGGGGAAAGGGAGGGACAAGGGCCGGAGGGATGGGAGGAAGGAGCGGAGAAAGGGGGAAAGGGGAAGGGGGAAAGCAAGAAAAGGTCAAGAGCGGGTGAGGCAGGAGGGGGGGAGCCGTTGGCCATGAACTCATAGACCAGCGATCGGTCCTCCCTGCAGTACCCCACCAGCCGCACCGCGTTCGGGTGGTCTATGCGCTTCTGCACCTCCATCTGTGCTCCGTGCGTTTGGGAAGTGGGGGGGAGGGAAACGGAAGGGAAGAGGGGTGGAGAAGGAGAAACGCCATGGGCTGCCTGTCTACCAACCTTTGCCCACCAGTCAGCCCCCACCAGTCAGCCCCTAAGTCACACACACCCCACCGCAACCCACATACCTCACTGGGAACCCGAAAGCCTAAACCCTCCCTGTCGATCTCATCGAGAGCCGCCTTCACATCAGGATTCTTGAGCTGCTTCACAGCCATCGTCTGCCCGTCAATCATGCCCTTATACACCACGCCGTAGCTGCCACAAGCATCATTGCACCCCAGCCACAACCCACCAACCACCCCGTCAGCCACACCCCACCACCAGCCTCCCTGTCGATCTTGTCAAGAGCAGCCTTCACGTCGGGGTTCTTGAGCTGCTTCACAGCCACAGCCACCAAGTTATCATCCCCCCACCGCCAACCACCATCTTACCTCCCTGTCGATTTCATCGAGAGCAGCCTTCACGTCGGGGTTCTTGAGCTGCTTCACAGCCACGGTCTGCCCGTCAATCATGCCCTTATACACCACGCCGTAGCTGCCCTCGCCGCACACGTGGTTGGGCCAGAAGTGCTCGATGGCGGCCTGCAGCTCCTCCAGAGTGAACTCTTTGAATGGCTGCCTCCGAGCGCCCTCTGCCGGCTCCACCACCTGGAGAGGCCTCGTGAGCGGATTCTTGTCTGAGGGCACCTTGCGGCCCGAGGAGCCCTCGCGCTCCGCCATCTTCTTCTCGAGGCGAGCCTGGAGTGAGGGAAGCAGGTGGCGAAGGAAAGAAGCAATAGAAGGTGGAAAATGAGGAGGAGAGACCAAGGTTGGGCCAGAAGTGCTCGATGGCGGCCTGCAGCTCCTCCAGAGTGAACTCTTTGAATGGCTGCCTCCGAGCGCCCTCTGCTGGCTCCACCACCTGCAGCGGCCTCGTGAGCGGATTCTTGTCTGAGGGCACCTTGCGCCCGGAGGAGCCCTCTCTCTCTGCCATCTTCTTCTCGAGGCGAGCCTGGAGTGAGGGAACGGGGAAAAGGGAGACGGAAGAGGAAGCAGGAGGAAGCAAGGGCAGTGGGTGTGAGTGGGACGGCTCGACCACCAGCCGCCTGCAGCCTGCAGCTCCTCCAGAGTGAACTCTTTGAACGGCTGCCTCCGCGCACCCTCTGCGGGCTCCACCACCTGCAGCGGCCTCGTGAGCGGATTCTTGTCTGAGGGCACCTTGCGGCCCGAGGAGCCCTCGCGCTCCGCCATCTTCTTCTCGAGGCGAGCCTGGAGTGAGGGAAGCAGGTGGCGAAGGAAAGAAGCAATAGAAGGTGGAAAATGAGGAGGAGAGACCAAGGTTGGGCCAGAAGTGCTCGATGGCGGCCTGCAGCTCCTCCAGAGTGAACTCTTTGAATGGCTGCCTCCGAGCGGCCTCTGCTGGCTCCACCACCTGGAGAGGCCTCGTGAGCGGATTCTTGTCTGAGGGCACCTTGCGGCCCGAGGAGCCCTCGCGCTCCGCCATCTTCTTCTCAAGGCGAGCCAGGTGTGAGGGAATTGGGAGAGGGGAGAGGGGAGAGGGAGCAAGAGGAAGGGAGAGGAGGCAAGAGGGAGCAAGGGCACAGGATGTGAGTGGGAGGGTTCCACCACCTGCAGCGGCCTCGTGAGCGGGTTCTTGTCTGAAGGCACCTTGCGGCCTGATGAGCCGTCTCTCTCCCATCTTCTTCTCCAGCCGAGCCTGTGGTGGAGGAGAAGGGAGAGGGAGCAAGGACAGTGGGTGTGAGCGGGAGGGTTCAACCACCCACCACCTGCAGCGGCCGCATGAGCGGGTTCTTGTCTGACGGCACCTTGCGGCCTCCTGATGAGCCCTCCCTCTCCGCCATCTTCTTTTCGAGGCGGGCCTGGTGGGAGGTGAATACACGGGAGAGAGAGGGAAGAGCGGAGAGGAGGGCAGAGGAACTAAGGGCACTGGGAGTGAGTGGGACGGCTCCAGAGGAGGGAAGAGAGAGGAAAGGAGAGGAAAGGCGAGACCGAGCACTGGCGCAGAGGGACTGGCAAAGGAAGGAATCCGATACTGCTCATCGCAATGTTTTATGCGCCTCAAAAGCCAAATATTCGGGCTGCTATTGAGGTGGCTTAGAGGGACCGGTAACGGGACGGAGTACGTACGTGGTAGCGTTTTCCACAGTCTACCATGAAACAGGAAATGCGCCCGCCAAGGACGGTTCCTTGGCAGCCATGAGACCGGCCAAGGGTTTCTTTCTTTCTTCTTCCTTGGCCGGCCCTCGGGCGGCACAGCACGGCACTACCGCTCCTGCCTGCTGTGCCTGTGTGTGAGTGTGATTTGTTTCCCTTTCACAGTCTATCACAAGACAGGAAGGCATTACCACCCACCTTGGCACCAGCCGATGGCTTCTTCTTCCTTGGTCGGTCTTTGGGCGGCACTCCCCTTCCTGCCTCTGTGTCTCTCTGTGTGTGGGTGACTTTGCTTTCTTTCGCAGTGTACCACAAGACCTGAGGGCAATTCAACCAACCTTGGCGCCAGCAGATGGCTTCTTCTTCCTCGGCGGGTCCTTGGGCGGCACTCCCCTCCCTCCTATGTGTGTCTGTGTGTTTGTGAATGTGTTTCTCTTTCACAATCTAGCATGGGACAACAAGGAGGTACGACTGACCTTGGCGCCAGCAGATGGCTTCTTCTTCCTTGGTCGGTCTTTGGGCGGGACTCCTCCTCCCGGTCCCCCTGCCGCCGCCCCTCCTCCTCCTGCTGCTGCTCCTCCTGCTGCAGCGCCCCCAGACCCTCCCCCTCCGCTGCCTGCCCCAGCAGCAGCTTTGGCCTTAGCAGCATACGCCCTTCGAGCAAGCTCCAAAGCAGACAGCCCCTCCTCGTTCTTCCCCGCACCCTCCCCTCCCCCCTCCGCCGCCCCCCCCTCCGCCTTCCCAGCCCCTTCCCCTTCCGCTCCTCCCTCTGCTGCGGCCTCCTTTTCTCCCGCGTCCCCTTCCCCTTCCCCTTCCCCCTCCCCCGCCCCGCTGCCCCCCTGTGCTTCTCCCTCTTCCTGCACGCCGCTCCCCCCCTCCTGGATGTCTGGCAGCTTCTTGTTGAGCGCTGTGCCGTGGAACACGCGTGCTGGGGGAGGGACGGGCTGGGATGGGGGGGGGGGGGGGGTTGGGGAGGGGAGAGGGGGGAGAAGGAGACGAGTGAGAGGTGAACCGAGAAGTTAGAAAGGGTACCCCCCCCCTCCTGGATGTCTGGCAGCTTCTTGTTGAGCGCTGTGCCGTGGAACACGCGTGCTGGGGGAGGGACGGGCTGGGATGGGTTGGAATCGTGGGAAAAGGAGGAGAGGAGGAGTTGGGAGAGATAGGGGAAACGGGGATGGGGGTAAAGCGTAAGGGCAGCAAAAGGGGACGGGGTGCATGGGGGACAGTGCAAGCACGTGCGGGGCATGTGAGGAGAGAGAGAGCGGATGAATGCAGGAACAACTCATCTTAACGGGAAAGAGTGGGTGAATGGCGAGAAGGACTCACCTTAGCGGGCGCCTGCTCCTTGCTCTGCACGGTTTTCAGCTTCTTACCGCTCTGCACCACATAGAGTGACGCTCCGAGCGGGAGAGAGCGTATGAACGCTAGGTAGTTCTCACCTTGGCGGGCGCCTGCTCCTTGCTCTGCACGGTTTTCAGCTTCTTGCCGCTCTGCACCACATAGAGCGACGCACCGGGCGGCAGCACCTCCTCCCTCGCGCACACGTTGATGGTCTTCCACCTGCCATGCCGTGGGGGGTGGGGATGAGGGGTGGGGGTTGGGGGGTAGGGAGGGGAGGGGGTTCGGTGGTGGTGACGCAGGGTTGTTAGGATGGTGGTTCGTGGTGGTTGGAAGGTTGAGGTTCACATGAAGCATGACGGCATTTGGCGGTTAGAGCCTTCTCCCTCGCGCACACGTTGATGGTCTTCCACCTGCCATGCCGTGGGGGGTGGGGATGAGGGGTGGGGGGGGTGGGGGTTCGGTGGTGGTGACGCAGGGTTGTTAGGATGGTGGTCTGTGGTAGTTGGAAGGTTGAGGTTCACATGAAGCATGACGGCATTTGGCGGTTAGAGCCTCCTCCCTCGCGCACACGTTGATGGTCTTCCACCTGCCATGCCATGGGAGGTGGGGGCGACATGGAGGTTGGGGGGGGAGGGGGAGGGGAGGGGGTGTGACGGAGGATTGTTAGTTAGGATGGTGGTGCATGGTTGGTGGTTGATAGGGTGTGTGTGGTTCGGATGGGGCCATGAGGGCATGCGGTGGAGGGGGGAGTGGAGGGGGAGGATTGGTCGACTCAAAGATCGCCTCATCAGAGTGGTACTATTCTGGACATTTAAGGCGTTGTGGTCCACGCCATTCCGGATCCGTTCAACGGTCAACTGCGTTCACCAGCCAACTCACTCGCCGATGGGCTTCTTGGGAATGCTGGCCAGCACGATGGCCCTCACCTCCAGCTGCCTAAGTTGTGTATGTTGCCTATGCTGCCTATGTTTGAGTCGACTCAGGTTTTGAGACGTCTCAACAAAACTTGACTCGAGAATCGACTCACTCAACTCAAGAATCAACTCACTCGCCGATGGGCTTGTTGGGAATGCTGGCCAGCACGACGTGCGTCGCCTCCAGCTTCTGCGCCACCTCGAGAATGGCGCCGCCCTTGTCCTCGTTCTTTATCACGTGCACCGTCGACGGCAGCTGGGGGGGTGGATGGGGGGTGAAGGGGGGGGGGGGAAGGGGGAGTTGGGGAAAGAGTGGGGAGAGAGATCAGAAAGAGAGAGAAAGACAGGGGTTGCCCGAGGATGGCTCCGCCCTTGTCCTCGTTCTTGCTCAAGGGTGGGGAAGGAAGAAAACGGGGGAAGCAAGAGCGCGGTTGCAGGGGGGTGGGAAACGAAGATAAGAGAAGGGTGGGAGAGAATACGGGCCCCGTCTAGCACCACTTCTCATCCAACGCCACGCACGCCTACGCCTCATGTCTACTTCCACCCACCCCGCCCTCCCCCCGTCTCCAACGCCTTGTCTGAAGCCACTCGTCCCCAGGTCTCATGTCTAAGGCCACTCGCGCTGGCGTTTCATGTTGAAATCCACTCGTCCCCTCGTCTCGCGTGCGAAGCCACCCACTCCCACGTCGCCATGCCAAAGCCATCCGCGCCCACATCTCATGTCATGCCCACTACGTAAGCAAATCCTTCCCGCGCCTCTATCTAAAGTTAAGCCACACCTCGCCCGAGCCCCGTATCTAAAGCCACTCGCCTGCATGCCTCTCCCACGCTTCACTTCTAAAGTCACTCACCCCGGCGTCGTCGCTGACGTCTTGCAGACTCTCGAGGTACGGCAGCACGCGGTCGCATATGTCCACCGCCACGCTTGCAGTCTCACCGCATGCTTACAGCCTCACCACTCCCATGCCTCACAGCTCAAGCCACTCATCCGCACGTCTCATATCTAAAGCCACTCACCCTCATATAAGCAAAGCCACTCACCCCGGCGTCGTCGCTGACGTCCTGCAGGCTCTCGAGGTACGGCAGCACGCGGTCGCATATGTCCACCGCCACGCTTGCAGTCTCACCGCATGCTTACAGCCTCACCACTCCCATGCCTCACAGCTCAAGCCACTCATCCGCACGTCTCATATCCAAAGCCACTCACCCCCACATAAGCAAAGCCACTCACCCCGGCGTCGTCGCTGACGTCCTGCAGGCTCTCGAGATACGGCAGCACGCGGTCGCATATGTGCACCGCCACGCTCGGGCTGTCCGCCTCGCCTAGGCGCACCAGCTTGCCCGCTGGAGAGGGAGAGAAAGGGGGGGAATCGGGGGAGGAACGGGGAAGGAAGGGGGTTAGCTGGCGGCGTGGTCGCATTTGTGCGCCGCCACGCTCGGCTAGCCGTCTCGCTCAGGCGCACTAGCTTGCCCGCTGGATAGGGGAAGCAAGGGCGGAGTGGGGAAAGGAAGAACGGGGAAGGAAGGGGGTTCGCTGGCAGCACGCGGTCGCATGCCACGCCCGCTTGGGGAAGGAGGAGAGTTTTTTTTTCTGGTTTGGCGGAGTTACGGCGGGAGGAGGAAGGGGCAGATAGAAAATGAATAGCCAGCGAGAGAAGAGGGAGACACGGAAGTCCTGAGAGGGAGCTAAGAACGGAAAGAATTGGAGGTGATGAGACAGGGCGCAAGCGTGTTGCGACAAGGTGCGAGCGTGTTGCGAAAGTGTCCGACTTTTCACGACAGGGTGCGAACGTATTACAACAGGGTGCGACCGCGTTGCAACAGCGTGCGAGGGTGTTACGATAGGGTGCGCGCAAGGCGTAAGGGACAAAACGAGAGAGAAACATAACGAAATAAACGAGGGGTGTCTGTAGGAGAGAAGTGCAAAGGGTGGTGCAATCGTTCTGCGACTTGATCTTCGAGCGTACCTGACGCATCGAAGCTCTTAATTGACGTACATTGCAAACAGAGACCCTTAATAATGACTCGCTGACAATATCTCGTCCTTAATTTCGATCGCTATTAAACACCCAGTTGATAAAAGCTCGTTGATTATGAGGTCCTCGCTACAGCAGCGCACCTGTATTGCGAAGTTCCGTCACGATATGCGTGAGGAGCAGACACACGCTCGCATCCTTGCGCTTTCCGAATTCCTTAATCGTCCAGTCTAGGGCTTCTCGGCAGTGCTGGTCGTCCCGCATCGCCACCAGCACTTTAATATCCGCAGTGACGTCCATGGCACCTTCAGACTAATATACCCTATATACTTCAGTTACTACTTCTGTATGTTAGTGAAGTAAGTGAGTTGCGATGCTTCGGTGCCTATCTAGAACCGCTACAATGTGTTCGCACGGGATGGTTAGCAACGGGTTACAAGTTCGCCGAGAGACTTCACTTTTCTCTTATAGGACCGAGTTTTAACATTTCCGCGGAAAAGCTTTGACCTGCGACTAAGGCGATTGGTCTGTCAGACAGGAAAACGGCAATGTCCCTAGAGACCAGAAGCTAGAAAATCAAGACAGAAGAGGCGAGCAGGAACCAAGTCCCAAGGAAGGAACAAAGTCCAAGGGACGAAAAAAACAAGGGGGTCCCAACTTTCCAAGGGCCCAGCCAGATAGAAACAAAGTCCCAGGCGGGGCGAGGGAGAAACAACAAAGCCCGAGGAAAGCAGGCGGCTGGACGACCCAATCCCGAGGGAAGAAGAACCAAGTCCAAGGGCCAGGGAAGGGAGTGAACTGCCTGCCACTCTGCGAGCCAAACAAAACCCGAGAGACAACCGCCGTCGCTGGCTTGCGCGTGCCGCGGCTTGAGCTGTCGTGGCGGGAAGGAGAGTGCTGCTGTGGCAGGTGCTGCTTGATAACGAGGGAATCTAGGTGAAGCTTCCATTCGATTGAGTCACGTGAGGTTTGGGCATTCCGAAGCTGTGCCTTGCCTAAGATAACAAACCGAATTTCCAGAACACCACATGTTGTTGTGCTGCACTGGAGCAAAAAAACAAATGATACAGTAGATATGTTCATCAAACCTCACCATATTTGGTCTGTAGACTCACCTCACCTGTCAAATTTTCCATTTCATTGCATTTCAGCAATTCCTAAACAATTTCCCTTGCTTTCTCTAGAAAAAAATCTGGAATTGGAAAAAGCACCGTAAATATCAATCTCCAATAATTCATTATCTTCTACCGCCTGTGCTTGTCCTCTTCATCTTCTCGCCGCCCGGCTCTTGCTCCACCAGGGCCTGTGGTTGCGGCTGTGGCTGGCCTCCTGCTAGCTTCTTCATAATTCTCTCCCTCTGCTCAGCCTGCTGCTGTGGCGTCGGCGGCTGCCTCTTCTCTGCTCGAGAGCCCTGCTGCTGCTGCTGATCCTTGCCTGGCTTACGCGCAGAGCCACTGCTACTCCCACCCGCCCCACCACCCCCAACAGCGCTGCTGGCATTGCTCATAGTCGAACCAGAATACCTATGCCCTTGCCTATCCCCGCCTCCTCCACCCCCACTCACACCCCCACCCCTCGCTCCCCCTCCCTCTCCCAAATTCTGCCTCCGCATCCTCTCACTCAACCGACTCTCATCAGGTGACGGCGCCCGCACCTCTCTCCCCCCGTCATACTCCCCTCCGCCACCCGGCCTCCTGCCTCCCGGCCCCGCTCTCTGCCTGATCTCAGGTACATCCTCAGACAGCAATCGCATGCCTCTATGCGACCGTGCCCCTGGCCCCAGCAGCATCTTACTTGATGGGGTTGGCGGGCCGTTAACACCGCCCGTGCTCATGCTGCTGGCCCACATTGGCGGCTGCCCGGGAGGAAAATTTCCGGGCAGATTAGGGTTTGAGGCAGGGGGCGGCGGCATGGAGTGGGGAGGAGCGGGGCCGGATGGGGGCCCTTTGCGCTGCACCTGCAAGCCAAGGTCCTCAAAGACAAAGGCTGCACTCCGGGTGACTGCTGGCTTGCCGGGGGGGAGAGGGCGGACCTGCAGTGGAGGGAGAAGAGGGGAAAAAAAACAGGGTGGTACAGAAGTGCAGGACAGAGGGGAGAGGCGGTGACATTGGGACCGGACAGGGGGGCTTCGCGCTGCACCTGTAGGCCCAGGTCTTCAAAGACAAAGGCTGCGCTCCGAGTGACTGCCAGCTTGCCGGGGGGGAGAGGGCGGACCTGTGGTAAATACAGAAGGGGAGAAAGAAGAGGTTAGGGGGGTAGAATGTTTTGGAATTGCAAAACGGGGATGAAGAGGTGAAGAGAGGGGAAAGGGGCGTGGGTTGAGCGACAGGGGGGTTGGATGGGCAGGGTGGGGGGTGGCGGCAATACCCCCACATGCTCCTGCTCCTGCTCGTGAGGTGTTTTGAGGAGCCTCAAAAGCGATCATGCACCCG
This sequence comes from Closterium sp. Naga37s-1, assembly GCA_947471745.1. Lineage (NCBI taxonomy): Eukaryota > Viridiplantae > Streptophyta > Zygnematophyceae > Desmidiales > Closteriaceae > Closterium > Closterium sp. Naga37s-1. The sequence goes on along the minus strand of CANJKZ010000179.1, from coordinate 332,896 downwards.
CCTATTCCTATTCCTATTCCTACTCATGAGGCGTTTTGAGGCGCCCCTTGACTGAATATGCACCCACCTGATCCAGTTCCTGCTCGTGGGCGTCATCTGCCGCCAGAGACCACTCCGGCTGACGTTTGAATCAACTTTGACTCACCTGAACTCACATGTCGACTCAAAGCCGGCGCCTGACAAGAGAATATGCACCCACCTGATCCAGCTCTTGCTCGTGAGCGTCATCAGCCACGAGCGACCGCTCCAGCTGACTTGTGAGTCGCCTGGAGTCAAAAGCGGCGCTTCAAAAGTGACCATGCACACACCCACCTGGTCCAGCTCTTGCTCGTGGGCGTCATCAGCCACCAGAGACCGCTCCAGCTTCACTCCTCCCGGTCCCTGCTCTCCGCCCCCCATCTCTCCCCCGCCTCCCCAACCCGGCCTCCCCCAATTCCCTCCCCCTACCCCTTGCTGCCCCTGCCACCCGCCCTGCATCCCCCCCTGCATGTTCCCCTGCATTCCGCCCTGCATCCCCGCTTGCATTCCGCCCATGTCCTGCTGCCCGCCCCAGCTCCCCCTGCCCCCGTACAAATCGTCGTCAACCGCCCCCACCGCCCCCGCAGGCCCCATCCCTGCGCCCTGGGGCGCCATTCCCCCCATCTGCGCGCCCCACATCCCTCCGCCGCCCCCATTCCCTCCGCCATAGAGATCATCCGCCATGCCCCCCATCTGCGCCTGCTGGGGGTAACCGCGAGCGGGTTGAAAGCCAGGGTAATTAGGCCCAGAACCTGGAGGCATTGCGTTCGAGTACCCCTGAGGGGGGGGCATCATGCCAGGAGGACCCCCAAAGCCGACAGGCATAGATGCCCCCTGGTTGGGGTTGTTAACATGCATCGGCATGCCCTGCTGCTGCATCCCCATCCCCCCGCCCATTGGTCCCCCAGGCATCCCCATTTGCCCCTGCGGATACCCACCCCCAGAGTGCGACCAATTAGCACTGCTCTCCTCTTCCTCCTCCTCACCCTCCTCATCCTCCCCCTCCTCTTCCTCCTCCTCACCCTCTTCCTCCTCATCTTCTTCCTCCTCTTCTTCCTCATCCTCTTCCTCCTCCTCCTCTTCTTCCTCATCTTCCGCCTCTTCCTCCTCCTCCTCCTCCTCATAATCCTCCCCATCCTCAAGCTCCTCCTCTTCATCCTCGTATTCCTCCCCTTCCACCTCCCCCCACTCCCCCTCCTGCTCATACTCCCACTCGCCGCCGCCCCCCGCGTTCCCCGCACCCCCCGCCCATTGCTGACCATACCCTCCGCCGCCTGCCATATCCATGCCCATCGCATTCTGATTCGCATCATACCCGTACTGCGCGCCGATTGGCTGACCAGCCATGCCCATACCTGGGCCGCCCATGCCCACGCCTTGGTTCCCCGGCCCCATACCTCCTTGCATCTGCATCCCCATTGGCGGTCCTCCGACAGCCATTCCCCCTCCCCCCATCATCCCCTGCCCCATCATCCCCATCCCCTGTCCGCCCATCCCCCCCTGCGCGCTCATACTCGCTCCTTGCGCGCCCATCCCTCCGCCACTCCCGCCCCACTGCTGCTGGCCCCCTTGCTGCGCCATGTCCCGCGGACCCCCCGCCGGTTGCCCCGGCCCGCCCATGTTTCCCCGCATCTCCCCCCGATCCCTTTGCCGTCCTTCCGCCGGCCTCTCCGCTCCCGCCTGCCCACGTCCAGCGCCAGCGCGAGGGGGCCCCCGGGACCCGCCGTCGCCAGCACCGCTGCCGGCAGGCGGAGGCGGCCGCATCCGCCTCTCCCCCATCCCTGGCGCATCCGCGCCCGCCGGCCGCGGTCTCTGCGCAGGAGGGCCAGGTCTTACGCCTGCAGCTTTGGGTTTGGCACCCGCGACGGGCGGAGTAGCGCGCTTCGCACCAGGGGCTGGGCGCGCTTTCGGCTTAACCTCACCCGACGCCGCTTGATCCTTCCCCGCGCCTGCCTTCCCCGCTTCGCCCTTTTTCTTCTTAGGTACAATCTTAAGCGGCAGATCCTTGGGAAGCGGTTTCTTCGACCCCTGCGATAGAAGACTGCTAGCTGCGCCAGTCAGCACCTTGGATAAGAAAAAACCACGTCCTTTACTCGACGATTTAGATTCCGTAACATTCTCCTCCTCCTCCACCTCCCACACCGCAACCTCAATCTTCTCGTTGAACGTAACCTTTCGTCTGGGTTCCGACGAGTCGCCCCGTTGCCGGCGCCGCGATTTGTTACCTTTTACAATGCACGGTTTTAAGTCGGGGTACGTCCTTAAAGTGGTCGCCAAGGCCTTATCCGCGGATGCGGAGGTTTTAAAGCTTAGACCGCCAAGGAACGAAAGCCCCTTCTTTTTCTCTGAACTTCCCGTAGGGGTTGTCGCGGTTTCAGCCACACTTGGATCGTTGACTGGGTTGACTTTCAGCTGCCGCGATCCGGTCGACGCGCGCTGAACCACCGGCGGGGGCTCGCTGACCTCTTCGGTTGGCACGATGGGGCTTCCCACACTACTGGAGCGAGGAAACGCGCCTCGGACACTGGCTCGCGGCGGGCCATCCGCCTTTTGCGGCGCCAAAGGCGTTTGTTTATTCGGGCCGGTGTCGGACTTTTTACGGGGAGCGAGGGGCCCGGAATGCGTTTGCGGGGGACGGCTAGGTCTAGGAGACGGTTCCGGAGGCGCACTGCCAACAGGACCGCGCTCTTGCCGCTTGCGTTCCGCCATTTCAGGAAACCTAGGCGGAATAAATAAGCATTTGTTGTTAGGACCAACAACGTTGCTGAGGCAACGATGTTGGTGACAACTCACTGACAGACAACTGATGGGAAAGCTACAAATGCAGACAAGCAATGGTACAGTGCCAAGGACCAAGTGAGAGGAGTGAAACAGAACGATGCGGAGGATAGATAGGATAGACTGGGTGAGCAAGCAGAAGAATGCTTGCTGATGGAGCTCTGCACTGGTTGCTGAGGTTCGGCTGAGGTTCGGTTGATGCTGGTTATTTGTGATGGCTTGTCCGGGGTACGGATGACGTGTTTCCAACGCACCTCGGGGGTTCCGGAGGTGGCCAGAGCTGAAATTTTGAGGTTTGGTGGCACCCGAGCCAACGACATCGGAGTTCACGCGTGAAACTGGTGGAATATCGGTCAACGTACGGTTGGGAAATGATGCATCGCTAAAGAGAACGATGATATAGGATAAAGTGAAACCAAAGTACACAGCAGCTATAGACGGCAGTACACCAATAAGCTCCTGACATGGAGGTTCACAAAAGGTTATATGGATAGATCATCCAGGCCATTGGCTGGTGTGGCCTCGATCTTGCCGCGTGGCTTCTGCCTTGTCAAAAGCAGGCAATCGACTGCACCTTACCCGTGTTACCGTCACCGTGCATTCAACAAACCACTTCCCGTATGTGTGATGGGAGAGTCGCGGTTCAAAGCGGCGAAGTGATTTTACCGCTCTAGATTGCAAGGCATCGTATTGAACCGTTGTTTTAAGAAAGCTAAGAGCTGAAAGCAGATTACAGAGTCTGCTCAAGCCCTTAAAAAAAGTGCAGCCGACTCTGGTTGTGATAAATTTGCTGCTTAGGTTCCAACTGTTCTCCTCGTCAGCAGTCAAAGCCGACGTTTTAGTGTCGAAGCAATGGCTGCCGTCACAATGCAGGCGTCGGTCGCGAGCCGCACACCGTACCTCTTTTTGCCGTCGCGGCCCAGATTCGCATCTGGAGCTCGCCTCGCACGACCGTCGGCAGTCAACGCTAGAATCGTCGTCAATGCTCGTGCGAGTTGCGACCAGCCTGAGGTGCGACCTTTTCTCAGCTTCTCTGGAATGTGCATAAGCCTACTGAAGCACCCTAAGACTTATTCGCGTGTCGACTATGTACATCTGGTCACGATGTACTGACTTAGAGATGGTGTGTCCATGCAAGCAGATGGAAGCAATTCAAACCTTCCTAGCTTCCGTGGGCTGCTTCAGGAATGCGCTAGGGTGCATTAGCAGGTCGTTTCAAGTCTGCATTAGCAGATGATCTTAACCCTAAGTTCACAGCCTTTGACTCTTCGACGCAAATCTGCTTGTTCGTGATCTCTCTCGACCTCTTTCTCCCCATCACGCGATAACAGGTTGCTTCGCCTTTAAGAAGTTCGCTGGTCAACCAATCTTCGCCCCAAGCGAGCATCGATCAAGTACAGGCTCGATCCATTTCCTTGTTCTTTTGTTGTTGTTCTGTTTTGTTTGTTTGTTTTTTTCCCTTCGGGACCTGCTCAGCTGACTTCGTCCTGACCCTGACAAGCGTCAGTTTTTCGTTGCACGTTCTCCCAGTCGTTGATTTTGCACATATGATTCTGTCACATCGCGCTTACTTCGCCATGAATTGCTGTTCTCATTGCACTTCCCTCCCATCGTCCTGCTACTTTATATCGCAGTTCTCCCCGCAGCTGCTCGCCATCAACGCGTCGACGATCTCCTCCACAGCCGCTGCCTTCCTCGCACCAGTACGTCCACGCATTGTCGTGTAGCAGGTGCAAATCGATTGTCAAAAGAGCTCGGCAACATTCAGGAACTCAGCTACTGACCAGGCAGTCGGAACTGTTCACTTCAGTTCTTTCAGGGAGACGAGCTTCAGAGAGATCAAAGTCATGTTCTAGCCGAATCTTTTAACTTGTGCACGCGAAACAGCTTGAGAAAATCAAGCTCACTTACCGCTCAAGGCCACTCGATCGTCGTCGCCAGCATCCCCAGGTTTCGTTTCTTTCGCCGTGTCTCGCCATAACTGCCGGGACTTCCTGCTTCCTACTTTGGATTGTTCAAAACGGAACGAAACGCCAGGAGACGCGTGAACATTTTCAGTGTAGTATGTCATTATTAGTGCCCCGGCATGAGTTGCCACCTCATCAGTTTCCACTGTCCTTGAAACGTGTGTTCTGACTTGACCCGCTTGCGTGGTCAAATTTCTATCCTCCTGCACCGAGCAGAACCGCACACTCGTCGCATTGCCTTCTCCCCCCGGCACCCTTAACCCTCTCCGCGCAGCTCGTGGTCCTGGCAGCGCCAGCGGTGGCGGCGGAGGCGGTGGGGCAGACGGACGAGCAGTTCGTGGAGTCGCTCATCTACTGGGGCATCACCGCCGTCATCTACCTCTTCGTTGCGCCCGTGAGTGCTGCAGCGCTGGTATGTGGTGGCGCTGCAGCGCTGGTAGGAGTTTCTGCATTGGTTAGTGCTGCTGCCCTGCTCCCTGCCTGGTAGGTGCTGCTGCATTGGTAGGCGCTGCATTGGACGAGCAGTTGGTGGGGTGGAGTCGCTCATCTATTGGGGCATCACCGCCGCCATCTACCTCTTCGTTGCACCCGTAAGTGCTGCTGCGTGCTGCTGCGACGTTGGCTGGTGTGTGCTGCCGAGCTGGTAAGTAGTGCTGTATTGGTTGCTGCTGCTGTATCGGACAGCAGTTTAAGGTGAAGCTTTTTCGTTGGGACAACATCTTCGCCGCCCGCCTCTTCCCCCCGCCCACCGTCTCCCCCTCCTACCTCCCCACCCATCCTCTCTGACCGCCCATGTGCAGCCACTGGTGTACGGGTATCTGCGCCTGCGGTGGTTCAACCGCTCCACCATTGAGACGTTCTTCCAGTACTACCTCATGCTCTCCTCTCTCTCCTCTTCCCCCACTCCCCCCTCTCACCGCTCCCCCACCAGCCACTGGTGTACGGCTACCTGCGCCTGCGGTGGTTCAACCGCTCCACCATTGAGACGTTCTACCAGTACTACCTCATGTTCGCCTTCTTCCCTCCTTCACCCCTCCCCATACCCCCGCCCCCTTCCCTCCCCCACCAGCCACTGGTGTACGGCTACCTGCGCCTGCGGTGGTTCAACCGCTCCACCATTGAGACGTTCTTCCAGTACTACCTCATGTTCGCCTTCTTCCCCGCGTGAGTCCTCTGCTCGCCGTTTGAGCCGCCTCAAAAGTCGCCTCTAAATGGTTTAGGCGCCTTGAAAGAATCCTTCCAGTATTACCTCGTGTTGTTCTTCTTCCCCATGTGGGACCCATTCACGCCTTGTTCTGGTAGTTAAGTACGGCTTGCCGTGGCCATGTTATTTCAGTCCATCAATAGCATATTCACTCGCTCCCACTGCATGCATACCCATTCTCACTAACATTGCCAATGCACCAGCACAAACCACCCCCCTCCTCTTCCTCCTCCCCCTCCTGGAGTGCTATCCTTGTTCTTCATAAACTTCAGGCGCCTTCCCCGTTACCCTCTGCCAATGTCCCCCTTCCCCACCCTGCGCTGGCAGCATGCTGCTGTGGTCGCCATTCATTAACTTCAGGCGCCTCCCCCGCAAGGAGCTCTGAGCATCCGCTGCCACCCGCTCCCATGCCTTGTTGCTTCAAATGCTCATCTAAAACGGTTTCGCAACTCATTCAGCAGGCCAGCAAGTCATGCAACGAGGCAGACAGGCAGACAAGCAGATTTTCTTTTGTCAGCATGCCACAGTGGTTTGTCTCCGTCAGTTTTATAGCAACATATGGCCAGACTGCTGACTTGTGTGCTGTTACACAGGGTGCTATATGGAGTATTGGCCAAGCACATTGCCATAAGCCTGGGCACACATTACTCTAGCTCAGAAAGTGAAACGGCTGGATATTACCATTGCTCGGTCATTTCTTTCATATATACCGGTAGGTAACTCTTATGGTGCATTGTTACAGTACTGTTGCACTTAATTCATATCTCACTGTTGACAAGTACTTACAGGAGGATAAAATATCAGCACAATGAGCTAGGCCCAATGACGAGGCTAAAGCAGCTACCTTTTCTGACTTGCTGCTCCACACTGCCCTGTTGACTCTCTAGCCTACAGAGTGGCAAATCAAGGTGGCAAAACCTACAGATTCTAACATGGAATGCACTGCACGAAGCTACTGTTACGCTCCATGAAGAGCCTTGCACTGCTGCTACAGTTCTCTCTAATTTGGAAGCTGGTACCCTAGGAGCTGCTGCCTGCTACACTATTACTCTTCCTGGGAGCTGCTGCCCCCCAATGCGCCCACTTTGGCCTTGAGCTCCTGTGTACATCACACGACAGGGGATTGAACCAGGCCATGCAGCCCGGGAGAGAGTCAGGATGCAGGGATTGAGTCAGCAGGAAACGAGAGAGTTTGTGGGTTTGTAGAGAGGTCTGCGAAGGTGGGGTAAAAGAAGAGGCACCTGGCGATAGTTGCGGCCGACGGATGGAATAGGAGAGGGTGTGCGGCAAAGGAAAGCAGGGGGATGGGTGGCTAAGCACCAATGGTTTGACCCTCACTCCACTCACCGATACTTTGCTCTCGAGGCCGCGCAGGTAGCGGATGGCCTGAGCCAACACTGTGGCGGCGTCTGTCTTGGTGGATGCGGGAACCAGCACCACACACTCCCTTTCCCTACCACACCCTCACACTGCTGAAACTCACAGCCACTTGGCTTTCAAGCCCGCGCAGGCAGCGGATGGTCTGAGCCAGCACAATGGAGTCATCTGTCTTGGTGGATTCGGGCACCAGCACCACACTGCCTTTCCCCTTTCCCTACCACACCCTCACACTGCTGAAACTCACAGCAACTTGGCTCTCGAGGCCGCGCAGGTAGCGGATGGTCTGAGCCAGCACAGTGCCAAGCTCATGCCACTCACTCACTCCCACACTCATTCACACACGTTCATCCACTCACCGCGACTTGGCTCTCGAGGCCGCGCAGGTAGCGGATGGTCTGAGCCAGCACAGTGGCGGCGTCTGTCTTGGCGGATGAAGGCACCAGCAGCATACCCTCACACTGCCATTCACTAGCAGCATACCCTCACACTGCCATTCACTAGCAGCGCACACTCACACTGCCATGCACAACCCAAAGACTGTCAACTCACCGCGACTTGGCTCTCGAGGCCGCGCAGGTAGCGGATGGTCTGAGGCAGCACAGTGGCGGCATCTGTCTTGGCTGTAAGGCACAGAACCCTGAACACCTCGTCCTGTCTTTCACGCACAGCACACCTCACACTTCTTTTCTCTTCCACTCACCGCAACTTGACTTTCGAGGCCACGCAGGTAGCGGATGGTCTGAGCCAGCACCGTGGCGGCATCTGTCTTGGCGGATGAGGGCACCAGCAGCATACCCTCACACTGCCATGCACAACCCAAAGACTGTCAACTCACAGCGACTTGGCTCTCGAGGCCGCGCAGGTATCGGATGGTCTGAGCCAACACAGTGGCGGCGTCTGTCTTGGTGGACGAGGGCACCAGCCCCTGCAGCGTGCGGATGTGCCGCGATATGCGATCCCTCCGCTTCTGCACGTTTTATCAAGTGAGGGGAAGGGTGGGCGGCAAGCAGAGCAGTGGGGAGAAGGGTGAGGGTGAGACAGTGCAGTGAATAGAAGAGCGCATGAGGCTGGGGCAGTGGCGGCATCTATGTTGGTGGAAGCAGGTACCAGCCCGGTACAAACCTTAAACCCGAAACCCTAATCCTTAAAACCCTGAAACCCTCCGCTTCTGCAGGGTTGAGCACAATGGTGGGGGAATGAGGGGGTTGGGGGGGAGGGGAGAGGGGGCACTTTGAGACGCCCCCCTCAAAGCTTTCCCTCCTCAGGCCTGGCAAACCCACCCCTCTGATTTTTGCGTCGACTCAAAACGAGGTGACTTTAAGTCGACCCAAAAGTCAGTCGACTCAAAAGGTTTTTGAGTTGTCTCAGAAAGCCTGCAGCACTCACCCGGGCAGCAGCACACGGCTTGGTGACCGCCCCACTCTTCCTCCTCGGGCCCGGCTTCCCCACCCCTCTCAGCCCCAGGTCTTCCCCACCCTCCTCCTCCCCCTCTCCCCAACTCGCCCCCTGCACTTACCCGAGCAGCAGCACACGGCTTGGTGACCGCCCCACTCTTCCTCCTCGGACCCGGCTTCCCCACCCCTCGCAGCCCCAAATCCTCCCCACCCTCCTCCTCCTCCCCCTCCCCTCGCTCTGAATCGCCCGTGCTGTCCTCCCCATCCTCCTCCAAACCTGACCCGGACCAGCCCCCTCCTCCTCTCCCTGCGCCAGACCTCCCTTTTACCACGTTACGACTACCACCACCACTACCACCAGCACCACCTAAAGGTGCTCCTGCTGCTGCTGCTGCTGCTGCTTCTGCTGCCGTTGCTGCTGCTGCTGCTGCTCCCACAGTTTCCGTTGCCGGTTCAGGTGCAGTGGCTGCCACATTTGCCATTCCTGCCCCCCCTGCCCTTGCCACCACTACCCCACCTGCCGCTGCTCCAGAAGCAACAGCAGCAGCAGCTGCTGCAGCAGTAATACCAGCAGAAGCAGCAGCAGCAGTGGCACCACCAGAAGCAGCAGCGACAGCGGCAGCAGCAGGAGAAGCAGGAGACGTGCCCCACGCGCTGCCTCGTCCAAACGGCGCACCCACATGGGCAGCAGCAGCGGCTCTGATACCGTTGGTGGTGGCAGTGGTGGTTGTGAGTGAGTTGCTACTCAGGGATTGTCTCACGGCGCTTCCTGCCTGCTGCTGCTGCTGCTGGTTGGGCTGGTGTTGTTGGTGAGAGCTGGTAGACTGAGACGGGCCTCTAATCACCTGCTGCTGCTGCTGCTGCTGCTGCTGCTGCTGCTGCTGCTGCTGCTGCTGCTGCTGCTGCTGCTGCTGCTGCTGCTGCTGCTGCTGCTGCTGCTGCTGCTGCTGCTGCTGCTGCTGCTGCTGCTGCTGCTGCTGCTGCTGCTGCTGCTGCTGCTGCTGCTGCTGCTGCTGCTGCTGCTGCTGCTGCTGCTGCTGCTGCTGCTGCTGCTGCTGCTGCTGCTGCTGCTGCTGCTGCTGCTGCTGCTGCTGCTGCTGCTGCTGCTGCTGCTGCTGCTGCTGCTGCTGCTGCTGCTGCTGCTGCTGCTGCTGCTGCTGCTGCTGCTGCTGCTGCTGCTGCTGCTGCTGCTGCTGCTGCTGCTGCTGCTGCTGCTGCTGCTGCTGCTGCTGCTGCTGCTGCTGCTGCTGCTGCTGCTGCCGCAACTCAAGCAGCAGTTGCTGCTGTTGCAGAAGGTCCAATGGCTGCTGCGACTGCTGTTGTTCCTGCTGTCGCTGCTGCAGCTGCTGCGGCTGTTGTTGCTGCTGCTGCTGCTGTTGCTCCTGCTGTTGCTGCAACTGTTGCACCTGCTGTTGCTGCAACTGTTGCAGCAGCTGGTGCTGCTGCTGTTGCCCCTGCTGTTGCTGCTGTTGTTGCCCCTGCTGTTGCTGCAACTGTTGCAGCAGCTGCTGTTGCTGCTGTTGTTGTTGCTGCTGCTGCTGTTGTTGTTGTTGCTGCTGCTGCTGCTGCTGTTGCTGTTGCTGTTGCTGCTGCTGCTGCTGCTGCTGCAACTGTTGCAGCAGCTGCTGCTGCTGTTGCTGCTGCTGCTGCTGTTGCTGCTGCTGTTGCTGCTGCTGTTGCAGCTGCTGCTGCTCCAACTGCTGCAACTGCTGCTTAAGAAACTGTTTTTGCAGCATCAGCAGCGCATGCATGGAACTGCCCTGATTCAACTCGCTCAAACCAGCTGCACTGATCAAACCACCATCACCCGCACCAGAAACAGCACCACCACCTGAACCAGCACCAGCACCAGCACCAAAGCTATCAGTGGCAGCAGCAGAAGCATAAGCAGAAGCAGCATAAGCAGAAGCAGCATAAGCAGAAGCACCGAGCCCAGGTCGAGCAGAGAGCTGTGCTTGAGACACTGAGGCAGGGAAAGCAGCAGCCGGAGAAGTAACAGCAGCAGCAGCAGTAGCAGCAGCAGTAGCACCGGTGACAGCGGCAGTATTCCCAAGGAGAATACTTGCAACCCCTGTCCGATAGTCCATGACAGGCATCACAGCACCAGGGGCAGCGGCAGCAGCCGCAGCAGCAGCAGCAGTAGGAGCAGAAGGAGCAGGAGCAGGAGCAGGGGCAGCGGGAGTACGACCAGGAGCAGATGAAGTGTGTGGGAGGAGAGGGAGGGTGCGGTGGAGAGGGAGAGGGGAGGGGGAGCGCGAGGTGGGAGTGGGGCCTCTAGCCCCTCTTTGCACTGCAGTGCCTGCAGCAGTAGGTGGGGCAACGGCTGGATTAAGCCCAGTGGAACTCAATCCAACGGCTGGATTGAGCCCAGCAGAGCATGTGGCAGCACTGCTGGCAGCAGCAGCAGCAGCAGCAGCAACAGCACTCCCAGTGAGGCCCATAGCAGCAGCACTCCCAGTGAGGCCCATAGCAGCAGCACTCCCAGTGAGGCCCATAGCAGCAGCGCTCTCAGTGAGGCTCAATGGAAGCTTCCCCCCACTGCCCCCTCCCAACACACTCGCCAGCAGTGCTGCCAACGCCCCTCCTTCCACTGTACCCGCTCCCCCCAGACTCCCCCCCACAAGCCGCAGTAATGCCGCTCCCATATCTCCATCCCCCAAGCCCAATGCCCCCCCAATCCCTTCCCCCATCCCCATTGCGCCCCCTACCCTTTCCCCCATCCCCTGTGCGCCCTGTACCCCTTCCCCCACGCCCACTGGCCCTCCTCCCCCTCCCCCACCCGCTGCATTGTCCCCCATGCTCATGCCCAGCGTTCCTATCTGTGGTCCAGGGCTCAGCCGCACTTGGTTCAGATCAATTCCCCCTTGTACCCCTCCGTGCACTCCCTTATCCACGTGCACCCCTCCCCACACCTCGCTACCCACCCCTACCACGGCCCCAGTCAACCCCAGCCTCCTGCTTTCTCCATCTGTCAACCCGCCTTCTGAACCTATGGATCGAGACTGAGGAAAACGCATGGTCGCACCCCAACTAGCAGCAGCACCAGCAGCACCAGCAGCAACAGGGGAAACATCCGTAGGAGCAGCAGCAGCAGCAGGCAAGCCGTTTCCCACCTCCATCCCTCCCCACAGGTCCCTACCAGCCCCTCCCACCCTCCCGCTTTCTCCACCTGCCAACCCGCCTTCTGAACCTATGGAGCGAGACTGAGGGAAACGCTCCGTTGCACCATCAACACCAGCAGCACCAGCTGATCGAGTCAGAGGGAAATGCATACTCGCACCACCACCACCACCACCACCAGCAGCAGCAGCAGCAGCACCAGCAGCACCAGCACCACCAGTGGAACGAGACCGAGGGAAATACATAGCCGCACCACCACTGGTACCAACAGCACCAGCGGCAACACCAGCAGCAGCAGCAGCAGAAGCAGCAGCAGCAGCAGCACCACCACCACCACCACCAGAAGCACCAGCGGCACCACCAGCAGCACCATCAGCAGCAGCAGCGGCGGCGGCGGCAGCGGCAGCAGCAGCCCTAGGGCTAGGGAGTGGGCTAGGGGACGGGCTGGGAAACAGCTTGAGACGCTTCGATGGGTGCACATGGGGGGCATGGGCGTGGGAGGTATGAGTGTGGGATGGATGGGCGTGAGAGGCTTGCGTGTCTTGCAGGGGAAGGGCGGCGGAAGGGAGATGCCTGGTAACAGAGGTGAGAGGGAGTGTGTTACATGGGGTGGAGGACGTGGGGGAGAGAGACGCGGAGACAGAGGGGGAGGGGTGGCGAGGGGCGGGGGAGAGGGAGGCGCGGGGGGGAGCTGGTGAGAGGGAGTGGCGGAGAGGCACGGGGGAGAGCGGGGGGCTGGGGTGCAAGGGGGAGTGCATGGGGGAGTGGTCGGGGGGGAGGATGAGCCTGGGGGGGCGCATGCGGAGGGAGAGGGGGAGGGAGGGCAGGAGGGAGGCGGGAGGGGGATTGGGGCTGCGACTTTGCTTGGTGGTGAAGGTGAAGGGGGGATCGGGTGTCCTGCTGGTCGCAGCAGCTGTGCTGGTGTCAGCAGCAGCAGCAGGAGGAGGAGAGGCGTTGAATGCTGCTGCTGCTGCTGCTGCTGCTGCTGCTGCTGCTGCTGCTGCTGCTGCTGCTGCTGCTGCAGCTGCTGCTGTGGCCATGCTGGTGTGTGGATCAGACCCAGCAGCTGTAGCAGGGGAAGCTGTAGCAGGGGCGAATGCAGGAGCGGTGGCAGCAACAGCTGTAGCAGCAGTGCCGGCAGCAGCAGCAGCAGCAGAAACAGCAGGAGCAGAAACAGGGGGTTCGAACGCAACACGCCTGAGGGGGTTCACAACAGCATCAAGGCATGAGCTGTCAGTACGAACTATCCCCTCCCCCATGTCCCCATGCATGCCCATGCCTATACCCATACCCATACCCATGCCCATGCCCATACCCATGCCTGTGCCTGTGCTCACACCCACACCACCAGCCTTGCTCCCATCGTACAACCCCCCTTCCTTGCTCGTGTTCCCCATGATGTATGAAGAAGGGTTTTGAGACGTCTCAAAACCCTTCTTCATACACGCAGCCTTGCTCCCATCGTACAACCCCCCTTCCTTGCTCGTATTCCCCATGATGTATGAAGAAGGGTTTTGAGACGTCTCAAAACCCTTCTTCATACACGCAGCCTTGCTCCCATCGTACAACCCCCCTTCCTTGCTCCCATCGTACAACCCCCCTTCCTTGCTCGTATTCCCCATGATTCGCCGCCACGCCGCGCCTATGCTCCCACTGCCATCCACGCCAGCACCAGTGCGGGCCAAGGCAGCACCAGTGCCGCCCATCCCCATGCCACTGCCGCCCATCCCCATGCCACTGCCGCCCATCCCCATGCCACTGCCGCCCATCCCCATGCCACTGAAGCCCATTTCGCTTCCGCTATGCCCAGCAGCCCCCCCACCACCACCAAGCTCTCCCCCTTCCGCCCCACTCCCGCCCTTCCCCCTCCCCCATCCGCCTTCTCCCCCTCCCTCTTCTCGCTCCCCCTTCCCCTGCTCCGCCCCATGCTCCCCCGATCCCTTTCCCCCTGCAATAGCGCCTTCCCCTGCTTCCCCTGCCTCCCCTTCTTCCCCCCACTCCGCCCCTCCCCCCAGTGCGCCCCTTCCCCCCACCTTTTCCGGCAACCGTTCCGCACAGCTGATAGACATCTGCCGTCCCAAACCACTGGGCCCCCGAACCAGACCGCCAGGTCCGGCGACAGTGGCCCCCGAGCCTGCCGAATCAGTAGGCCCAAAAAAACTGAATTCGTACGAGTCAAAACGGAAGATAGAGCGGGGAGCAGAGGGCACAAAATGCAGGTCTAGAGACCTCAAATCCCCCTCCCCCTCCCCTTCCCCTCCTCCCGCTCTCTCTCCACCCTCTCCCGTTTCTCTGCCCTCCTCCCCGCTGCTCCCTCCCTTTCCCCCTTCCCTGCGCACCACACCCCCTTGCACCTGCGCCCCTGCCATGCTTGCACGTCCGCCTTCCCCCTCCCCCACAGCAGAAGCCTCCCCTTTTGCCACGAGCGGTGCGGCAAAAGCTTGCTGCCCCACCTGCCCCTTCTGCTCCGCTTCTCCTGCGTCAGCAGCACCAGCAGCAGCGGTGGCAGCTGGGCCAGCGGCAAGAGCAGCAGCAGAATCAGCAGCAGTGTCAGCAACAGCAGCAGAAGGAGCATCAGCGTCTTGCTGCTGCAGCAGCGCTGTCACTGGCTGGTGCCGCTGCAGGGAGGGCTTGCGATGCAGAAGTGAGAGCTCGTGACGCAAGGAGGAATCCCGGTGCAGGGATAACTCACGGGATAACTCACGGTGCAGAGGGGAATCCCGGTGCAGGGATAACTCCCGGAGGAGGGAAGAACCGCGCTGGAGAGATAACTCGCGGTGAAGCGGTGAAGAGCGGTGCAGGGATAGCTCCCTGTGCAGGGGCGAATTGCGGTGCAGGGATAATTCACGGTGAAGGGGGGAGCTGCGGTGGAGGGATGGGGTGCGATGGAGGGAAGGGGTGCGGTGGAGAGGTGGATTGGGGGGTGGGGGAGGCGAAGACCAGGAAGTGAGAAGCTGCAGTGACTTTATGCTGCTAGTACACCTCTCACTCTTCCCCTCTCCTCCCTCCTCTCCTCCTCTTCCCTCCTCCCCTCCTCCTCCCCCTCCTCCTACACCTTCTCCCTCTGCTGCCTTTCCTTTATCCCCCGTTTCCCCTTCTCCTACCATTGCTCCTTCCGCCCTCCCCGCGCCCCCCTCTTCAGCTCCCCCTTCCGCCCCTTCCCTCCCCACATGCCCGTCGGTTCCCCCCGTCGCTTCCCCCGCCAACCCGCCCCGCGCCTGCGCCTGCGCGGAAATCCGTTCCGCGAATAGCAGAGGTTCTTCCGCCTCCGCCTGGCGCGCCAGTTGCGCCGCCGCGGATGCGCTACTCGGCGCGGAGGTCCCCCCGGCGGAACCTGGGGAACCGGCGGGAGGGGAGGGGATGGGAGGGCGTGGGGAGAGAGGGGGAGGGCGACGGGAAAGAGGGGTGGGGAAACAGTTGCGCAACGGAAGCTGCGGAGGAAGGATGGGCGGGACGTGCGGGGGTACGAGGAGGGAAGGAAAGCGCAGAAGGATGATACCGGGGGGGGCAGGGGGCGGGGGACAGGGACGCGAGAGGAGACGGGGGCGGGGGCAGGGGCGGCGACGGGGGAGGTGTCGGAACAAACGGGGGGATCGGCGGGGAGGAAACCTTACCGTTGAGGGACCGAAGGGAGGGCGAGCCGTGACTGGGCGGCGGCGGGAAGAGAATGTACGACGCGAGCTCGACGGCGTGCGCGTCCATCGATATTGACGGGTACAGCGGCGCGAGCATCGGCGCGCTCGTCGCCATGCCGCCGCCCGCCATCCCCGCCGCCGCCGCGTCCCGCGCGCCCGACTCCTCCGCCTCCCAGTGCGGCACCCCCGACGACTGCGACAGCATTTCTACCGCGCGACCGTTCCGCTTACTAGCTTCCTTATTCCTACTCCGCCTCCTCTTCCGCCTTCTCTTCCGCCGCCTCTTCCGCCTTCTCTTCCGCCTCCTCTTCCGCTTCCTCTTCCGCCTTCCCTTCCGCGTGCTCTTCCGCCACAGCTTGCAAACCCGTTCTCTCGCTCCGCGCCACTCAGGCCCACCTGCGCTTTTCCTCCGTTCACGGCTCCGCTGACTGAAGTCAACCTAACGAGTCAATCCTGAGGCGCCACAGGAGTAGACAGCACCTCGCGTTGACTACAGTCAACCTACAGAAGTTCGCCCTTTAATGCGCATAGAATTTCGAGTGTAAACAAGCGCGAATTGCCTACTACGTAGCGTGTCCCGGATCACTGTAGACATACGCGTTGCAAGATGCCTCCTTGCGAGAGACAAGCTGTCGGGGAATGCATTCCACGATGGTGGAGGACAGCTTCTGCCACGCCTCAAAAGACGGATAAAAACGCTAACTTTAGCAAAGCACCTGACGTGAGCACGTCTCAGCTCCTAGCAATGCGGAGCGCGGCGGGACGCGACGCACATAGCGGGCGAGACGCTATTAAATTAGCGGCAAGGCGAGTGGGATAACCAGCGTGTGCGCATAATTAGGCTGCTCAGTAGAGTGAGTATAGCGAGCGGCGTGAGGAGGAACAGCTGGCAGTGCTGCATGCGGCTTGGGGGAAAGAGGGAGGCGCTGCTGTGAGAAGGGACAAAGGGGAAGGCGGTCTTGTGTGTGGATTGCAACTGCGGAACAGCATTGCGGCCCCTCGCGATTACAGTACGTACACATGCACAGTGTCGTTTGCGCGTGTCACGAGCGTCTTCACGCGGAAACTCAAAATGCACAGTGCGCAGAGAAAGCGAAGCAAATACACGCAGTCTAAAAGCATATAATATGTAAAACGGAAATATAACACATTGACAGATATGTATGGGTAGCAGCCACAGGGAGCCTAATGAATATCGTCCAGCAACACTCGCCCTGACACCACATCCAACAATTCTTGATTGGCCTTCTCAGCCTCACCGAACCCCCAACATCTACACAACCAACCCAACCATTCGTCCCCAAATCGTGCATCACCCCTCTGCACCTCACCGCACCAAACCCGCCCGCTTTGCTTCCGAGCCCGAGCCTCAGCCTCGGCCAAACCTCTAGGTTGGGGCCAAGGCTTCCAGAAGCACGCAAACTGCGCATGATGCACGGACGAGTACACAGCAACCTTTGCTCGACCTCCCACACGTTGCAATGCTTGCTCTAGTGCGAGGCTGCAGTGAGGGGGAGCATATGCATCTCCCGGACTGCACTGAAACAGCATGGGGGGAAGGAAGTCAGCGAGATTTATACTCCCTTCCATGATGCCTGATATGATTCTTTCGCCAGTCTGCCGCCCGAATTCAGAGAAGAAAAGAGACAAGGCTGCATCAGATGAAGGTGCATCTCCACTCTCAACCCCTCCTGTAGCTGTGGCATGCGTTTCCAGACCTCCTGCTGCTACAGCTTCGGCCAGTGCTGAGAACAGGTTGGGAGGGGAGCCTCGGGCAAAGGCCTCCGGGCCTCCGACAGCTTCGGCGAAACAGGTGAGAGGGGACGTGCCGGTGGTGACTGTATAAGTGTGCATGTATTGAAGGTCGAAGATGCCACTCAGTGCTATCACACAGTAGGGCTGGCGGGTATCCGTTGCTGCACTGTGCCCTTCAAACTGATGCTGTTGATGCTGCAGCTGTTGCAGCCACTGATAATTATTACTATTTTTATTATGGTTCTGATGCTGTGAATAATCAGCCTCCCACTCGTCATCTCCGATCCCACTGCCCCTTCCCTTCTCACCTCCCACCGTCCCTCCCGCTCCTTGCCTCCCTCCCCCTTCACCCCGCGCGGTCCTGCCTGCTGCCTCTGCTGCACCCAACAGGCCTTCCTTAAAGCGGCGCCACATCAGCATGGCCACTGTGTGCGACCCTGCGAGTCAACAGAAGTCAATAAGAGTCAATGGGGGTCAATGCGAGTCAATGGGAGTCAATGGGAGTCAATGGAGTTGAAGGGGCCCCCTGCTGCCCGCAGCAGGCTTTCCTTGAAGCGGCGCCACATCAGCATGGCCACTGTGTGCGACCTTGTGAGTCAACGGAAGTCAATACAAGTCAATGGGGTTCAGAAAGGGCTTGGAGCCAACGGAGGTCAATGGGGGTCGTTTAGTGTCAAAGGAAATCAGAGGGGGTCAACCAGAGTCAAACGAGGTCAACGCAATGAAAGGGGTATTAATGGGCGTCAGAAGGGGTTAATGGGAGTCTCGACGGACGACTGGGAGTCAAGAAGGGGTTAACGGGCGCACCAGAGGAGTGGCCGCACAGAAAGACAGGCGTGGGGTCGTCGCCGCCATAGGCATGGATGTTATCACACACCCATGAGAGCGCGCGACAAGACACAGTTCTACAGATGAAGGAAAGCACAAGAGGCGAACCGGAGGAGTGGCCGCACAGCAAGACGCGTGTGGGGTCGCCACCATAGGCATAAATGTTGTCAAGCACCCATGAGAGCGCCGCACTCGCCTCCTCCTGCTGCCCCTCTGCCAGTAGCTGGCGGGATTGGAATGACATGAAAGAAGTATCTATAAATATACAAACATATATATATATACATACATATATATATATTATAATTGGCTCAATTATTGGCGTGATTGCTCTCCACTGCAACCCCCCCATGAGAGATGCAAAACCATAACTTACCTTGGGGTAAAGGGTGTATTGAATAACAACGGCAATTGCCCCTTCAGCAGCACATCTGGCAGCAAGGGGAGCGTACAGCCACTTATCACCGCTCACCCAACAACCCCCATGCACAAACACCACCACCCTGCACGCGTCACTCCTGCTGCTGCTGCTACTGCTTTTGGTAATGCTGTTGCTGCCGCTAATGCTGCTGTTTTCGCGGACAGAGGCAGTGGTGTTGTCGTGCTGGGGATGACGGCCGTGAGGATGATGGTGGTGGTGATTGCGACGATGGTGGAAACCGGGCAGATAAATATCCATTCTGGATGAAAAGATGGGGCGCATTCAGAAAGAAGAAATGGTGGAGAAGAAGGCAAAAGAGGGCGTCGGAGGGAGGTAGGGGGAATGAAGAGGGTAGAAGAAGGGGGTGGGTGGGGAGGAGGGGCGGGAAGGGAGGGTGGGGGGTGGGGGTGTGGGGGTGGAAGGGGGGGAAGAAGGGCGGGAGGAGAGCGGGTCCGGGGTAGCAACTGAAGCAGACAGTAGTATGAGAAAGGCTCTGGGCGGCAACCAAAAACTTTTTTTCCTTCAAAATAACAGAGCACACATGTCTGGGGGCAGGCAGACTGCCACATCAGCACGCGTCCTCCATATACACCCAGAAAAACCACCCAGAAAAACCACCCAGAAAAACCACCCAGAAAAACCACCCAGAAAAAACACCCAGAAAAAAACACCCATAAAGAATAATCACAACGCGACGCGCCATGTTTCCTGCCCTTACAGTCACATCGGATGAGTACACCCTCGTTTTCAGTCACTTACATGTTGCGCGATCGATGCCCGTATCTGACGTCAGCAACCACGTGAACTCGAGCCAACCGGAGAAGAGAACGAAAGGCGGACATTTGGGGGTTCAGCCGGCGCCAAAACGCGCCGCGGGATTTCACGAACTGATTCAGCCGCTGCAATCCCGCCGCAATCCGCGCAACCGTCGCTACGACGAGGCATCGACATCGACGAGGAACCACGCGGCGGGAAATGCGGCGCCATATTCGGGATAAACGGCGGAGGGAAGCGCGGGAGCGGGAAGCGAGGCGCAGGAAGGAGTAGAGGAGGAGCGCAAACGCGCCGCAGGGGAGGGTCGAAACGACGCCGGCGAGCTCGGCCAATAGGACGAGAGATAGACGCGACGCGACGGAAATCTTTTGAATAACCGTCGTTTGCCGGGCTACCTCCCTAAACGCCCCGCTGAAGGCCCCTTTTAGTAGCTGTCCTAACACCATTTGATTTGGGTTTGGTCCTAAACGGTATTTGAATGGTGCTTTCTTGTCGTGGAGTTGGTAAGGGGCGAATTGGGAGATTGGGGCTTCACGAATCATGTGTCAGAACGGAAGATACAATCAGCTTCGGGACAACTACTGCACCGCAATGAACTGTAGTATATCGCAGAATGATGCTTTACAACATCCAGAATGAAGATGCAAAAATCTTAATCAAGGTTACAAAAAGTTTGGAACTCCTTTCATTCTCCGGCTGGACATCTGAATCTACCTTAGATTATACTACCAAGCAATCAGATGAACCTACTAGATCAAACAGACTGAATGTACATACAAGTAACGTGATAAATACATGGAGCGAAGTGAATTCAGAATTTTCCTCACAATCTCAGCTCAAGATCCATCATTTTCATGTCAGCAGGTGATGCTGGTGGCTCGTCTGTGACCAGTGCTTCAGGCAGCCCAAGGCTAAGCAGCCTCCCATCTTCCCTCCAAGCTCCACGCGGCCTCTGCCTGGCCGCACCTGCACTCACACCTGCACTAGCATCCATACTAGCAAATGCACTTGTACCTGTATTAGCTAATGCATTTGCACCTGTATTAGCAAATGCAATCGCATCTGCATTAGCGAATGCACTTGCACCTGTATTGGCACCTGTATTAGCGAATGCAATATTACCTTCGTTACCAAATGCATTCGCACCTGTATTTGCAAATGCATTTGCACCTGGATTAGTGAATACACTACCACCTGCATTAGTGAACACATTTGCAGTCGCGCCTGCACTAGCGGACGATCCCCCACCTACTGCTGATACCCCTTCTCTCACTGCAGGGGAACCGTGTAAAGAATGTTGCTGGAAATGACTCTGTGGAGCATTGAAAGCGGAATGCGGTGTGACAGTGGGGACCGGGGCATGAATGAAATTCTGTTGCAGCAACTGCCCTGCCTGCTGCTGCTGGGAATGCTGCTGAAAGTGCTGCTGGTGGTGCAGATGCTGTTGCTGTTGCTGTGGCTGCTGCTGGTGCTGCTGTTGCTGTTGCTGTTGCTGTTGCTGTTGCTGTTGCTGTTGCTGTTGCTGTTGCTGTTGCTGTTGATGTTGCTGTTGTTGCTGCTGCTGCTGCTGCTGCTGTTGCTGATGCTGCTGTTGCTGTTGATGCTGCAAATGCTGCTGCAGCTGCAATAGAACTTGCTCCTGCTGCAGTTGCTGATGCTGTTGCAACAGAAGCTCGTGTTGCTGCTGCGCTGGTGTCCTTGCCACAGGGTCCCTGGGAGCTGATGATTGCTGCTGCAACTGCTGCACCTGCTGCGCTTGCTGCTGCATCTGCACCTGCTGCTGTTGCTGCTGCTGCTGCTGCTGCTGCTGCTGCTGCTGCTGCTGCTGCTGCTGCGTTGAGAACTTAGGGGATGGGGCACCAGAGGTGGAGGATGATCTGAAGAGGGCGCGGAGGCCGTCCGGTAGCTTCTGCACTTGAAACACATCTGAGCGGCGCGAAGGCCGATCACCCTGTGTCGTCAACAGCTGCTGCTGCTCTTGTGGTGGCTGCAGCTGGTACGGAGATTGCTGCAAATGCTGCGGCTGCTCCAACTGGCTCAGCTGCTGCTGTTGCTGCTGCTGCTGCTGCTGCTGCTGCTGCTGCTGCTGCTTCTGCAGCAGCGGCAGCTGTTGCTTCAGCAGAGACGCTAGCGCCCGCAGCTGCCCAAACCCAGCATTTCCGGAAGTTTTTGTCGGGCTGCCCTTCCTGCCGCTTCCGGCAGGTGCGGCCGGTTCTGCAACATTCAAGTCTGCCCGACCCAAGTCACCTGCCGGAACCGCTGACGATGACGCTGATCGCCTGTGGAATAGATGGTGGGTAGGCGAAGAAGCCGTCTGAGACTGTCGCAAAACCGTCGCCGTCCCAATGTTACCAACAGCGCTTGATGTAGAATTAACACCATCAGTATTTCTTACGTTGCTGCCTAGTATATCACCTGCTTGAGTGTAACTGGTCTGATTGGTGTTACAAACCCGAGCAGCCTCGGCAGCACCCTGCGTACCCTGAACCAAGGGATTTCCGCTCCCCGCACCGCCCTCCCCCATGAGAACGTCTTTCTGCTCAGCCACGAACCGGTCTGCCGAACCTGCTCCCGACGTGGAGCCTGGAACGCCTTGAGCTGCGGAAGTACCGAGAGATTGGTTGAGTGCGGCTGACCGCGCTGTCCCACCCGAACCGCGAGATCCGGACCTCCACCACGCCCCTGGTGAGTTGCGTGCTCCGCCTGACGTTCCCGACGCGATATTTCCCTTGGGCAGAGCACCTGCGCAAAAAAAAAAAAAAAAAAAAAAAACATCACAACAGGTGTCAACGAGAGTGATTATCTGTACCACCTTGCAAACCCTAAACGAAACGCAAATTTTCGTGCAAAAATGTCAGAGAAACTCAGTTCCCGCTTACACACCTTCTGTGGGCACGATCGCGCCAATAACGGTCGCTGCGGGTGCTTCCGCTGGGACCTCCGCTGGCGCGCGTCTTTCCGCCAGCGCCGAACCCGCTTCACCCTGACGCCTTCGCGCGACCGCATCCGAGGCGGTACTTCCTCCCAAGCCAGACCCACCCGAGCCCGCGGAACCCACGCCGCCCGCCGTGCTACCCGCCGCTGCAGCCGTTTTCGCTCCGCTAGCCCCGCTCCGATCCGCGCCACCCGCGTTCTTTCGACCAGAGTGCGGCTGCGGCGGGGGAACGGAGATATTTCTAGCGTCCGTGGCTGAACCCTGCTGCGCCGCCGCCGCCGCCGTCGTCGTCACCCGCGCGACTGCCGCTCCTCCGCCGAGCTCACCGCGCGGAGCTTCCGCACCCGGCGTGAGCGCTTGGAAGAGAGTCACGAGCTGCTGCTGATCCGGATGGCTGCCTCGCGCAGCGTGCGGCGCATCCGCCGCTGAGGCGGAAGGGGGAGAACGCTCGGGGGGGGTGGTAGAAGCGGCTGCGGCGGCGGTCCCCTTCGCTTGCCGCCTGTTGTTAACGGTCGCAGCGGTCGCGGCGGTCGCGGCGGCGGAAGACGAGCCTAGATCTTGCGAGGCGCCACCCGCGGAGGACGCGGGACCAGCGACGCAATCGGTTTCTTTCGTCTCGGAGCTCTCGCCGCTCATCGCGGATTCCTGAATCGGCTCCGACGGAATCCGCGTGCGCTTCCGCCCGTTCGGCGTTCCGCAAGACCAGTCCGCGGGTGGTGATGCCTCGTCTTCCCCCGTTCCTTGACTTGTTTGACTCATCGGACTCGCTTGACCGCTGGTCTTCCGCGCGGTGACTCTCCGCGGCTCCAGGGGCCCACTCACGACGCGCCGTCCTGTGCGTCGTCGCGGCGCCTCGAGCGGACCGCTAAGAACACGCCGTCCGTTTCCGCGTTTCGTGCGCCCACTGTTCGATACTGAAGACTCTATTACCGGGGATCCCGAATCCAGACGTTCCGAGATTCCGCTCGGAGGCGTTAGCGCTCCGGCGCCATGGATAAGAGGGGAGTTGGAATTAGAAAGGTGGGTCTCTTTCTGGTGCTCCTCCTGATAGTGCTCGTTAAGTGCGTTTAACGAGGGGAACTTCCCCGAGCACTCGCGACAACCGTAAGGGTTGTTCGTGGATGCGTGGAGGTTCGCGTTATTGGCGACACTCGGGCTGAGGAGAAGCAGTAAGTCGGTCGCAGAGAGATTTACAGTCTTGGCGGGAACTGCGGGAACAGAGGCTCTTTCCACGTTCTCAAACTGCTTTATTGCGGCGGCATCTACAGAGCAAAGAAGCGACGCTGACGTGTCTTTCGAAAGGGTTCTACGCGCCGCGTACACGCTGGACAGGGCTCCCGTCGAATCATCGTCAGCATGGTTACCGAACAGCGCGTTCGTAACGGACTTCCCGGCAGAGTACGACGTTCTGTGCGGCGGCCGGAGGGGGGCCGCCACAGGATGGTGATCCGTACTCGTCATCGAGAGATAAGCTGAGACTTCTTGGCACAAAAAATGATTCTAAGATGAAAGGTACTTTGGCTCTGTGAAGGATATAAGAATAGGGTTCCGATTACAGGTGAACACGCAGCTTTGCTTGGTTTCGGCGAGCCGAGCCTCTGTCTCCTAGACCTAGAGTAAGTTCGGGTCCGAATGTTGTGAGCTGGGTCCTCGAGGCGCTGCGACTGGGATTAGGTGGTGGTGGTGAGCTGTGGCATCCAAAGGGAATGTTGGTTGGGAGAAATGGGACGAAGGATGATGACGAGGAGCAGCAGATGAACATGAGGTGGAGGTGGGAAACGGAAAATGCTGTTGGGTTGGGGGTGGGAGGAGGGAGGGCGGTGGAAGTAACGAAACGAACCACCTGTTGTGCGAAACGCTTTTCTGCACAGCAGCACTCCTGCTGCCCAGAATACACTGTCTTCAGAGCAAGGGAGGTGTGACTCGCACTGGAGATGTGTGCGTGCATCGTGGGGCAGGGTCAGGGCAGGTCGGGGACTCCAACCAAACCACCCAGAGACCCAGTTTGGGTTTGGAAAATTCAGGAGTGAGGAGGAGGCCAGCACAAAGTTTGATGGGAATGGAGGATGCTCAAGTCTTCAGGGCTGACGTGGTTGGTGGGAGGGTGCGGTGGAGAGAACTAGCGACAAATCGTACGACGGAGAGGACGACAGGCATGCTGATGCCCCAAGAGCAGTCGTACTGTATCGTGGATCAGCAAGAAGAACAGCTTGGCATCACCTGTGTCAGTTCCAGATTCCTGCATGATTGGTTTCCTTTGGTTGTTTGTGATTGTGACAACGAGATTCTTGGTGCAAAAACATTCATTATTTATATTTTGTAGAGACGAGTCTCGGCTGACTGAGTTTCCTTCGTCCTGGAGCGGTTTTTTTTTTAGTTCTGTACATGGCGTCAAAATTCAAAATCTTCATTCTTTCTTGTCAAGCTGTTACCAAGGACGTGCATCGTTCACATTGGGAGGACCACCCCACCCCACTCCACACAGCTCCCTACTGTATCGCCCCATTCGCGAAAACGCCAAGCTTGAACTGCCAAAATCCAATGCTTCCAAGTTCCGGCTGTCGTTCTGTTCCGCACGATTCCCTCTCCGTTGGGTGTGTTGCACATGCATAGTGGCCTGGCCTCCTTTGAGAGGGGAGGGAACCGGAGAGGACTACAAATATTTTACTATAAAATTGGGTTGTTTAAAAGTAACTGCTATATCAGAGCCAGGTTACTTCGTACACACCTGTATGTAAGCATTTCCAAAGGAATGATTTACAGTTGAAAAACAAAATGAAAACAATAACAAGGTAAAGTGACATTTGCTCAGATGAGACGACCCAACCGAGGACGGTATTCACTGTAGTATTTTTTTGCCTCACACTTTCTATATTCAGGTTAGTTCAAAAGGCAGAGTTGGGTCTGCGAACAAACAAGATGCAACGAGTGTACAATGTGTGTTTGTGACAGCCTTGCGCCCACCCAGCCACATCACTTTCGTGCCCTTGGTCTTTTCTTTGTCATGTTTTGGACGGAGAGTGGTCACCAAGTCGGTGTGCAGAAGCCCACCATCCATGACGGGTCGTGTACAAGGGTCATTGACAGGCACGTCACAGTTAGAGGGTTACGAAATATAGTACCATGTCTACCCCTACGAGAAAAAAAAACATTACAGTTCGGTACTCTACATGCTCGAATACAGTTCTGTAAAATGTTTGGGGCAGGCTCAACTCAACTCGGTAGCCGAAAAACGAAAGGAACAGTGGCAGTACGTACTGTACAAGTCGGGTTTACTGTAGTAGATACACTTTAGGTACAAAGTGGTTACTGGGGAGAATCATAATTTGTGGCGAGGAAGTGCATACATTTTTTTTTTTTTTTCGCCACTAATCAGCTTCGTTACATTTCAACAAGCATACAGACATGCATAAACCCTTCCTAGAAGTGTCTTACTACCTCAAACATCAAAAGACCATCGCCAAAACCCGAAACAAAGTATTGCTTCCTAAGACATCTACAGCCGCATGTCGACCAAGTAGGGCACGTCCACCCATGGTGCTCCCTCTCCAAACTCCTGCTCCCCACCCCCTCGCTCCACCCACTCCGCCTCGGACTGACCCAACGTGTATGCCGTCCGCAAAAGAATCACCCGAGCCTGTGCCTTCTGCAAAGCTACCCCTACCGCGGCTGTCAAGGACCCCACCAAGTATTCTGAGAAACCCGAGCTGTTGCCCCTTCCCACACCTTTGTTAAGAGCCACCTTTACTTGAACCTCCCCCTGCTGCCGTAACCACTGTCGAAAGCTTCCCCCCAAGCAAAGGTTGATAATCCGTCGCCTTCCTCTTCTCTCGCTCCTTGGCAGCAAAACCTACTGTCCGCCCACACTGCCCATGCTGCTGCACCGGTAGCGAAACCGGATCCACGACGCTCACTTCGAGCGCATGTTTTTCCCCGTCCATTGGTTTCCTAACCGCCACATCCACTCTCTTCCCCGGCAGAAGCGTGTCATCCTCGATCGTAACCACCCCACCCGATGCCTTGGCTATCTTAGCAACAACGAGCTTCACTGCATCATGAACACGAGACGGGGCGTACTGGTACTTGCACCGAAGAGCATGGTGCGGATCTGACGGGTCCTTGAACTCCACACCGCAAACACACTTGCCAGCAACCAGAAGCTGGTGGACGGGAAGGCCCAAACGGATTGCCGCCGAAATGCCCCACTCCACAGGGGTGAAAGTTGCGTCATCATGCGCTGGAACTGCGGACACCCATGCTGCCGAACCCGGGCCCTGAAGGGAAGTCAAACGGGCCAAGGTAGCATCATCGCGGGCCATGCGCCGCAGAGACTGAAGACTTTCAACCGCCAAGCGACGCTGCTGCGCTGGGAAAAGCTGGAGGGGGGGATTTGTAGTGCAGAGCCCCAAACTCGGCAATTCTTGCCTGACAACAGGCGGGAGCTGGTCAAGGGCCTTGGTAAACCAAGGGTCCAGTAAATCCCCAGCCGGCGGAGTGCGGAAGAACTCACTGAACATCTGCTCCTCGCCCGCTACTCCCAGCTTGACAACAGCACTCGCAGCCTGGCACCACCCACAGACGTAAGAGAGAGGGCTAAGAGTTGCTGCTGAACGAATGCCAAACCCGCCCAAACGAGCCGGGAGGTGCAGCTGCAGGTGAGCCATGCGCGACCTATCAGGACTGAAGTCCCAAGTGTCTGGCGGGAAAAGTTGCTCAAAGCACTCTTCCAAAGCCCCATCCCAATCTCTGAAAGCGTCAAGAACCTCAGGACGAGGGGGAACAGTGCGAGTCAAGAAGAGCGGCCGCGCAGACACGGCAACAGCCAACAAGTGGGAGGCAATCTGGGGGTGGTTCAAAATAGGAAGCCAAGGTAGAGGTGATCGCAGCTGCAAAAGTCTCTCCCTCAAGCGCGCCACCTCCCAATCCTCCTCTCCAATAGGTACCCCCACCACTGTTAACCCCGTCCACGACTGCTGCATTCCCAGCGGAATATCCCCAGACGCTGCCGCCTCCCCTCTTTCCCACATCCTACACTTGTGCGATTGCACCTCCAAGCTCACCCACTCCAGTCGCTCCCGCAAGACATCGTACGCCGCCAACACCCGCTCCCGCGGGCCAAGAACGTAGGTGTCATCAGCGTAGCTCAAGAAAAGAAGATCAGGGAAATCCTTCATTGTAGGCCCCATAACCAACTGCTGCGTGAAAGCAAAAAGGAAGGGACCAAATGGATCCCCCTGTCGCGAACCCCGCTCGGACGCCAGCATCTCGACAAAGGGGCCTGTGCGAAGGTACAGACCGCTGGGCACCCCATAAAAGACGCGTAAGAAAGGGATAAGGCCAGCAAAAGGAGAATCGCGGAGGCCGTCGAACATCACGTGCCGATGGAACGAGTTGAAGGCATTCGCTACATCGATCTGCAGCGCGCACCACGTCGGATGAACCGCTACAGCCGAGCGGAAAGCATGCGCCAGAATCTCCACCCCCGACTTAGTCCCCACCCCTAGTTGGTTACAAGGAGCGAAGTAGGTCTCCATGTCGGGACGAAGAAGAACGCATAACGCACGCGCCAGAATCCGAGGGAGCACCTCTCCGATAGCCACTGGGCGGACGTCCCCGTTCGGCTTGGATAACCCAACCAAGTTCGAGGCTGCAAGCCAGGGCCGCACCCGCTCAGAAACGCATCCCGAAATCCACTGCCTGAACACCTCCAACAGATGCGGGAGATAGGAAGGCTCCGAGAGAAATGTGTCTCGGAGGTGCTCTGTCATCCATCCTGAGGGGCCTGGTGCTGAGGCTCGCGCTGCGGAATGAATAGCATGCTTGAGGATGTCTTCAGTTAGGTGGGGAAGATGAGAAACGTCTACGCGAAAGTGCTCCACCCACTCAGGAACTGGCACCTCACTGGCCGGGTGCTTTGCTGTCAGCCGGTCTACTGTTAGTTGAGAGGGCTGCGCCAAGTCACCCGCAGTAAGGCATGCTAGTCCTCGACTCCATTCCCCCACTTGGCACCTCGTGCGACATCGGGCCAAACGGATGGCATCAGCATCTCGCTCAGGTAAGGAGAAGGCAAGAGGTCGCGCCGCCGGAGTCAACGCGGCAGAGGCAGCCTCGAACAGCTGTTGCCATTCCCCTGCCCAGAACTTTCCGAGACGCCCTACTATGGCTGCCCTTCGTCCAAGACCCTCCTTCGCGGGGACTCCCAAAATGAGGCGCGGGAAGGCCAGGAACATCAGCGTCGCCGCCTCATCCCCAGGGGAAGCCTTCAGTCTCTTGAGAATGCAGCACAATGCATCAAGCACCCCCAGTCGCGCCCGCTGCGGGACCCGACGAAGAAGCTCTCCCGACACAGAATGAATACTGAAAAAAGTCTCCCAGTCCCACGAAGGCACCGCCCCCCACACCTCCTCGCCGATATCCCGCGGAGGTACTGGATCTGCCCCGAAGACCTCGCTCAGGTTCAGGGAGGAAGTAAGGGCCTGAGCCCGCCGCTGAGCATCTGCCGCTTTACATGCAACTATGTGGCGGGAGGCCGCACCACCAGGCGGAAATGTGTGAAAGCAGAACTCGCAAGGGACACAAGTTGGAGCAAGTGGAGCCGTGTCAGGAGTGGCTGAATTCTCCGCAACCCCCGGTGTGGGGCTTTCCGGAGGGATTGGGGGGGGCTGCTGCTGCTGCTGCTGCTGCTGCTGACGCTTCTGCCGCTGCTGCTGCCGCTGCCGCACGCCCTGAAGTGCTGCCCTCGCCCCCAGCTGCCCCCCTGCGTGTTGCACGCCCTGAGGTGCTGCAGTCACCCCCTGCTGTCCCGCTGCCTGCTGCACGCCCTGGGGTGCTGCAGTCACTCCCTGCTGTCCCGCTGCCTGCTGCACGCCTTGAGGTGCTGCAATCAGTCCCTGCTGTCCCCCTGCCTGCTGCACGCCCTCAGGTGCTGCAGTCACTCCCTGCTGTCCCGTTGTTTGCTGCATGCCCTGGGGTGCTGCAGTCACTCCCTGCTGTCCCGCTGCCTGCTGCACGCCTTGAGGTGCTGCAATCACTCCCTGCTGTCCCCCTGCCTGCTGCACGCCCTCAGGTGCTGCAGTCACTCCCTGTCGTCCCCCTGCCTGCTGCACGCCCTGGGGTGCTGCAGTCACTCCCTGCTGTCCCCCTGCCTGCTGCACGCCCTCAGGTGCTGCAGTCACTCCCTGTTCCCCTGACAGTGGCCGCCGTCGCACCAGCTGGCCTCCCGGACGTTGGCTCGTAAGCGGCCGCCCCAACTCGCCCTCTGCCTGCTGATCCTGCTGATTGCCCGACCGCTGCTTGCCCTGGCCTCCGCGTCGCCTCCTGCCCTTGCCTCGTGGCAGTTGGTCGTCCACGGGCCCCTGCGCCTGAGCGCCCAGCTCACGCAGCTGCTGCCCTCTCTGATCCGTTTCCCCTATCTGCAGCTCCCCAGGAGGAACAAAAAGATCTTGTTGGTGCTCCCCACTGTGGCCCGAGAGCTGTGACACAGGCACCAAATCTGTCTCCATTTCTTGCTGCTCCACTCGAAGTGGGCTCGCTACACCCATGACTTCCCATGTATCACCCACCCAGGTGCCCAGCTGCTGCCCCTGCTGCTCTCCCGGGTGCTGCTCCTCCAGCCTCAGTTCTTGCTGCTCCCCTGGCTGCATTTCCTGCTGCTCCCCTGGCTGCATTTCCTGCTGCTCCCCTGGCTGCATTTCCTGCTGCTCCCCTGGCTGCATTTCCTGCTGCTCCCCTGGCTGCATTTCCTGCTGCTCCCCTGGCTGCATTTCCTGCTGCTCCCCTGGCTGCATTTCCTGCTGCTCTCCTGGATGCATTTCCTGCTGCTCCCCCCGTTGTATTTCCTGCTGCTCCCCTGGCTGCAGCTCCTGCTGCTCTCCTGACTGCATTTCCTGCCGCTCTCCTGGCTGCATTTCTTGCTGCTCCCCCCGTTGCATTTCCTGCTGCTCCCCTGGCTGCAGCTCCTGCTGCTCCCCAGGCTGCAGTTCCAACTACTCCCCCATCTGCATTTCCTGCTGCTCTCCTGGCTGCCGTGCCTGCTGCTCCCCCATCTGGATTTCCTGCTGTTCCTCCCCTATCTGCATGTCCTGCTGCTCCCCTGGCTGCCGTTTCTGCTGCTCCCCTGGCTGCCGTTCCTGCTGCTCTCCTGGCTGCATTCCCTGCTGCTCCCTCATTTGCAGTTCCCGCTGCTCCCTAAGCCACAGTTTCTGCTGCTCTCCTGGCTGCCATCCCTGCTGACCTTCGCCCAGCTGCTCATGCTGCCGGGGAGGCAGCCCACCCTGCTGACTCCGCTGTTGTTGCCTTTCAAACTGCTGCTCCTGCAACTCACTTGGCTGCCTTTCCGACTGTTGCTCGTGCTGGCCCGCGAGGCGCCCTCGTTGAGCAGTCCCGCTACGACCACGACCGCGACCTCGACCACGACGGCGCACGCCCTCTTGCCCCGTGCTCGCGGGCTGCACACCTTGTCCTTGCGCGCTCCGAAAGAGAAAAGTATGTTCCACAGCTCCAGCCCATCCCTTTAGAGACGCCCCCGTTCGTGCCTTCGGGAAGGGATTGATGTCTCTAGTCTCCCCTGCAGCCACCGGCAGACCCTGCTGCATCGCCGACAGCGTTTCCGGTTGCTCCCTCCCTGGTTTCCGTCCCTGTTCCCCACGCTCCCAATGCTCCTCCTCGAGTAACTCCCCCTGGACCTTTGTCGGCAGGCCCAGCTGGCCCTCCGCCAGACGGCTCGGCTGCCTCCTCAGCACCTTTTCCGGCAGGCCTGCATCCGTCACCCCCTGCTGCCCACCTGCCCCGCACTCCCGGCCCTCATCCACCAGCAGGGCCCCCTGCACCTCCTGCCTCCCCGCTGTCGACTCCGCCTGCTCTGCCGTCGCCCACTCTTGCCGACCGCCCGTGCCAGCTACCAACAAACGCCTCAGCTCCTGCCGTCGTGCCAAGCGCGGTCCAAGTGGAGCCCTGCTAGGACCCACTGAAGCTCCAAGAGTGCCGGGCGACTCTGTTGCCGTGGCACCAAGTGGAAGCTCGCGCCGCCGCCTATTATGCAGCTCCTGCAAGTGCCGGCGTTGCGCCTCCCACGCCGCCACTGCCCTGTCCATCCCCGGATCACTTGGTTCCTGCCCACGCCCATCTACCCCTCGGGTGTCTTGTGCATCCACCAGCCCAGAGGATGCGTGTGGGCAATTGGGCGATGCTTGCTGGTCTACCGAGGGCGTGCGTGGGGTAACAGCCGCCTCCCGCTGTTCACCAACCGTGAGTGGTGCCTCAGCCAAAGGAGGCTGAGCATCCCCATTACTAAGCCGCTGCGAAGTTCCTGAGAGCGGCGGTACACCGAGCATGTCGTTGGTGCTCATGGGGGCGGCTGGTGCCTCGCGGTGTCGTTTGCATGGTGTCCCCTCCGAGCAAAGTCGGTCTACCGAGCTCAGGCGCCGGAGACCGAGGAGGAGTGGCTGCGTAGGGCCTACCCAAGGCCGCTTGAGAGTGTTTGCTTGGGGCTGCGCTACATACTCCCGAGCGCTAGTGCCTGAGTGCCTGTCTGGGTCAGCAAGTGCTTCCGCCTCGCCATGCGGTGCCTGCGTAGGTGTGTGCTCGTGCTGCAAGTCGGCCATGCCGTGGATCCTGTAGCGTCTGTCTAGATCCGCGCTCTTCAGTTCCAGCTCCTAGCAACAAGAGAGCCCGGTGTGCCCGTGTGGCGGGGTAGCGAGAAACCGAACACTGCTAATCTTGCTCCAAGCGGGGAAAACCTGGTTGTGCACGTTGGATGCTCGTTGACCAATCTGGATGTGAGTTGACGGCCGTTGGATTGGCGGAACTTCATATACAGTTGGCCTCCTCTATTGCTGTAATGAACTGTACAGACTTGCATCTTCCAATGGATATTCTCCATAATCACTACGCGAGTTGTGACTGTAAAGGGGCATCAATGCTACGTTTAGTGAGTTGGCTAGGGTCTAGCATTTGATAACACATTATGGTACAATACATCGGTACCCTATAAGTTGCTGGTCTAGATTGCCAGTAGGTAAAATAGGACCCATTTACTTTTCATCGTTATTAGAGGTCTAACAGAAACGTATAAATGGCCTCAAGAGAAAAACTCAACTCACCCTTTTGTTTACCTAGCTACCTACCTACCTTCACCAGGTAAGATAAGGTAAGGCAACTAACGGTGATGAACATTGTCATGGTACATGTTACATAATGACTGCACAGATTATACAAGGTCAAAACTAGCAAAAAAACGGAACCCAGACCTACAATCTGGATGAAGATAGTACAAATTGTACACTCACCCAGACTAGCTATGCGTTAGTCAGCCATCAGATTGCTCTTGTGATCCAAGAGAACTTGACAGGGAAAAACTCTCTTCGCTAAGAGACTGCAGCCATGCCTCTTCTTCCCCAAGCAGCCGATTTCTCAGTCCTTCCATGTTGAAGGTACTCTCCAAATGCTCAATTATTCTGTTTCCGGGCACTTCCTGTCCCAGCCTCCTGCTGACGTGATCTGTCAACGCGAAGAGCATAAAATGGCGGTGAACTCCTAAGAGGAGATGTGCAGGATAGACTTCAAGGCCATCCAATAAAGCGAACTCGAACATGAGTTGCTGTTTGCAAGGATCCGCGTCAGAGTCTTGATTCTGCAATTGGAGCTCCATCAGTCACGAGCTCTGCCATCAAGAAACGCACGAACGAAAATGTTTCTGATCTAACTTTACCGTGCAATATTTAACCGCCATGTGAACACCGCCTAAACTCCTGGCTGTCTTTACGAGGAATTAAGACGATCAATGCGGAAACATAAGCCGGTCGGTAAAAAAAGGGCATCAACAGCTCCGAAACATGTGGGGAACAGGCAAACGAGCCGGAAAACTTCGTAGAGATTGGAAAATGCAAGGGTCTACTTTCAGTTCCACCAAAAACGACGCGGTTTTTGCTTAAAACGGCACGTATGGTGGCTTATTCATGTGCGCATACGTGATGCTTGCTGTGTGTTGAAACGACCGGGGAGTGGAAGATGAATCTTGCCAGTTGACACAGGCGCTGGCCTGCGCCTCGACTTGATTTCATACGGGGTGCAAGCGCACAGACTCCACAACCTTCGTCTCCAAACCTCCGATTTAGAACCAGCTATCAGGAAGTCGAGCTAATCCCTGCTGCAGGGACAGATACTTCTAAGCTGGCGGAAGGTCTCAATTTAGGGAGGCTATCAGAATATGCAGGAAAACTGGGTGAGGTGGTTGTTATTCTCGTCAGGCTTGCGATCACTCAGTCAGCTGCGGTTGCTATTTCTCGTCTCGTTTTCTGTCTGTGTTTGAGCTTTTGACGGCAAAAGAGAAGGGCGTCAGAGGGAAGGCTTCGTTTGGTTTCGGCTAGTCGCGTTTGAGCACGGATTGGCTGGAAGTTGGCGAAACGGATTTGTGGCATTGTCGCATGCAGGAAAATCTTTGCGCCATCGTAAACGAAACGTTGTTCCACGACAGGGCAGCGGACGAGAGCAGAGCAGAGTTACGCCAGCAATGATCCCCGCTGCCATGCAAAGAGGGGCGCAACGCAAGCCACATCCTACCCGCTGTGTTCGGTTCGGGGAAGCAAAATCCACTGCCGTTGTACACTAGCGGGGTGAGGGGGAACGGGGATATGGGACTTGCGCCGTGGACAGCTGGAAATGCAGGACCAATTGTGTAGAGAAGCGACTCGCTGGTTTGTGCGCTTTAGGGGGTATATGAGGTACCCTGGGCCGCCAGATGCTAAGATTAACGGACAGGATTCTCTCATCCGACTTATCCGACTCTGCGACATTTGCGAGACTGGGAGCACGATCACGATCAAACAACTCAATTGAAATTGCTGAGTCCCACAACAGCTTTTTGGTGCCTCGACGAGTTCCTCCCAAAAAGCCAGCTACACCAGTCGTCGGCTACGCTAACATTTACAAAGAATGAGCGAATAATTATCCAGGGTGTGGAAGAGCAGATTAATAGGACAACGCACCCTAGAGAGAGCAAATTAATTATGACAAAGCACCCTAGACAAGCCATAGCAAAAAAAACTAAACAATAAGGAACCTGCATCCGAACCTCTATGCAACACCAAAACGATTGAACTGTGCCTCAATCATACTCCCTAAGCAATTTCCGAATGCTTGGCATAAGCCTGTCCCAGTTGCGCAGTTTCCAAAGCATGTGCTATGGAATTCACGTTCAACGCACGAGCACTCGCAGTTTCCCGCAGGGGGCGCGTGGCACAAGCTCCCTTCTGGACCACAGCACTGATGGGGGAATACGCACCCATGGATGAGATCCTCCCTGAACCATGCCCGGATCCAGCTGAAACCTGACCCATAAGCTCACAGGACTGAGGCACCACCACCGCACTGCTGCTCCGCCTATGGTGTGTCCGTGTTTGCAAGCATTTACCTGGAGAAGCAGCAAGAGAGAAAGCAGCAGCAGCTACTGGGGTAGACGCAGCACCATCAGCGACCCTCCCAGCCCCTGTAAGGGAAGGCACTCCCGGAGTGCCAGGCCGCAGCAGCCTTGCACGGGCAGGAAAAAATTCACAGGCACTGCCCGGCAGGGCATTCCCAAGAAAATCCTGACCAACCCTAGGGGCAGGTCGGGGAGACTCGGCCAGCCTGGTGATGTCGCCTCCAAGCGGCTTGCCAGTGGAAGCAGGGCGAGGAGGGGCAAGAGGGCCTAGGGATGCAAGAGGCCCGATTGCCCCACGAAGACCAGGAGGAGGGCTGGCAGGACCGGAGAGAACGGGAGCAGGGGAGCCAGCAACAATCGAGGGGTAGCAGACGCCGGCGATCCGCCGCGCCTCACTCAGGCACATTTGCCTCGCCCGCTCGCTGCTGCTGCCGCCGCCGCTGCTGGTCGCACCCACAGGCATGGTTACACCCGTGTCTTTGGTGGGGTAACCAGTGGCGTAACCAGGCGCGCTGTCCAAAGTGCTCGTTTCGAAGCTGCTGCCGCCGAGCAGAGCACTCAGGTCGCCCGCGCTGAGGCGCCGGCCGTTCACACGCAGCGAGTTGGCAGGTCGAGCAGTAGCCCTGTCAGCAGCAGCTGCAGCAGCAGCAGCAGCAGCAGCAGCAGCTGGAACCACAGCAGCAGGAGCTGGACCCATAGCAGTAGCCCTGTCGGCAGTAGCCGCAACAGCAGCCGCTGGACCAGTAGCAGGAGCAGGGCGACGACTCGACTGAGCAATGGCAGGGTTGTGCGAGGCAGCAGCCCAGAGCGAGGCAACACCACCAGAGCGGCTCACTCCAACCCTGCTTGGTTCACCACTAGCACACCCTCCCCTTCTCTCACCCGCCGCCGCTGCTGCCCGTGCAGCCACGGCCCCGCCCTTAGGCGTGCTGGCAACACCAGACGCCAGTGCTACTGGTGAGTGCCGCGGAAACGCCGCCGCAGCAACAGGTTCTGAGGGGGACGTTAAGGGGCTGGCGGATGGGGAAATCAGTGAGGCCGGAGAGAGGGGAGTGGGGGAAGAGGCGGAGTACCCGAGAGGGAGGTCGTCGAAGGCTACAGGCGTGGAGAAAACGGAGGAGGAGGAGGAGGAGGAATTGGAGCCAGAGGGGGTTTTCCCCCTCCCTGTGCGTTCCTCTGCCGCTGCTGCTCTTGCGCTGTATGCAGCTGGCACAAGAAGAGGCTCTGTAACGGTGGGAAGCGGTGCAGGGAGGTGCACGACTCTGGTGCTCATGTACTCGTCCACGTCATCCTCCTGGCAACCAAGTCAAGGAATTCCTTCAGCTCCGTGTCGATGCACGTGATGATGTGCCGCCGCCTGTGGCTCTGAGAACCAGCAAAGGCGGGAGGTACAGTCAATGCCGAACTTGATGCCGAGCCTGTTGCCGAAGCTGTTCCCGAAGCTGATGCTGAGGCTGATGCCGAAGCTGGCAGGGCTAAAGCTGCCGACCTCCAAGGGTTGAACAGCAGTTTAGCAGCTGCGATGTTACTGGGAGAAGCACCCGCGGACGAAGCAGCAGAGGCAGCAGCAGCACCAGCAGCAGCGCCAGCAGCAGCGCCAGCAGCAGCGGCAGTAGCGGCGGCAGTAGCAGCACTGCGACGGGCAGAGGCGGCAGCCCCAGGCGTATCAAACTCAAAGCTCACCCTGGCTTCTTTCCCTCCTTCACCTCTATCCTCGCCTTCCCCGCCTTTCCCCTTCTTCCCGCCCTCTCCGCCCGCCCTCCCCGCCCTCCCCTCCTCCCCGTTCCGCGGAAAACATCCTCCGCCCTCCTCCCCCTCCTCCCCATCCTCCCCCTCGTCCCCTTCGTCCGAGTCAATCAAGTCAAGGAATTCCTTCAGCTCCGCGTCGATGCACGTCTGGCTGCGGCGCCGCGCGGGGCGGCGCGCAAAGGGGCTGGCGGCGGTGGCAGCGTGGGTGTTCGCGAGAAGTGGACCGGAACGGGTGCGAGGCGAAGGGTTACTAGTGCGCATAATCGCGGAGTTACTGCCAGTCGGCGACGCTGCTGCTGCTGCTGCCGCTGCTGCTGCTGCCGCTGCAGCTGCTGCTGGAACCGGAGGGGAACGAACAGTCGCAGTCGCACATACAGTGGAAGATGCAGTCGCAGACAAAGTCGCATTCGCACCCGTGCGGCCCCTGGTGTCTCTCCTTACAAGATTCCTTCCGCTCCTGCGCATTCCTCCCCCATGCTCCGCTTCCCCCTCCGCTTCCCCCTCCGCTTCCCCCTCCGCTTCTCCCTCCGCTTCTCCCTTCTCCCCTTCCTCCGCATCTTCCTCCGAAACTTCCTTCGCATCTTCCTCCGCAGCTTCCTCCGCATCTTCCTCCTCGTCCAAGTCAACCAAGTCAAGGAATTCCTTCAGCTCCGTGTCGATGCACGTGATGCTGTGCCGCCGCCTGTGCCCCGGACGCGAGTCCCCATCCCCGCTACGCGCAACCCCGTTACTAGCCGCACCGTATTTGGGAAAAGCAAAATCTGCAGCAGCAGCAGCGGCAGCGGCAGCGGCGGCAGCCGCAGCGGCAGTTTCTTTTTCTCCGAGCCTGCCCAAGCCCGTTGCGATATCGCCACCAGAACCGCCCATCCCACATCCCACCTGTCCCACCTGTCGCCGCGCGAACCGCCCGCTTCCGTCCCCCGCCCCCCCCTGCAGCGGATGATGCGCCTCCGCGAGGTCGCCAAAACTGCTGCTGCGCCTATGCCTTCCGCCGATTCCTTCCGCCTTCCCCCCTCCGCCAAATCCTTCCGCACCGTTGCTGCGCCCGCCGTGGCGCGCGCTTCCCCCTCCCGAGCTTGCTTCCCCTCTCACCCCCTTTGTGCCCACCCCGAGTCGACTTAGCGCCGTGGAAACCGCCGTGTTTGCCGCCTTGCGGTGCTCCAACGCCGTCCAATAAAGATCCACGAACTCGTCGTCGGAATCACCGCCGTCGGACGCGCCGTCACTCGCGCCGTCAGTCACGGCGCCATTCGCGGCATCCTGACGCTTTCCGTCGAGCCTCTCCTCAGAAATCGCACGAAAATCCCCGTCCGGGGAGCTGCATCGGCCGGAAGTTGCGCCGATGCTTCTCCCGCTGCGGGAACCGCTTCGAGCATCTCCGCTGGCGGATGGGCGCAATAACTCATTCCGCGCGCGGTCTTCCCGTCGCGCGGAACCACCGGCCGGCGCGGGAGCGGAAATCCCGCTTCCGCCCGCCGCACCCGCCGCGGGTTGTTTCATCTGCTTGGCCCACATCCCGACGAGCGGGAACGACGAAATAGCAGTAGCTGCGAGAGCGGAGGCCGACGCATTTGACGCCGGGGACTGCGGCAAACGTTGCGCCTCCGACCGCACGGGGCAAGAGCTGAACCTCCGCGCGGCGTTGTGCGCGGAAGGTTCCGCGGATGTGTGCGTGGTGCCGGGCTTTGGCGACGGAAGAGGAGGCGAAACCGGCGGAGAAACTGGCGGCTTTCCGCAGCGCGGACTCGGCGCGATATTCTGCTGCGGAAGCATATTCCGCCGAGACGCGACGGGGGAAATTTGCGCGGCTTGATACTGCGGCTGCTTGTGCTGCGAGGGTGACCGCATCGGGGCGATGTGCTGACATGGAGTAATACTAGAAGTTGAGGGGGAGGATATAGTATCCAGTGCGTCTGGTCTGCGATTCCTGACGTTTACGTCTAGTCTCTCCATCTCCGCTAACGTTCTCCGTCTACTTATAGTTATTCGCGGACTGTCCCCGTCCATCCCGCCGTTTGCCCCGCTGCTCCGCACGTTTTGGATCATGGTCCCGCCGGGTTCCGGCCCTGTGCCGCTTGCGCTACTGCGCTTAGCGATATTGCTTCCGGAAGTTCCTCTCTTGAGCGTGTTCAGAAACCCTTTGACGGAATATCCGCCGCGAGAGGCGGCGGACTCTGCGGAGGTTGACCTAGCGGTTGTGCGGCAGTCTCTGTTGAACGAGCCTTGCTGGTCCTGATTTTGGTGCTGACGCCATTGATGCGGCTCGCCGGACATGACGGCGAGCTGTGACTGACACTGCATCATTATGAACTCGGCGACGTCTGAAACGAAACTGAACTGTAACGTTCACTGACAAGCGCGTCTGATTCACGGAATGGCTGAAGCGGAGAGCTACATAAGAGTTCCGCGTGGTTATCGTCTCATCTATTTTCTTGAAATGGCGTTGAGGAATTGAGCGTCCATCATTCGCACTTGCTGCTACTTCTGTTCTGTGGGGCTCTCGTCACTGTACAGTCTAGTCTAGTTGTCTGGTCCGGTGGTGCTCCTCTTTCAGTTCCCCACCCCACCAAACACTTGGTTGTGATGAACCGCGGAAGATACTCAACCAGGGGGGCGATCAGTGGACAAAAGCACTGTTCCACTGATGGCAATTGGGATAGAAATTGCCTGATTACTGTATTGATTGTGCTGTACAGTACAGTGCCAATTTCGAAATCGAGACCAGGCCTTGTTACAGTAGTCCCAGAAACAGCTGGGCCAGAGTGTAGTGTACCATTCCAGAAAAGTTGGTCGCGTCGCGTGACTCACCTCAAGAACCGTGCCCCACGAAACTGGGTGGCTTGGAGTTGATTGCAGGAATCGTGTCCATGTGGTGCTCATTCCGTTGATCGGATCCCGTAAATTGGGGCGCGTTCAAATTGTCAAGTGGGGCCTACCACTGGCGCCGATTGTCATTTCAGTTGGAAGTTTGGGTTCGGGGAACACCTCGAAATGTTTGGAGAACGTGTTTCTGTCTGAAAAACATATGAGCGGGGGCTTATCTCCGGAACACCAAGTTCAGGGTTTGATAGCGGTGGTGATGCACGACCACCTCCTGGAAAAGGGTATGAAGCGTGTTATGTGAAAAATGAAACTACAAATATTCTGTTCCACCCAACCAGGCCAATAAACACCCTTAAGTTCTGGAGGAATACAGCCAACGAGCTTGATACAGGTGATGAATCGCGGCACCATCAAAGCCACATACGTAGACTATCGCCATCCCTTTGTTCCAAACTGTGCACGTATTTTCACACAAGGGGTTTAGGGCCTGTTCGGTTTGAGGCTGGCATGGCAGACCTGTAGGGGCGGGCTGGGGTGTGTAATTTGCGGCGTCGAAACAGAATGGCCTGTCGCTTTGAGTGATGTGATGTGATAGCAACACTATTCAAAGCTGGAAATCGTGGAATCCAGGCTTTCTTTGAAGCACTCTCCCATCAGGGTGCACTCACTGCGAACCACACCTTATGTAGTACCGAATAAGTAACTAGCAAAAATGTCAAGGATATTTTTAGCATGTAGAGCTGGTTGACATGGTGAAGGGTTGCAATCATAACATCGCGTGGACTTTGACATCAGCAACTGCTCGCAACGGAATCTTTATCTTTCCCATCCGCCGTTGCTTCAGCGGTTTGCCAAATCCTGCAACGGAAGTTCGTGGACATGGTGAGGGCTCAAGATGGGTAGAATCAGTAGGTTGAAGGTAGGCGTTCCATCCACGCAGGCAGCAAGTCGCTGGGCAGCATATGCGGACACGGTTGCGCCAACCAAGCAATTGTCAAACGGTTCCAGCTAGCGCAATGGGCACGACAACACCGCGTAGATAGAGCTCGTTGATGAAGCGCCCTGAAATTGCAGAACGCTCATCATGATGCCAACGCAGAAATACGCACTAAAGGATTGTACGTGGACAGAGAAACAAACTGCAGCACTATAGCTGCTCATATTAAGAACAAGCATATTGAATATTGTTACAAGTGCAATTGAACGAGCGAAGAGGAGGATTGCATATGGGGTCAGGACTCAGAAGATAAAGATGTGGACTAATGGATGAGATAACATTGATTTATAGGAAATACAAACGGTAACGCAATGTTGCGAGCTAGCTTATGCAGTGCTGGTAGCGAGGTTCACATTATTCCCGAGGCGTAAGCCAACCGGCCTTGTTCAACAGGGCAATGTTTGGCAAAAGTAGCGCGCGAGGTGAAAAACATTGATATACGTGATGAAGTGTGATGCACAGTAGGGGATCTGTTACGAGTGCAATTGAGTGAGCGAGCGAGAATTGCACTATCGAAGCAAAAAGTACAATGAGCGAAGGAATAGCGAAAGCCTAGCGTGGTAACGGTCATGTGCGAGAATGTGGTGCGCGACGGGCCTAGCGCCGAGGTTGGTAAATGACGAGGCGGAGGACCGGAGCGCGGGTTACCAACCGAACCGTGGGTTACCAACCGAACCGTGAGGTTGGGTCGCGAGGTGTACAGTGGTAGTAGCAATGGTCGAGGCGAGTGTCGCGAGCGGGTAACGTTTCACTGTTGGGTGCCTTTGGCGGGAACCGTCGCGTACGCGGTAAGCAGGGGCGCGAAGTAAGGAAAAGGAAATTTCCTTACACTACCCCCCTCCCCAAGGAGGCTTCCCTTACGAGAGTGCGTGTACATCCCGGAAATTGCGGCTGCGGAGATACTCGGTGAGGACGGGGTGAATTTCAATTCTATCCAGGGGCACCCAGTTGTCCTCAGTGGGCGTGCGGTCCTTCCAGCGAATCAAGAACTCCATCCTGCGAGCTCCACGTGGATCACGAACTCGGTGGCTCAAGATTTTCTCGGGTGTGATGACTGGCTCCGTTGGCGGTCGTGTCATGCTGGCGGGGCGGTTGCGAGGCAGTTGGCTGGTGGAGGGGACGTGTGGGCGGAGTAAGCTGACGTGGAACGAGGGGCTGACGTACCAGTCAGCAGGGAGGAGGAGGTGGGCGGTGACGGGCGTGATCATGTGGCTGATGCGGAATGGCCCACAATATCGAGGGCAGAGTTTCGGAGTAATGGGCAGGCGGATGTTTTGGGTGTCGAGGAGTACGAGGTCGTCGGGTTGGTAAGTGACGGGGCGGCGGTGGCGGTCGGCGTTACGCTTAGCGATGATATTCGACTTTTTGATGGCGTCTGCTGCCCGGGTCCGTGCTGCCTGTAATATTTCTGCGAACTGTTGCGCGCGTGATACCGGGTTGTCGGGATTTGAGGTCATGGGCACTGTTGGGTTCTGTCCGTAGTTGAGGTAAAATGGTGACTGCTGCGTCGTGGCTGATGTGGAGTTGTTGTATGCAAATTCGATGAGTGGCAGCTGCTGTTCCCATGTTGTCGGGTCGTCGCACGTGGCTCGTATTAACTGCTCCATGGTTTGATTTGTCCGTTCTGTTTGTCCGTCGGTTTCGGGGTGGTACGATGAGCTGAACTGTAGTCGCGTGCCGAACTGCTGCCACAGGTTCCTCCATAATTTGCTTGTGAACTTCGTGTCGCGATTGCTGATGATTGCTGCTGGTATCCCGTGCAGTCGAACGACGGTGGAGATGAAGAGTCGGGCTGTTTCTTCGGCTGTGATTGATTTCTTGCAGGCTGCGAAATGTGCCATCTTCGTCAGCCGATCGACGACGACCAGGATCGCGTCGTTCCCACTTGCTCCGGCCGGTAACCCCGTGACGAAGTCCATCGTCACCTGCTGCCAAGCACGCTCTGGGGGTGGTATCGGCTGCAACTGTCCTGCCGGTCGCTGTAGTGACGACTTCATGAGCTGGCAGGTGGGACACGATGCCACGTGTCGTTGCACGTCAGTCAGCATCTCGGGCCAGTAGTAATATCGTTGCAGCTGCTGCCGTGTTTTCTCTACTACGAAATGTCCTGAGGTAACTCCGTCATGTGCCTCCTGTAGCAGTAATTCCCGTAATAACGTGTAGTCGGGTACCCAGATGCGGTCGGTGCCGTCTGTTACGTAATAAACCCCCTTCGCTGCTGCGAACTGCTGTGAATTTCCTCCGGTGGAGAATAGGTCTGTCTGGTAGCCGTGGGTAAATAGGCCTGTAAGCAGTGGGCTGGTCTGGGCGAGTAGTATGGCGTGTATTTGGGCAGTGGGGCGGGTCAGTGCGACGGCAATGTTCGATGCTCCTTTTTTGTAGGTGACCGTGTAGTGAAAGTTGGACTCGAGGAAGTCGAGCCAACGGACTTGTCGTGGGTTGGGGTGGGGCTGTGCGCGGAGGTACTGTAGTGATTTGTGGTCGAGCCAACGGACCTGTCGTGGGTTGGGGTGGGGTTGTGCGCGGAGGTACTGTAGTGATTTGTGGTCTGTCCGTACTGTCACGTCTGCGCCAGTCAAGTAGCAGCGCCAGACCTTGAACGCGTGCACGATCGCGAGCATTTCGCGGTCGTGTATCGGGTAATTTTTCTCGGGCGGATGCAATTTTCGTGACTCGTATGCGATGGGCTGTAATCCGTTGCCGAAGTCCTGTAGCAGTACGGCTCCGATGGCGATGTCGCTTGCGTCTGTAACCACTTCGAATGGGCGGTGTGGGTCGGCGATGCGCAGTACGGGTGGTGAACAGAGAACATTTTTCAGGGCAGAGAAGGCAGCATGGTCTTTCTCCTCCCGCGTAAAAACGACCCCCTTCCGCAGCAGATCCGTCAGTGGGGCCGTTAACCGTGCCATGTCGGGGACGAACCGACGCATATAATTAACGAACCCTGAAAAACTCTGCAGCTCCGTTATATTTGTCGGGGTGTGCCATGCTTTTACCGTGTCCAGCTTCTTTGGGTCGATCTCAACCCCAGCCTCCGAAATAACGTGCCCCATAAACTTTAACCTGTCCTGAAAAAACTCGCACTTGGAACCTTTGGTCAGTAGTCAGTGCTCGTCTAAAACTTTAAACACTGCTTCCAGATCCGCTAAGTGTTGCTGCTTGTCCCGACTGTAGACCAGGATGTCGTCGAGGTAAACTATCACGCATTTATATAAAAGTGGCCTAAACGCTTCGTTCATGGTCATCTGAAATGTCGCTGGTGCGTTGGTCAGCCCGAACGGCATCACCGTGTACTCGAACAATCCGTACCTAGTTCTAAAAGCTGTCTTGGCACAGTTCGATGGTTCGACTCTAATCTGGTGGTAACCTCCCCGTAGGTCGATTTTCGAAAACACCCGTGCTGTTCGCAGTTGATCTACCAGTTCGTCGGCGCGGGGGATGGGGTATCGTGACTTGACTGTTACCCTGTTCAGTGCGCGGTAGTCGATGCACATGCGAAATCCTCCGTCCTTTTTCGGTATGAACAGTATCGGTGCGGCGAACGGGGACGAACTCGGTCGGATGGTTTTTTTCTCTAACAGGTAGTCTAGCTGCTTCCTCGGTTCGTCGAGCTCGGGCTGTGTCAGTCTGAACTGTCTCTGTACGGGTGGCTGTGCCCCCGGTTCTAATTCTATGCGGTGGTTGTGTGCTCGCTGAGGTGGCAGTCCCTCCGGTAAGTCGTCTCGAAAAAATCCCCGGGTACCGTTTCAGTAGTTCCTGTAGTTCGGGCGGTACGGCTGCTAGAAGTTTCTGAAAACACTCGGCTCCTCTGCTTCTCCTACTACCGTGATGTCTACTACGTACATGTCAGCTCCAGCGGCGACAGCCCATTTCATCGTGATGGCGTTGACGTGGACCGTTGAAGACTCATGCGACTGCCAGCGAGGTAGTGCGACCCAGTTACCGCCGCTTCGTACAGTGCAGCTACCTGTCGTCCAGTCAATTCGTGGGTTGTAGCGTCACAGCCAATCACGTCCCAGTAGAATGTCGTGCCCATCCAGCGTCGTCGCGAGCATTTCCTGTGTAAACCCGAAATGTCCCCCGCAACGAATCTTCACTCTCTCCACTTTTTCCCGTATAGCCAGTAACGTACCGTCAACTAAGCGTGCGTCGATCTCCGGTAAACAGCGGCTAAGTGTCAGGTGCAGGTTCCGTGCCGTCGCATTATTAACTAAGTTGTTACTTGCTCCTCCGTCAATAAAAAACCTCACTGCTACCCCCTGTATTTTCCCGTGAATCAGTATTGGGCAATCTGTCGCTGTACCCTCTTTATTCAGCCGAGCCCGATCAATTGCATGAATCGGTACTGTGACTCAGTGAGGGTCAGTGAGGTCGGGCGAGCAGTGAGTCTCGTCAGTAGTGGGCCCGCACTCTACTGAC
This sequence comes from Closterium sp. Naga37s-1, assembly GCA_947471745.1. Lineage (NCBI taxonomy): Eukaryota > Viridiplantae > Streptophyta > Zygnematophyceae > Desmidiales > Closteriaceae > Closterium > Closterium sp. Naga37s-1. The sequence goes on along the minus strand of CANJKZ010000179.1, from coordinate 288,281 downwards.
TGTTGGCGTTTCCCTGCCTCCCAGACTCCCTCCCCTGCTCTGCTCCACGGCGCCTTAGCTCCTCTGGGCATTCGCTCTTGCGATGGCCCGGCCTGTTGCACGCGAAGAAGCGCCTTTTAAACGGCGCGGCAGCTGCATTCGTCGCAACGGCGTGTACAGTGGCGTGCTCGGTCGGTCCCCGAGGGCGATGTCCGTAGTAGGACCCCGATCTCGGACGGCGTAGGATGTCGTTTTTCTCCGCTAGCGCCAAGATTTCGTTGAAGTTCGAGATCCCGCGAAGAAGAATCTATTGCGAGATTTCCAGCTTCAGGCCACCGACGTAGCGATCCACTCGCTCCGCTTCGTACATGTAGCCGACTTGCTCGCACAGCGCGAGAAAACCGCTGGTGTAGTCTTGGACCGACCCAAGCTGTCGCCAAGTGCGCAGCTTCTGACGTGCTGAAATCGAGGCCGCGATTGGCTCGAAGCGCGTCCGAAGCCCTGCGCACCACGCGTCCCACGTGCTGTATTGGGCTGTCTCGCAGAATGAACTCCAGGTGACGGCTGGGCCCGCGGGCCCTTCCTCTTGCGACAGTGGCTTGTAGGCGCGTGGCGACGTCACGATGACTCGCCACCAGTCCATGGCGGGGCCCCGCATCAACGATACGGCGTACCGGATCTTCACTGCATCCGACGTGACGTAGTTCGCGTAAAAAGACACGTTCATCGTGAACACCCACGATTGAACCGTCGGACCTCCACGCTGGCTAGGATCGAAGCAGGGCGGGCGTTGCGGCTTGTGTGGCATCGGCTCACCAATGTCGTCGTTGCCGGCTGATGTCGCAAATCCGACGTGACGACGAGCCTCGCGAGGTACATTTACGCCCGATGTGGTCCTTGCTCTCTCCATGCCCGGGAAAAGATTGGGCGGCGCCGTCGCTGGCTGCGCCTGAGCGATGTCCCAGCTGTCGTGTTGCGACGGTGTGCCGGATGAGATGATAATCGACTCCTCCGATTGTGCAGGAGCATTTGCAGGTGCTGGTGCTGGTGCATTCACCGTTGATTGCTGTCGGGCGGAGTCGCGTTCCGCCATGAGTGTCGCAATTTCGAGTGTCGATTCCTCGAGCTGGCGTACGAGTTGGTCGAGGCGTTCTTGCGTCAACGTCGCAAGGTTGAATTCGGCCATGGCGGGGGTGTCGGGCGAGCTCAGCGAGAGCCTCGGTCGTGGCTGAGTGTGCTTGCGAGAAGGCACATCAGCAGCGGTGCTTGATCGCTGAGAGACGTCTACCCCCCCCAAAATTTGAGATAGTGGTGAAGCGAGGGTGTGGGTGCGGTCCGAGAAGAGATCGTAGGCTCTGAATACCAAGTGTTACGAGTGCAATAGAGTGAGCGAGCGAGAATTGAACTATCGAAGCAAAAAGTACAATGAGCGAAGGAATGAGCGAACAATATATAGCGAAAGCCTAGCGTGGTAACAGTCATGTGCGAGAATGTGGTGCGCGACGGGCCTAGCGCCGAGGTTGGGAAATGTCGAGGCGGAGGATCAGAGCGCGGGTTACCAACCGAACCGTGAGGTTGGGTCGCGAGGTGTACAGTGGCGGGAGCAATGGTCGAGGCGAGTGTCGCGAGCGGGTAACGTTTCACTGTTGGGTGCCTTTGGCGGGAACCGTCTTGTACGCGGTAAGCAAGGGCGCGAAGTAAGGAAAATGAATTTTCCTTACAGGATCCAAAACCTTCCTTCCGGAGGGAAGAGACGCTGTGATTCGTTATGGACAGCCTCAATAATATGGTTCACAATTTCCACATTTGTAAGGTCCAGCTACACCACAATTGCCCTGTCAGAATCCGAATATCCCCCAAACAAAAAACACACTCCTGGGGATCCCTTATCCATCCACACGGACACCTTTCAAGCTCCACTTGCGAGCAACTTAGGGTTCCAGATTGCGCTTTAATCAACCTCCTTTAGCAAGTCCGCCGGTGCACTCTGCCTCAGGACGAGGCAGAGAACGCTCCTGCTCCTTCCGTGTTCTTATCGCCTTCTCGCGTCGAGCGTGACCCGTGTCGCATCGCAACAGATCCCTCCCATCCCCCTCGCCAAACCGATTATCGCCCGGCATGGTTGTTGTAGTCGCCGCGCGAGCCACCCAGCAGGGTCTCTTCCAGGCAATCAGCTTCACCTCGTTTCTATCACATTCGTGCTTAAAACGAGGGAGACCATGCGCATTCCTCTCCCGCCTCCATTCCGCCTCCCCAGCGCTCCCCTCCCCGTCGATCCTCCGCGTATCCCCGCTCACGCTTCCCGCCAACGGCCTCCGCTCCCCCTTAATTCCCGCGCCATCGCCGCAAATCGCGGATGCCGATTCGAAGAACCACCACGGAGCCGCGTCCAAATCTGCTCTCCTAACATCCGCGCCGCTCTTTCTCCTTCCAAGCCAGCAGCAGCAGGCGTCTCGTGGGGTGGCGGCTCGTGCAGCCTCTAAATCCTCTCGAATCATTAAGGATGCGTCTAAAAAAAAAGGCGGGAAAGTTGGTCTAGGAGGGACCGCGCAGGAAGCGAAGCAGCAGCGAAAGGGGGGTCGCGGACACGGCGGCTCGGCTTTCGGAGTTAACGAGTTTACCGGAAACGGGGGTCTGCTTGAAGCGGAACCGTCCGATTTGGGCGATCTGGGTTTATCCAAGGACGTTGACGCGGCATGGCTTATTAGCGGGTCGCGAGACAATATCGAGGATGACGTGCCGGATTCCCCGTTTCTAGACGCGGTCGTTAAGGTGTACTGTACGCACACGCAGCCGAATTTCTCGCTGCCCTGGCAGAAGCGGCGGCAGTTTTCGTCGACGGGCAGCGGGTTCATGATTCCGGGCAGGCGAATTCTGACGAACGCGCATTGCGTGGAACACCATACGCAGGTGAAATTCCGGAGACGCCTTTTTCCCTTTTTTTGGAAGACTTTTGTGTGTGTGTTTTTTTTTTTTTACGAACGCGCATTGTATCGCGTACGCCACCACTCGCAGGTGAAGCTGAAGCGACGCGGCGACGACACGAAGTTCGTCGCACGCGTGCTGGCGATCGGCGTGGAGTGCGACATTGCTCTCCTTGCTGTGGACGACGAATCGTTTTGGCAGGGCCGCCAGCCGCTCAGGTGAGGTGCTGTGTGGTGCTATGGGGTGCTGTGGGGTGCCGACAGTTGCCCAGGTGCTTCCGCACAGGTATTGCGCGCTGGCGATCGGCGTGGCGTGGTGTGGTGTGAGGTGCTGAGAGGTGTTGTGAGGTGCTGGCGAGTGGTGTGGAGTGCGACATTGTGCTCCTTGCTGTCTAAACTCGTGCGACGAATCGGTCTGGCAGGGCCGCCAGCCGCTCAAGTCTTTCCGTTCAGGTGCAGTGAGGTGCTGTGAGGTAAAAATCCCTCGACAGTAATGGGGTACCCAGTGGGAGGCGACAGCATCTCAGTCACCTCTGGCGTCGTCTCCTTATAATCCAACATCCTAACTTCCTTTCCCCGCCTGCCACCTTCACTCCTCTGCTGCAGGTTCGGCGGTCTCCCTCACTTGGAAGACGCGGTGACAGTGGTGGGGTACCCAGTGGGAGGCGACAGCATATCAGTCACCTCTGGCGTCGTCTCTCGTATCGAAGTAACTGCATACGCTCACGGCGCCTCAGAGCTTCTAGGAGTGCAAATCGACGCAGCAATCTCCCAACTCCCCTCTCTTTTCCACCTTCCGTCTCCTGCTCCTCGTCCCTTTTTCCTCTCAAACACAGGTTCGGCGGGCTCCCTCACTTGGAGGATGCAGTAACAGTGGTGGGGTACCCGGTGGGAGGAGACAGCATATCAGTCACCTCTGGCGTCGTCTCTCGTATCGAAGTAACCGCGTACGCTCACGGCGCGTCAGAGCTCCTAGGAGTGCAAATCGACGCAGCAATTAACCCGGGGAACAGCGGCGGCCCGGCTTTTAACGACCGCGGGGAGTGTGTGGGGATAGCGTTTCAGTCCCTGAAAGATAGTGACACCGAGAATATTGGGTATATCATCCCCACGCCGGTGATCTCGCATTTTCTCGGGGATTACCGAAGGAACGGGCAGTACACCGGTTTTCCCGCGATCGGAATCCTCTGGCAGAGGCTGGAGAATCCTGCGCTCCGGGCAGCTCTGAAAATGTCGCCCGGGCAGAAGGGTGTGCTCGTGCGAAAAGTCGACCCAACGTCTCGTGCTCATGGCGTGTTACAGCAAGGGGATGTGATCATGTCATTTGACAATGTCCCCATCGCAAGCGACGGTACAGTTCCTTTCCGAACCGGCGAGCGCATCTCCTACGGGTTCCTGGTCAGCCAAAAATTCTCCGGCGAGGTTGCCCGGCTGGAAATTCTCCGCGACGGGCAGCTGACGAAAGTTCAGGTGCAGCTGAAGCCGCCGAAACGGCTCATTCCGGTCCACACGGGAGGGAAACCGCCAACCTATTTGATCGTTGCAGGGCTAGTTTTCACTCCGGCAGTGCAGCCGTTTCTGCAGTCGGAGTATGGGAGCGAGTTTGAGTTTGAGTCGCCGGTTTCGCTGCTGCAGAAGCTGCTGCATGGGCATGCGGAGCATCAGGATGAGGAAGTGGTGGTGCTCAGCCAGGTGAGAAACGGTTGAGCCAGGTGAGGAACGGTAGAGGCAGGTGAGGAACGGTTTAGGCAGGTGAGGAACGGTTGAGGCAGGTTAAGTGTTGTTATTGGGCTTGCCCTGGGTCCGGTAAGAGGCATCTATTGAGTCGCTGATTTGCAGAAGCTGCTGCATGGGCTTGCAAAGCATGAGGACGAGGAGGTGGTGGTGCTCAGCCAGGTGAGAAGTGGTTGGGACAGGTGTGAAAGAGTTTAGCCAGGCGAGAAACGGTCGAGGCAGGTGAGAGAAGGCTCGATGAGCTGAGGCAGGTGAAAAAATGCCAAGTCATATGAGGGGCAGGTTGGGGGATCGCTGTCGGTCAGGCCTTTAACCCCGAACCCCTGAGACCTAAATCAGGTGCCTGCTTACAGACAGACTAACCATGAGACTAACCAACACGTGCCTGCTCGATCTCCCTGCTCCTCCGCCACACGTATGCTCTGCCTCCCTGCTCCTCCGCCCCTTCTCTCTCCTTGCCGTCCGCCTTCAAAGCAGGTTCTAGCGCATGAAACCAACACGATTACATCACCAACACGTGCCTCGTCGCTCTCAGCGGTACTCACGCCCGATTTCCCTGATTCCCTCCCTTGTTCTATCCAGGTGCTAGCGCATGAGGCCAACATAGGGTACGAGGATATCACCAACACGTGCCTCGTTTCTCTCAACGGCATGCGGGTGCGCAACGTCCGCCAGCTGGCAGCACTGGTGGACGCTTGCACTGCAGACTGGGAGAGCCAGCCGTTCATGCAGTTTGAGCTGGAGCACCGGCAGCTGGTGGTGCTGGAGACACGGAGCGTGCGGGCTGCTACGGGCGATGCCATGGCCGATCACAGCATTCCCTCGGACCGATCGGAGGATTTACGGTCGGCGGCAGCAGCGGAAGCAGCAGCACAAGAAGCAGCTGCAGCAGCACCAGCAGAAACATTAGCCGTAACGGCACCAGCGGCAGGGGAGATGGATGTTGGTGGTGAATCTGCATCATTGTCATCTAGTGGGGAGGATGAGACACCAGGGAAAGCCGTTCGCATGAGGAGTGACGCCGTTGATGTGAGGGTTGCAGCGGCAGTGCAGGTTGCAGCGAAGGGCAAGAAGCAGAAGCAGAGGAAGGGGAGAAAGTGAAAAGGCAGAAGCAGGGTCAGAGGCAGAAGCAGGTGACAAGAAGTTGAGAAAGAGCGGTCAAGGGGAGTGAATTGAAGGCCCGGAAGTGAAGTGGGGAGAGTAAGTCTGGCTTGGGTTACAAATAATAATGTAGATGGGGAAATAAGTACCGTAGGTTACTACCATATTGTAGTAACTGTTGGCAGTTGTTTTTTGCTTGGATAATGTTCTCACATGGATCTTGCATTGGCACGGCAAGCCTGTTGCTTCCATATCTATGTAAACCCCTTAGAGGAGGGCTACTTGCTTGCCATGCTATGAAGAACAGTCTGCTATGTGGTTGCACATAAGTGTCTAGAGTGGCAAACTGTACGCGTTAGCAGAACGGGCCACGTTGCCATGAATGATTTATGTAGCAACAATGCGATTGACTCGCAGGACCTTGACGTGCGAAACTGGTTACCTTGCTGTACGTGGGAAGCTGGCATCTCGCAGGCCCACTTGTGACCATCATTCGTGCCCTGACGATCAAGATTCTCGTGTAAGATATGGTCGCCGGCGACAGCCTCTTGCCAGGTTTGGCTCGTTGTATGTGTGCGAGCATCGCCGGTTTTCATCGCAAAGCAGTCGATCTCATTGCGTTATGCATCGCAGCGCAATCCCGGGACCATCAGGTAACCAAGCTGGCAACTTACGCGTGTAATCTGCGCAAGCCTGGCTTCTGCCAGTTCGCCTTTTTTCGCCGCGAATGCTTTCCCTTCTGTGTCGAGAGACATGACGTGACAGTCGTTTGTACTGTATCTGCAGTGCCGAATTTCGGATGCGAGCAATGCACAGTTGCTGTAAAGTCGCTCAGACGAGCGGTGAGAAGCAAGCATACCACCCACTCTGAAAAGTAGCACGCGCCATCCAGCAAGCATACCACCCACTCTGAATCCTACAGCTGTTCTAAAGATCACCAGTGGGAGGCTGGGAGAGAAGAGAACCCCTGCTCCTTCGTCCCGGAAATTTGTTACAATGGATCAGAGTTGAGTCTCGACTCGAGTCCATAATGCGATGTAGCGACAGAGCAGCTCGTCGTACTCCTTCAGCATTTTCAAGCTGATCTGCGAGAACAGCGCAATGCCGTCCTATCTGAGGCATGAAGGCACGGAGCAGCACCAGCATCAGCCGGAAACGCGAAAGCCCAGCCTTCAGCGTCACCCGCGTCCGCGAGCCTTACAAGTGCAGCGGCGGTGCGCGCTCGACGCGCTAACACCGCCGCACGAGAGCTCCCCCGGCAAGATTCCGCACGACCCTCTTGCTCCGCAGACGCGCAAACCGCACCTCTCCTTGAACGTCCCTTCCCCCTCGTCAATTGCGCGCACCCCCTCCCCCTCCTGCCCGCCGCAAGCCCCCTCAACCTGTACCACCGCGGCAGCGTCGCCCGCTCAGTCGCTCTACTCTCCCGGCCCCGCCTCCGCTCCTGCGGGACCTCCGCATCTTCCGCCTTCTGCCTCGCTTCTGCGCCGCGCATCCGCGCCGACTCTTCCGGAGCCGCAGCCGGATGTCGCGGTGGTATCAAGAACTTGTGCCGCCCGAGTTTCCGACAGCTGCAAAAAGCAAGCTGACGGGACGATGCGGCAGGAGCAGCAGAAGCAGCAGCAGCAGAAGGAGCAGCAGAGGGAACAGCAAAAGGAGCAGCGGAAGGAGCAGCGTCGTGGGAGCGCCGACCACAATCATCCTGCGCGTGATGCGCAGCCGCAACAGCCGCTTACCTTCGGGACCGACGAGCAATGGGAGCGGATCCTGGCGACGCGACGGGAAACGCGGCGCAGGGCTTCTAATAGAATTAGTATGGATAGTATCGAAGTACGGGGCACTATCGGAGGCAGCGCAACTACTGCGGCAATGGCTGAGAAGAGAACGGCGCCGCCGCCGCGAGGGGCTCTACAGCGCTCCGGCGGCAGCTGCGACGTCTGGCGACTCGTCCCGTCGATGGATGCTCGCGAATGCGACTCCCCGCCGGCGGGAACGCGCGCGCGCGCGGACCGTGACGACGCGCGGAAGGGGTGCGCTGGCTCCACCGGCTCCGCCGCGGGGAAGCGGACGGCGCGCCTGGGGAAGAGCGGCGGGAGCTGCGACATGGCGCGGGTGGTGCAGATGCTAGAGGATGAAATGGACCGCGAGGAGCACGATGCGCGGAAGGGGTGTTCTGCCGCCACTGGCGTCGCCGCGGGGAAGCGTATGGAGCGCCGCTGGGGGGTCCCTGGTAGGGCAACACTGGCGGGGAGTGGCGGGAGCTGCGACATGGCGCGGCTGGTGCAGATGCTAGAGGATGAGATGGACCGCGAGGAGCGGGATCTCGAGGAGCGCGACGCGCGGAATAATATTATTGCCGCCCCCCATGGTAGCCGTACTACTAGCAGTACCACCCGTGAAACGCGGGCAAACGAAGGGTTGGATTCCGCTGGTGGAAGCTGCGCGCCGCAGTCAGGCGGCGCAGCGCGGCCCTCCGGACCTTCTCGCTGCGCAAGCCCACTACCGACTCTGCGCGGAAACGAATATTCAAATTCTGCTGGTGGAAGCTGCGCGCCACACTCAAGCGTAGCGCGGTCTCGCTGCGCAAGCCCGCTACGGACTCTGCGCGGAAACGAAGGTTCAGATTCTGATGGCGGGAGCTCCGCGCCGCAGTCAGGCGTAGCGCGGGCCTCCAGGTCTTCTCGCTGCGTGAGCCCACTCCCGACTTGCAATTCGCGCGATTCGCGCAGTCCGACGGAGGCGTGCAAGCGGCGTGGGCTGCGCGGCTCTCCGCAGGGCTCTCCGCTCCGCTTTGTGGTTCCGCGCATGGCGACCGCGACTGAACGTGACCGCAAAGTGACCGCGACTGCTACTGCTACGGGTAGCAACCGGGCAATTCATTCTTCTAGGAGTCATGACTGGGATGCGGACTCGCCGAACCGCGGCAGAATCAGCGGCGCTGGCGGCGGCGGCGCAGGCGGTGGCGGGGACCTTGCTTCGTCACAGTGGCGCCAGCCAAGATGTCGCACCGTTGATCCGCGATCACTTCGCAGGGGACAGGATGCCGTCGCGCACTTCGCACGGAAGTCTCAAACCTCTGAATCTCGTCGCTCAGTCCTCGTCGCCGTCGTCTAGGGAAGTCCGTGTCGTTCGAAACGTGACGCCCTTGCGATCTGTTCGAGCTTTGCCCGTCACCAGTGGAGAAGCAACTGGTCTTTCGAGCAGACTGAGCCACAGCGGCGGAAGCTGCGACGTGGCGGAGCTTTTGCGCCATATACGGACCGAGCAGGAGGAAGTGGCGGAAGCGGAGGGGGGTGCGCGCAGACCAGCCGCCCGATCTGTTCACTTCCCCAGCAGCATCAGCGAATCGTCGCGGACAGTACAACTGGTTGCGCACGAAGGGGGAAAAGGCGACTTGGAAAATGGGGGCCAGAAAAGTGGCGGGCGCACTCATTGGCGGTCAAAATCTGGAGACAATTCCGCTAGTTCTCCCTTTACCTGCGAGGAACAAGAGGAATTCTCGGATCATGTGCGCTCCAGGCGGGTGGGTTTGGCGGACAAACCAGTTCCGACGTCGACTGAATTGGTTCTTCCCTGGACACGTGGCGGAAATAGAGTGGCGGCTGGTGGGAGTTCGCATCTCAACACCAGTCACAGTGCTACCAGTCTCAGGGGAAGAACTGCAATGTGCAGAGCCGCAGGAGGCACAGCGGGAGCAGTGCCAGTCAGGCAGAGCTTTGGGAAGGAGTGAGCGACCACTTTCGCAGCATTAGTAGCAGCAGCAGCGGCGGCAGCAGCATTAGTAGGCAGTACTCGACTTTGCTACCTCCTTCCTTGTCCAACCCTTGGGCTTCACAGGAAAGGGACATGGCTAGGAGAGGTGACCTGGTTGGGGATCAGAGTACAGGTCGAGAAAGTTCGGGCAGGCTTGCGTCTTTGAAGGAGTATCAGTAACAGAAACTGATGCAGCAGCTGAAACAGAAACACCAGCAGCACGAGCATGCAGCGGATGCTGCTGCAGAGACGGAGGCAGAAACAGCAGCAGGAAAACAGCAACATAGTGCGTTGCTTGGGAACTCCACGGGCCCTGATGACTAACCCCGGTCAATTTTCCTAGCCTGACATGTTCTTACAATGAGGCTGCCTCATAGCCATTCATATGCACTTTTCCTGCTGGTACATAACTAGGCAAACTTTTGAAGTACCGTACATCAATATTTTTGTTCGATGATAGGTGCACCGCCTGTCACACTGGGATGTACGTACGGTGCGGTATATGATGGGATGTATGATGGGAAAAAATACATTCCAAGTGTGGCTAGCTATCCTGTTTTACCCTCACTGAAGCCATTTTCCAGTGTAGTACCCACTCACTATGCAAGAGACTTGAAAATTTGGAAATGTTGGGAAACAAGGAACAAATATAGGCAGCATCCTTTGTACTTATCAATCAAACAAGCCTACAGCAGCATCCTCCTGCCCTGCCCCACACAACTAAACTGACTGTAGATAACATATGTGATTCTCAAAGCAGCCTAACAAGCTGCAGCAGCATAATTGTCGTTGGTGTTCTACAACCAACCCGGTCCACTCCTTGCAATTTTAGCAGCAACCAAGTCATATCCTTGCAGGTATAACGAGCACCACTGTAGTGTATCCTTTTCATCCACCTCCCGCTAAATATATATTTATAACACGTTTACGACCAGCCCCTTCCACTGTCGTCCTTGGGGTCTAGAGGCATCTGGGTCAGGTCCTGCTGGCTATCGACTTTGAAGGTGGCGCCACACAGCTCCCCCTGGCTGTCAATGTGCTGAATGGCCTTCAGCTGCTTCTCCGGGTGGGTGAAACTGCGCAGCCCACCGTCGGATGAGTAGAAGCAGCCTGCAGGTGTGGGGTGGGGTGGGGGTTGGTGAAATCGGGTGACAAGGGGTGACAAAGGGTGACAGGGCATAAAGAGGCGGTGGTGGGGGGGGTGGAGCGTGTGCGTGTGGGGAAAGGGGGTAACGGGGGACAGGAATGAGCGAGGAAGGGGGCTGAGGGGGAAAATGTTTGCTCCCATTAATTGTGCACATGCTGAGTGGCCTGTTTTGTATGGCATGTGAGGCTGCACCTGACACAGTCAGAGGAGTAGAAGCAGCCTGAGCACGTTCACAGGAGATGGGTGAATGGGTGTGTGATGTGATGCGTGATGAGATTTGTGAAGGGATGTGTGAAATGGGATGTGGGAAGGGATGTGTGATGGGACGTGTGATGGGTGTATGAAGGGATGTGCGGCGGGATGTGTGATGGGGTGTGGAATGGGATGTGGGATGGGATTTGAAGGGGTGTGTGAAGTGATGTGTGAAGTGATGTGTGAAGTGATGTGTGAAGTGATGTGTGAAGTGATGTGTCATGGGATGTTTGATGGGATGTGTGATGGGATGCGCAAAGGGGATGTGTGGATGTGCGATGGGATGTGTGATGGGCCAGAGGCGTACCGAGAGGGAAGGGGGCAAAGGAGGAGCCGGTGCCGGCCTTGAGCACAGCAGGGTCGTCTGAGAAGGCGAGCACTCCGTCGTCCAGACACTTGCCCCAGTACAAGGGCACCTTGCCTTGCGCGTCCTGGTGGGGGCAACGGGGGAGAAGGGGGAGCGCAGAGAAAGCGAGAGTTGGCACAAGAGGGGCATGCCTTGAGTCTAGTTGCCCTGAGAAGGCGAGCACTCCATCGACCAGGCATTTGCCCCAGTACAGGGCCACCTTGCCTTGCGCGTCCTGGTTGTTGGGGGAGGGGACAAGAGAGAGCAGGGAGAAGAGAGAAACGTGAGAGAGCGGGGGATGGACAGAGAGTGGCGTGACTTGAGTCTTGCCGTCTTGCCTATGAGAATGAGAAAGAGAGCACTCCGTCGTCCAGGCACTTGCCCCAGTACAAGGGCACCTTGCCTTGCGCGACCTGGTTGTTTGGGGAGGAGGGCAAGGGGAGAGAGGGATGGATGGAGGTGGAGCGCGGCTTTGAGTTTTGAGTCTGAGAACGCAATTCCATCGTCCAGGCACTTGCCTAACTGCAAGCGAGGGAATGTCAAAAGAAAAAGGGCATTGCGTGAGAACGAGTCAACTCAAAGTCATCTGGCTCATCATTTGTATCTGGCGTCCACCCCCCAAAAGATCACTCCAATCCACACAGTCGCCCTGGCTCATTAAAGATCCCCCCCTTGGCTCAACAACCGTCGTGCTTTGCTAATGCGCCCTGCCTTGTTCTTTGTTCTTCAGACCCTCTTTGACAGGTGGACGGGTCACAACTAGACGAAACCTTCAAGCTCTTTAAGAAACGCTAACCCTAACCCGTGATCCATAACCTTGAACAAATGTTACAGAATCGCTCGCATTGGTATCTATACCAGCTCAATCCTCCCCATAACGTCTAAACACCGTTTCCGCGTTGTTGCCATACAGCACGAACGCGAATGTTGACCCCTACCATACCTAATTCTTATTCCCGGACTCCCAGCCCTTACCCCACTATTTCCCACTCACATGTGCCACGAAAACCTTCTTCGCCTTGTTATCGTACAGCACGAACGCGAACGCGCCCGCGAGGTCCGCGATGACCTGGTCGGGCGGGTACGGGCGGCGGTCGCGCAGCGTCTTGTACGCCTCGATGATCAGATTCACCTCGCTCACGTGCCGGTCCAGCCCATACTGCTGCCGCAGCTGCGCGAGGTTCTCGATGTTGCCGGCGAACGCGCAGAAGACATCGTCGCACGCCGCGAATTGCCTGGCCGAGCGGGGGGAGCAAAGGGAGCGGAGGGAGCAGAGGGATGGAAGGCGGAAGCGTTAGCCATGCACACGTGCCGGTCCAGACCGTACCGTTGGCGACGCTGCGCAAGGTTCTGGAATTGATCCGCGAAGGGGAAGAAGACGCTTTTGCATGGATTGCCTGTTAGGGGGACGGGGATGCATGAGAGAAGGGTTGATCCCGGCTGCTAGGAAGCGGGATAAAGAGCGCCGCTGCCTGGATGTTGTCGTCGGAGGCGTCGTCCCACGCGGCGAATTGCCTGGTGATGGAAAAGGCGGAAGAGGTTAGGGTAGATTGGCGTCGGGGAGGGAATAGATGTACAGCTGTTACGCAGTACATCAGGGATTCATTCTAAATGGCAGAGAAAGAAAATAAGATGTAATGTCGAAGGCACAAGGATAGAGCTCGCAAAACGTGGCTTTCAATGTTGTATGGTTCTACTCAAGCTTACCGTGCATGGATGGCTCACGCAAATAAAAACAGACCTCATTCGCAACAACCAAAAGCACGGACGCAATGAGAATGACGAAACATCTGAAGGCTGCGACCCACCTGGGCATGAGAAAGTCTTGCATGTCGTGCGTGTACGCGATAGCGTGTTGCTCGTCAAACTGCATCAGCACGGCGCCCGGGTGCGCCTGCTTGAAGCCGTGGAGGATCTCCTTCGCGTCCAGCCGGCCCGACATGGACCCCGACCGGTTCAGTTTTGGCGCCATCAGCTCCTGCGGCGCCTCGCCTATCGACTTCTGGAAGATGGCCAACATGGCTGCAGGCGCTTGGGGTCGAACTGCTGGTGGGACGAACAGGGGAAGAGGAGCCATGGCGTCAGTGAGGGAGAAGCGTGGAATGCCGCAGGTACCATCAGCTCCTCCGGCGCATGGCGTATGGACTTGTGGAAGAGGGCCAGCATGGATGCAGCAGCGCTTTGAGCGCGTCGGCTAATAAGAGGAAGAGAGATTAAGAGGAGAAGGGGAGTCAGGGTTGAGAAGATGAGCATGACACGTTACTCCTCCGGCGCCTGGTTGGTGAGCTTTGAAAAAGATTGTGCAATAAGATGTTGTGCAGTAGACATCCGGGATTGAGGAGGTATGGAATATCTGATGGACCCCTGAAGCTGGTGCTGACGATGAGTGTCGTTTACCAACTTCCGGCAACCCAGTCAATCGCGATGTAAGGACATCAAGAGGATGCAAGACGAATGTGATGGACGAGTGAAAGAAGGAGAACGTTAGATAACAGCCTTCGACCTGCGATGGAGCTTACAAAGTAGAGAAGGTCAAGTAGACTGAGGGCTCCGCTCAAATGAGAGTTCTTCACACGTTACAAAGTACGATAACCAGGACTCCGAGTTGTTTAAATAGCAATGCAAAGGACTTTCAGCGAATGCGAGTACGAATCTTGCGTTAATGCAGGACGAATGCTGCAAAATCTAACACTGAAATCACGGCCGACACTATTTGTTGAACGCAAAACAGGTCCGGTAAGAGAATCAGAAAATGAAGACTGGGGATGAGGTTGGAAAATGTGACTGATGTGAAAAATGAATTTGACAATGCCAAATGACAGAATAATCAGAACGACAACGAAGATGACGAGGAAGAGGACGAGGAGGAGGATGATGGAGTGGAACGACAATCCCAAGAAATCCTGCTGAAGGTAATCGGCCAACGAGGGAAATTTAGGGCGTGGGCCCAATCGAGTTTGATCGCGACTGATCTGATCTGGTCGGATCTGATCGGGTTGCTTGTGATCGCAGTGCCCGAGCCGCCCGATCAGAGATGTTTTTCGAAGAAGATTTCCAGCGTCTGCTTAGCAAGCGCGGTACATTTACCTCGCATTTTCGTCCCCATTCTAGCGAGATTGGCGACCTAAGTCACCTGGCGAAAATCCTCGTTTCACTGTAACTGCAACTGTGTAACTACTCGCAAACGTCGCTGTGGGCCTCGATTACATGCAATCAGGTGATCGCCTGTGATCGAGGAAAATCGACTCTGATCGGGGTGAAAATCGGGTCTGATTGAGTTGGGGCGATCAGCTGATCGCGATCAGCTGATTGCCCCCGATTGCATGAAATTGGCTTCTAGTCTTCCTAGAAATTATTGATCGCGTGTGATCGAGGCGATCAAACTCGATTGGGCCCACGTCCTTATTGTCAGACATGGAACATGCGGTTTCGATTGGTTCTCTTGTTAGATCGATCGGCTATGAACAGAGCTCGTCAGCCCTGTCAGCTGAACGGCATCCCCTGTGTCGTGGCAAACACTTGTCAAAATGTCGTATCATGACGGGTCATGGTGACCCCTCGCACACGTCAGCGTCGAGCTGTTGAGCATTCTCAGGATATGGCAGTGGGCATGGGCCAGTCAAATCTCCCCGATTGGTCAGGTGTGCGAGCTGAGGTGTCAATTCGAGTCAATCGGGCGCCCTACTGGCGGACTCCCGCGATCGGTGGGTTGAAACGACCAGCAACCTTCTTGAGCAAATCGAAGCAGCTCAAATCGCGTGTGCTGTCACGTAGCCACGTGAGAGGCCCCCAGATCCAGCCAGCACACCCTCCGTGAACACGTGCGGAGTTCCACAAAGTCGCTGAACAGAATCGTGGCTGTTAAATTTCATAACAGTACACTACCTGGAACATGATACATTGGTAGGTATGCATAGCAACAACCCTTATTCTCAGCAACCTCCATGTGTAAGTCACTCCGTATCTCCGGCTTCAAGGACCTTGACCTGCGCCTTCAACCAAGCAGTACATTCCTCGGTTGATCCATTGTCTGGATTAGCTAATTGCCACTCCATCACTCGGTCCATCTGCACACCACAAGCATAAACAAAAGCGACACATATGAGCTGGATGTGCCAAGGAATGGGATGTGTTGGAATATGGGAAAACAGCCCAAACGGGAATAAGTATGAAGCATACGAACTACACAGCTAAAAAGAGCAATCGGCAAACTTCCGACACATGTGTTCACTTGACGTACCCAATATCCGGTACGCGGGTCGCCTTTATTGAGCGCCAGAGCTGCAACCACATCGCGGCCATCGAGTATGGGCTTCGTGTCCCACACGCCATCCAAACCTGGTGGGAAGGGGGTTGAAAACATATTTGAGTTCACTCAAGTGTCATCCCGGCCATTGAGTATGGGCTTCGTGTCCCACACGCCATCCAAACTTGTTGGAAAGGGGTTGAGAACACGAAACAGGAGCTTGGGGAAATGGCGAGTAGTGCTGGACGTGAAAACAGAGGGAGGGGGGGGGAGGGGGGGAGGGGGGAATGGAAGCAAAAGATGCATGTAGAAATTCCGGAACCTCGAACACAAGCACACACGATCGCAATATTGGCACACACCCATGGCATGCATCGCCAGGTGACTTTTGAATCGACTTGAGAGTCACCTCCACATAAGCACATCACACAATATGCCTGCACACCCCATTATACGCACATCCAGCAACGTCCCCGCACTTTCAACATAGCCACATACCCATGGCGTGCACGGCTTGAAGCACTTGCAGATAAAACTCGTTCTGATCACATTTCTCGCTTTCTTTCCCCGCATCCTCTTCCCCGCACTCTTCCCTCCCCTCCATCCGCCTCCTCTTGCAACCCTCCTCTTCCTCCTCTCCCACCTCTCTGCCCCCTTTCGCCCCCTTCACCCTCTCACCCTCCCGCCCGCACTGTTCACTGTGGGCGGCAGAGGAAACGGGCGGCAGAGTAGAGGCAAGAAGCACAGCGGACGGCCAGCAGGCCTTCACTTTGCGGAGGAGCTTGCCTGGGGAGGGAAGAAAAGAGGGAGGGGATAGACAGGGAACCAGACAGGTGGGTTTGGGGTGAGCAGGTTTGGGATGGGGGAGCAGAGGCCAGCAGCACAGCGGACGGCCAGCAGGCCTTCACCTTGCGGAGGAGCTTGCCTGGCGGAGGACAGTGGGGGGGAATAGAGAGGGAGCACGGACTGGGCAGAGTAAGAACAACTTTGGAGCAGGGTGGCAGAGTAGACGCCAGAAGCACAGCGGACGGCCAGCAGGCCTTCACCTTGCGGAGGAGCTTGCCTGGGGAGGAGGGATGGGGAGGGAAGATGGGGTTTGGAAGAAACGTGGATTTGAGGAGAGGGGATTTGGAACCAGCTTGTGAAGGGATCTGTAGAGCGGACGGCCAACGTAGAAAAAGGTTTCGAACGGCCAGCAGGCCCTCATCTTGCAGAGGAGCTTTCCTGGGGAGGGGAGAGGAGAGGGAAGAGGGAGGGAATTGGCAGGACCAAGTGGGGATAGAGAGGGAAGAGGGATATGGGCAGGGAGGATTAGAAGAAAGGGGTTTTGCAACAGGGAGTTAGGAACAGCGGGGTTCTGAAAGAGAGAGGCGACAACTAGGAGCGACCCAGCAACCACACCTGCCAGCACCCATGCGTTGCCTCGAAACTCCTCATGCGGGGGTGAGATCAGGGTAAGAGCCTTCTTACCTGCCAGCACCCCACCAACCGTACTGCACCTGCCAGTGACCCACCAACCGTACTGCACCTGCCAGCACCCAGCGGACCTGTGAGCAGCCTTGCGTTGTCTTGGAACTCCTCATGCGGGGGTGCGATCAGCGTGAGAGCTCGTGCCTCATTACCTGCAAGTGACCCACCAACCGCGCTGCACCTGCCAGCACCCCACCAACCGCACCTGTCAGCACCCTTGCGTTGTCTTGAAACTCATCATGCGGGGGTGAGATTAGAGTAAGGCCTCGTGCTGTGGCTGCACCTCCGGTTCTGGCTGCTGCCGCTGCTGCTGCTGCTGCCGCTGTTGCTGCTGCCGCTGTTGCTGCTGCCGCTGTTGCTGCTGCCTCACCCCTCGCAGCTACTGCTGCATCTCCCTCTGCTGCTGCTGCGTTCCCCCCTCCTCTTGCTCCTCCCTCTCCTGCTGCGGTCAGCAGGGGCGCTAGGGCAGTGAAGTCCTCCGCTGCTGCATGCAGCAGCACCACCTGAGGGGGGCAAGGAGGAAGGGGGGCAGACAGCGAAAGTGTAAGCATAATGTCATGGTCCCGCTGTGCTCCCTCTGTTGCTGCTGTGGCCAGCAGGGGCGCTAGGGCAGTGAAATCCTCCCCTGCTGCATGCAGCAGCACCACCTGAGGGGCGCAAGGAGGAAGGGGGGCAGACAGCGAAAGTATAAGCATAATGTCATGGTCCCGCTGTGCTCCCTCTGCTGCTGCTGTGGCCAGCAGGGGCGCTAGGGCAGTGAAATCCTCCCCTGCTGCATGCAGCAGCACCACCTGAGGGGGGCAAGGAGGAAGGGGGGCAGACAGAGAGAGGGGAGGAAGGGGAAGCGGGAAGACAAGGGAGGGACGAGCAGCAAGCAACAAAGCGAAACTGAAGGATGGAAACACTTGATGACAAGGGAAATGTCAGAATACAGGGTGGGGGGACGTGCCACGTCAGCGTACAGGGTGGGGTGATGCGCCACGTCAGCATACAGGTGGGGGGACACGCCACGTCAGCATACAGGGTGGCGGCACATGCCACATCAGCATACAGGGTGGGGGCACCTGCCATGTCCGCATAGGCTCGTTTGAGCTTGAGCGAGTCCAGGACGATGTGTTGTGCGAATGGCACCTGCAGCGAGACGAGACACGCAGAGGGGATGGGGGGCATAGGGAATCTGAAGGACTTGGGCAGGGAATGCAGAAGGAGAAAGGCTCGTCTGAGCTTGAGAATTCCAGGACGATGTGTTGTGCGAAGGGCACCTGCAACGAGACAAGACACGCAGAGGGAGAGCGAAGGTTCAGGGCTTAGGGATTAAACTACAGAGATTCAAGAATGCAGGGGGAGAATGGCGCGCTTGAGCTTAAGTGAGTCCAGGACGATGTGTTGTG
Organism: Closterium sp. Naga37s-1; assembly: GCA_947471745.1. NCBI lineage: Eukaryota > Viridiplantae > Streptophyta > Zygnematophyceae > Desmidiales > Closteriaceae > Closterium > Closterium sp. Naga37s-1. Next base: position 269,938 of record CANJKZ010000179.1, on the reverse strand, counting down.
CGAATGGCACCTGCAGGGATACAAGATACGCAGAGGGAAGGCGAACGTTCAGGATTTATGGTTTTAGGTATTAAGGTAGTGGGAATGTGGAAGGACACAGGCTCGTTTGAGCTAGAGTGAGTCCAGGGAGAATGGCACCTGCATCGATGCACGGAGAGGGACACAAGATGTTTGGAACATAGGCTTTAAGGGTCAAGCTTCAGAGTTGGTAGTATGCAGAGAGAGAAAGGGTCGCCTGAGCTTGAGAGGGTTCAAGTCGATGTGTTGTGCATGGGATTTTTGAGACGACTCAAAAATCGAATTACTACACAATGGCACGGCACCCACCCGCAGAGAGACAAGACATGCGGAGGTTCAGGGTTTGGAGGGTGCTGTATTTTCTTCCTGTCCAGGTAGTGTGTGCCTAGGAGGCATCAGCAGCGCCACCAGCACACCTCTTCACCCCACTCCACCCCTTTCCATCTCTCTCACCTCCTTCTTCTTCCTATCCAGGTAGTGTGCGTGCCTGAGAGGCATCAGCAGCGCCGCCAGCACCCCTCGTCACTCATCACAACCGCTCACCACCCCGCCTTCACCCCTCTCCACCGTTCACCAACCCTCTCACCTCTTTCTTCTTCCTATCCAGGTAGTGCGCGTGCCTGAGAGGCATCAGTGAGAACAACAAAAGAACCGCCCTTCACCTCTCCCCACCCTCTCTCCACCCCTCACCACCCCTCTCTCACCTCCTTCTTCTTCCTATCCAGGTAGTGCGCGTGCCTGAGAGGCATCAGCAGCGCAGCCAGCAGCAGACCCACTCGCAGGTCTGACGAGTGATCAATCAGAGCCTGCCACATGGCACATGCAGAACAGCAAGGAGATGGGTCACGAACGAAGCAGAAGAAGAACGGTGCAGTGTGTGACTCGTGCCTGCTGTGCAGGCTGCATCTGGGAACAGGCTGTACCTGGAGCAGGGTTTATCTGGAAGATGGCCTTAGCTACAACCTGGAGCTACAGGCTGTATCTGGAAACAGGCTGTACCTGGAGCCTGTTCCAGGTAGGCTGGCCTACTCTCTGACAGATACAACCTGCTCCAGCTACAGCCTGTTTAGCAGGTTCTATCTGTCAGAGAGTAGGCCCGCCCACCTCTATGTGAGAGCAGGCGTTACCTGGGGCAGGTGCTCCCACCCAGTGGTGCAAGTGCGTGCAAGTGGCTGTGAATGATGCCTTACAGAGGCTGATGTGGGTGGGTTGAGTAGATGTATACCCGCACCCCCTCTGAGGGTGTCCCTCACATCACGTGCCTAACACCTTATGTGAAAGTGCGGTGGGTGTTACCTGGGGCAGCTGTTGCTCCCACTGGTGCAGGCGCGTGCAAGTGGCTGCAAACGATGCTTCACAGAGGCTGATGTTGGTGGGGTGTAATGTAAGCACAGCCTCACATGCCCATGCACGCACAACACACACACCCACCCACCCACCCACCCACACACCCACCCCCCCCCTCCCCCCCTCTCTTCCCCCCATACACCACACACAGACACAAAGGGAGTGAGTGCAACGGACGACACATGCGCGTGGAATGATAGCGTTTGAGGGAGAACATTTACAGAGAATAAAAAAGACCTGTTCTTGAGTCGACTCAAAAACTGACAGCGTTTGGGGGAGAACATCTACGCGAGATTCAGACATGTCTCAGTGAGCTGCGTTTGGGGGAGCGTTTTGAGTCGACTCAGAACATCTACAGAAAATAATAAAAAAGAGGACTCGCATGGGGAGGAGGGAAGTTGAAAACGAGGGGGAAGGGGGGAAGGGGAGGGGGGTTGGATAGAAAAAGGAGAGGGGGAAAGGGTGGGGGGGTAGAAACGGGAGAGGGGGGCGTGAGGGAGTACGGGGGATTAAGCACAAGCCATGTGTTATCATCTCTGGTTACCACGTTACTCACCCGGGTAACTCGTCATCAGGAGGCATGTCGGCAGTGTGTGAGGCACGTGGGTGAGTGAGAAGGCAACACAAACGAAGGTACCTACATGGTTACCATGTTACGCACTTACCCGGTAACTCGTCATCAGGAGGAACATCAGCAGTGTGCGAGGGAGCGTGGGCGAGCGGGAATATGGTGGGGAAGAATCAAACAACGGGAGTTACAGCAGCTAAACGCCTCTGGTTACCACGTTACTCACTCACCCGGGTAACTCGTCGTCGGGAGGAACATCAGCAGTGTGCGAGGGCGCGTGGGGGAGCGGGAAGACGGTGGGGAAGAGGTTGAGGTCGACCACCAGGGAGATTGCCGCGTAGGGATCACGGGACTTGAGCATCAGCTCTACCTGTGAGTTGAAACAGGGGACAGGGAGAAGGTGGGAGAGAAAGAGGAACGTCTCATAACAGTATGAAGACGGTGCGGAAGAGGCTGAGATGAACCACTAGGGAGACTGCCGCGTAGGGATCACGGGACTTGAGCATTAGCTCTACCTGTGATGGGCGGGAAAGGGGACGGGAGGAAGGGGAAAACAGGTGTGAAAGGGCAGCTTATGGTGCAAGGGACGGTGGGGAAGAGGCTGAGATCGACCACCAGGGAGATTGCTGCATAGGGGTCACGGGACTTGAGCATCAGCTCAACCTGCGAGATGGGGGGAAAGCAGTGGACGGAAGGATGAGGAAGGCAATTTGATAAGGGACAGACATATCATGGTTGGAAGGGCACTTCAATCTGTCGTCCGTACCTGTGGATTGAGCATTGATCAAATGCACCCAGTGAATTCCCCTTTACCTCTATCCCATGCATCTTTCCCATACCACTTTCCCGATCCTCCGTGCCTCTCTCCCGTACCTCTTTCCCAATCCTCTCTTTGCTGACTTTGTTTCCCAACGCTGCCCGAACCTCCTCCGAAGCTGCAGCGACCCGCAACTCCTCGTCCAATGAGAAGCCGAATCGGGCAGCTGAAAGGAACAGCGGGGCCGCACGGGGGCAGGATGGAAAAGGGGAGGAGGGAGGGGGAAAGGGGGTTGTATAGGGGAACATACAGCTGAGAAGAGCAGTAAAGCCATAAACTGGAACACGAACGAGTACAAGTTGCAGGGGGAAGGGAGAGGGGAGGTGGGGGGAGGGAGGGGGAAAGGGGGTTGTATAGGAAACATACAGCTGGGAAGAGCAGTAAAGCTACAAACTGGAACACGAACGAGTAAAAGGGGCGGGGCGGGGGGAAGGGAGAAGGGAGGTGGGGGGGAGAAAAGGGACAAAGAACTAAACTGGAAAAGGAAACCCTGACGGGCCGAAGCACTCACCGAACCTGACGGGCCGAAGCACTCACCGAACCTGACGGGCCAAAGCACTCACCGAACCTGACGGCCCGAAGCACTCACCGAACCTGACGGGCCGAAGCACTCACCGAACCTGACGGCCCGAAGCACCCGGAGAGGGTCGTCAAGGAAGGTCTGGTGGGGCGGGAGAGGCGTGCGGATGACACCCCCATTCAGGTCGGAGATTCCTGGGTGGGGTGGGGGGAGTGTGCGGGGTGTGTGTGGCGAGGGGTTTGGGAAGTGTGAGGGTGCGGATGACACCCTCACCACTCTCCTCTCCTCACCACTCTCCTCACCTCACCACTCTCCTCACCTCACCACTCTCCTCACCTCACCACTCTCCTCACCTCACCACTCTCCTCTCCTCACCACTCTCCTCACCTCACCACTCTCCTCTCCTCACCACTCTCCTCTCCTCACCACTCTCCTCTCCTCACCACTCTGCTCACCTCACCACTCTCCTCTCCTCACCACTCTCCTCACCTCACCACTCTCCTCACCTCACCACTCTCCTCACTTCACCACTCTCCTCACCTCGCCCTGTTGGGTCTTCTACTTGCTCTGTTGTGATGTTGTAAAACATGCTGTTGATCGTCAGATCCCTCCTCAGCGCACCTACAAGGCGCCTCAACAACCTTCTCACCCTCAGTCCTCACCTCACCACTCTCCTCACCTCACCACTCTCCTCACTTCACCACTCCCCTCACCTCGCCCTGTTGGGTCCTCCACTTGCTCTGTTGTGATGTTGTAAAACATGCTATTGATCGTCAGGTCCCTCCTCAGCGCATCCTCCTCTGCTGTCCCAAACTCCTGCCAACAGGAACGAACAGGGAAGTGATGAGAACACAAATGGGAAACACATACGAACAGATGGGACGATTTCGGAACAATCGGAGACACTTGCTGTTGATCGTCAGATCCCTCAGTCCATCGTCCTCTGCTGTTCCAAACTCCTGCCGACAGGAACGAACAGCAAGCAACGGGAACACATGGGAAACAAATAAGATGTGATCACATGCTGTTGATTGTGAGGTCTCTCCTCAGTGCATCCTCCTCAGCTGTCTCCTGCCGACAGGAGTTTGGGATAAACAGGCTTAAAGCTGTTGAAAAAAAAGGCTTTCAGGCTTAAAGCCCAAAAAAGGTGCATCCTCCTCTGCTGTCCCAAACACCTGAAGCACACAGGAGAGCTGCAATGGACTCACAGGAGTACTCCCTGCCCTCTTAGGTGGTTGCCTCTAAGGTGCTCGCCTCTAAGGTGCTCGCCTCTAAGGTGCTCGCCTCTAAGGTGCTCGCCTCTAAGGTGCTCGCCTCTAAGGTGCTCGCCTCTAAGGTGCTCGCCTCTAAGGTGCTCGCCTCTAAGGTGCTCGCCTCTAAGGTGCTCGCCTCTAAGGTGCTCGCCTCTAAGGTGCTCGCCTCTAAGGTGCTCGCCTCTAAGGTGCTCGCCTCTAAGGTGCTCGCCTCTAAGGTGCGCGCAGCCCTGGGGTGAGTTGTAAAGAATTATCGGTACGTGCTGTGACTGCCATAGCAGGGCGTGTGATTGCCATTCTGGGGTTCCTGCAGGTCAAATGCATATGCAACCTAGTTTTGTCAGACGAACAAAGCATAAACAAAACACACTAACATCTGATGCAGATTTGCTGCAGCTGTTTCACCACACTCCACCCCTCCTTACCCTCTCTTCTTCACTTCACTCCCACAACTTTTTAATCCCTCTCCCCATTCCCTTTCCCCCTCTGTTTCTCCCGTCTCACCCTCTCACCTCCCCTCTCCCCTCTCCCTCCCGTTCTCTCCGTTCTCCCTCCCCCCTATCCAGCTTCGCAAGGACGCAGGCACTGACGTGCTACAGCTATTCGACCTCACTCCACCTCTCCAGAACCCATCTGCACCGCTCCGCCTCGCCCCATCCCTCGCCACCCATCCCTCCACGTCAGCACCACCACCCAGCCACATCAGCACAACCTCTTCTTCCTCCTTAGACTCTTCAACACTGGGAGAACTATCAGGGGAGACAGCAGGAGAGGCAGCAGGGGCAAGAGGGGGACGAGCAAGGGAGGGGGCAGCTGAGGCAGCAGGGGGGCAAGCAAGGGGGCAAGCAGGGGGGCTAGCGGGGCGAGCAGGTCTGAATTCCCCTCTGTCATCCCTCGATCCGGCTGTAGCAGCGCACCTCTCCCTGCCCCTCGCTATGCTGCTTTACCGCCTAGCCCTTCACCTCTCAGACTCCCACATATCCCAAAATCGGCACAGGAAAGCACAGCTTTTTGGGTACTGCCTGCAGCTGCTGCACCAGAAAGACCACCCGGTAAGCACTCATCATTCCCCTAGTTCCCTCTAGTTCCCCCTAGTGCTCCCCAACGCACCTCGCTCTGCCCCTCGCAATGCTGCACTACCGCCTGGTCCTTCGCCTCTCCGACTCCCACGTGCCTTGGGATCGAAACAGGACGGTCCAGCTGTTAGGGTACTGCCTGCAGCTGCTGCACCAGAAAGACCACCCGGTGAGTGGGAAACGACCATCCAGTGAGTTGGAAAGTACTACGCAGGACTACTGCACACAGGACGGCACAGCTGTTTGGGTACTGCCTGCAGCTGCTGCATAAGAAAGATCACCCGGTAAGAACAAGAGGAATAGCCCATGAGCACCAGCCCATGAGCACCAGCCCATGAGCACCAGCCCATGAGCACCAGCCCATGAGCACCAGCCCATGAGCACCAGCCCATGTGCGTTCGAGCGTGCGGTGCAGCGTTTGAGCGTGCGGTGCAGTGCAGCGTATGTGCTTGCGGTGCAGCGTATCAGCGGGCGCTGCAGCGTATGAGCGGGCGGTGTAGCGAATGAGCGGGCGGTGCAGCGTATGAGCGGGCGGTGCAGCGTATGAGCGGGCGGTGCAGCGTATGAGCTGGTGGTGCAGCGTATGAGCGTGCGGTGCAGCGTATGAGCGGGCGGTGCAGCATATGAGCGGGCGGTGCAGCGTGTGAGCGGGCGGTGCAGCGTGTGAGCGTGCGGTGCAGAGTATGAGCGTGCGGTGCAGCGTATGAGCGGGCGGTGCAGCGTATGAGCGTGCGGTGCAGCGTATGAGCCGGCGGTGCAGCGTGTGAGCGGGCGGTGCAGCGTGTGAGCGGGCGGTGCAGCGTGTGAGCGTGCGGTGCAGCGTGTGAGCGGGCGGTGCAGCGTATGAGCGGGCGGTGCAGCGTATGAGCGGGCGATGCAGCGTATGAGCTGGCGGTGCAGCGTATGAGCGTGCGGTGCAGCGTATGAGCGGGCGGTGCAGCGTATGAGCGGGCGGTGCAGCGTGTGAGCGGGCGGTGCAGCGTGTGAGCGTGCGGTGCAGAGTATGAGCGTGCGGTGGAGCGTATGAGCGGGCGGTGCAGCGTATGAGCGTGCGGTGCAGCGTATGAGCGTGCGGTGCAGCGTATGAGCGGGCGGTGCAGCGTGTGAGCGGGCGGTGCAGCGTGTGAGCGTGCGGTGCAGCGTGTGAGCGGGCGGTGCAGCGTATGAGCGGGCGGTGCAGCGTATGAGCGTGCGGTGCAGCGTATGAGCGTGCGGTGCAGCGTATGAGCCGGCGGTGCAGCGTGTGTGCGGGCGGTGCAGCGTGTGAGCGGGCGGTGCAGCGTGTGAGCGTGCAGTGCAGCGTGTGAGCGGGCGGTGCAGCGTATGAGCTGGCAGTGCAGCGTATGAGCGTGCGGTGCAGCGTATGAGCGGGCGGTGCAGCGTATGAGCGGGCGGTGCAGCGTGTGAGCGGGCGGTGCAGCGTGTGAGCGTGCGGTGCAGAGGATGAGCGGGCGGTGCAGCGTATGAGCGGGCGGTGCAGCGTATGAGCGTGCGGGGCAGCGTATGAGCCGGCGGTGCAGCGTGTGAGCGGGCGGTGCAGCGTATGAGCGGGCGGTGCAGCGTGTGAGCGGGCGGTGCAGCGTGTGAGCGGGCGGTGCAGGGTATGAGCGAGCGGTGCAGCGTATGAGCGGGCGGTGCAGCGTATGAGCGTGCGGTGCAGCGTATGAGCCGGCGGTGCAGCGTGTGAGCGGGCGGTGCAGCGTGTGAGCGGGCGGTGCAGCGTGTGAGCGTGCGGTGCAGCGTGTGAGCGGGCGGTGCAGGGTATGAGCGGGCGGTGCAGCGTATGAGCGTGCGGTGCAGCGTATGAGCGGGCGGTGCAGCGTATGAGCAGGCGGTGCAGCGTATGAGCGTGCGGTGCAACGTATGAGCGTGCGGTGCAGCGTATGAGCGGGCGGTGCAGCGTATGAGCGCGCGGTGCAGCGTATGAGCGGGCGGTGCAGCGTATGAGCGGGCGGTGCAGCGTATGAGCGGGCGGTGCAGCGTGTGAGCGGGCGGTGCAGCGTGTGAGCGTGCGGTGCAGAGTATGAGCGTGCGGTGCAGCGTATGAGCGGGCGGTGCAGCGTATGAGCGTGCGGTGCAGCGTGTGAGCGGGCGGTGCAGCGTGTGAGCGGGCGGTGCAGCGTGTGAGCGTGCGGTGCAGCGTATGAGCGTGCGGTGCAGCGTGTGAGCGGGCGGTGCAGCGTATGAGCGGGCGGTGCAGCGTATGAGCGGGCGGTGCAGCATATCAGCGGGCGCTGCAGCGTATGAGCGGGCGCTGCAGCGTATGAGCGGGCGCTGCAGCGTATGAGTGGGCGCTGCAGCGTATGAGCGGGCGGTGCAGGGTATGAGCTGGCGGTGCAGCGTATGAGCTGGCGGTGCAGCGTATGAGCGGGCGGTGCAGCGTATGAGCGGGCGGTGCAGCGTATGAGCGGGCGGTGCAGCGTGTGAGCGGGCGGTGCAGCGTGTGAGCGTGCGGTGCAGCGTATGAGCGGGCGGTGCAGCGTATGAGCGTGCGGTGCAGCGTATGAGCGGGCGGTGCAGCGTGTGAGCGTGCGGTGCAGGGTATGAGCGGGCGGTGCAGGGTATGAGCGTGCGGTGCAGCGTATGAGCGGGCGGTGCAGCGTATGAGCGGGCGGTGCAGCGTATGAGCGGGCGGTGCAGCGTATGAGCGGGCGGTGCAACGTATGAGCGGGCGGTGCAACGTATGAGCGTGCGGTGCAGCGTACGAGCGGGCGGTGCAGCGTACGAGCGGGCGGTGCAGCGTACGAGCGGGCGGTGCAGCGTATGAGCGGGCGGTGCAGCGTATGAGGGTGCGGTGCAGCGTATGAGCGGGCGGTGCAGCGTGTGAGCGGGCGGTGCAGCGTGTGAGCGGGCGGTGCAGCGTGTGAGGGGGCGGTGCAGCGTATGAGCGGGCGGTGCAGTGTATGAGAGGGCGGTGCAGCGTATGAGCGGGCGATGCAGCGTATGAGGGTGCGGTGCAGCGTGTGAGGGTGCGGTGCAGCGTGTGAGGGTGCGGTGCAGCGTGTGAGCGTGCGGTGCAGCGTATGAGCGTGCGGTGCAGCGTATGAGCGTGCGGTGCAGTGTATGTGCGTGCGGTGCAGCATATGAGCGTGGGGTGCAGCGTATGAGCGTGGGGTGCAGCGTATGAGCGTGCGGTGCAGCGTTGGAGCGGGCGGTGCAGCGTACGAGCGGGCGGTGCAGCGTACGAGCGGGCGGTGCAGCATACGAGCGGGCGGTGCAGCGTACGAGAGGGCGGTGCAGTGTATGAGCGTGCGGTGCAGCGTATGAGCGTGCGGTGCAGCGTGTGAGCGGGCGGTGCAGCGTGTGAGCGGGCGGTGCAGCGTGTGAGCGTGCGGTGCAGCGTGTGAGCGGGCGGTGCAGCGTATGAGCGGGCGGTGCAGCGTATGAGCGGGCGGTGCAGCGTATGAGCGTGCGGTGCAGCGTATGAGCGTGCAGTGCAGCGTATGAGGGTGCGGTGCAGCGTGTGAGCGGGCGGTGCAGCGTGTGAGCGTGCGGTGCAGCGTATGAGCGTGCGGTGCAGCGTATGTGCGTGCGGTGCAGCGTATGAGGGTGTGTCGCGATATATATTTATATATGTTTATAACTGCCTGTAGCTTTAGCTTTAGTGTAGTTATGTTTCTTTGTTGTGGTGGTGCACCTCTTTGTTTCTTTGCTATATGTTCTTGCAAACCTATAGTGAAGACACACATTCTCGATTCTCTCTTGGCACAACTCCCTCGACACCCGCTTGGCCTAGGCTACTAAGCCTAGGCCCTTAGTTAAACCTGTTCCTAGCTAAGTTCGTCTCGTGACAGCGGTGCAGCGTATGAGCGGGCGGTGCAGCGTATGAGCGTGGGGTGCAGCGTATCAGCGGGCGGTGCAGCGTATGAGCGTGCGGTGCAGCGTATGAGCGTGCGGTGCAGCGTATGAGCGTGCGGTGCAGCGTACGAGCGGGCGGTGCAGCGTATGAGCGGGCGGTGCAGCGTACGAGCGGGCGGTGCAGCGTACGAGCGGGCGGTGCAGCGTACGAGCGGGCGGTGCAGCGTACGAGCGGGCGGTGCAGCGTACGAGCGGGCGGTGCAGCGTACGAGCGGGCGGTGCAGCGTACGAGCGGGCGGTGCAGCGTACGAGCGTGCGGTGCAGCGTACGAGCGTGCGGTGCAGCTTATGAGGGTGCGGTGCAGCGTAGGAGCGGGTGTTGCAGCGTAGGAGCGGGCGGTGCAGCGTAGGAGCGGGCGGTGCAGCGTGTGATCGGGCGGTGCAGCGTATGAGGGTGCGGTGCAGCGTATGAGGGTGCGGTGCAGCGTATGAGGGTGCGGTGCAGCGTATGAGCGTGCGGTGCAGCGTATAAGGGTGCGGTGCAGCGTATGAGCGGGCGGTGCAGCGTGTGAGCGTGCGGTGCAGCGTGTGAGCGTGCGGTGCAGCGTATGAGCGGGCGGTGCAGCGTATGAGCGTGCGGTGCAGCGTATGAGCGGGCGGTGCAGCGTATGAGCGGGCGGTGCAGCGTATGAGCGGGCGGTGCAGCGTATGAGCGGGCGGTGCAGCGTATGAGCGGGCGGTGCAGCGTATGAGCGGGCGGTGCAGCGTCTGAGCGGGCGGTGCAGCGTGTGAGCGGGCGGTGCAGCGTACGAGCGTGCGGTGCAGCGTACGAGCGGGCGGTGCAGCGTACGAGCGGGCGGTGCAGCGTACGAGCGGGCGGTGCAGCGTACGAGCGGGCGGTGCAGCGTACGAGCGGGCGGTGCAGCGTACGAGCGGGCGGTGCAGCGTGCGAGCGGGCGGTGCAGCGTACGAGCGGGCGGTGCAGCGTACGAGCGTGCGGTGCAGCGTGTGAGCGTGCGGTGCAGCGTACGAGCGTGCGGTGCAGCGTATGAGCGTGCGGTGCAGCGTATGAGCTGGCAGTGCAGCGTTTGAGTGCGCGGTGCAGCGTTTGAGCGCGCGGTGCAGCGTATGAGCGTGCGGTGCAGCGTATGAGCGGGTGGTGCAGCGTATGAGCGGGCGGTGCAGCGTATGAGCGTGCGGTGCAGCGTGTGAGCGGGCGGTGCAGCGTGTGAGCGTGCGGTGCAGCGTGTGAGCGTGCGGTGCAGCGTGTGAGCGGGCGGTGCAGCGTATGAGCGTGCGGTGCAGCGTATGAGCGTGCGGTGCAGCGTGTGAGCGGGCGGTGCAGCGTGTGAGCGGGCGGTGCAGCGCGTGAGCGTGCGGTGCAGCGTATGTGCTTGCGGTGCAGTGTATGTGCGTGCGGTGCAGCGTATGTGCTTGCGGTGCAGTGTATGTGCTTGCGGTGCAGCGTATCAGCGGGCGGTGCAGTGTATGAGCGGGCGGTGCAGCGTATGAGCGTGCGGTGCAGCGTATGAGCGTGCGGTGCAGCGTATGAGCGTGCGGTGCAGCGTATGAGCGGGCGATGCAGCGTATGAGCGGGCGGTGCAGCGTATGAGCGGGCGGTGCAGCGTATGAGCGGGCGGTGCAGCGTATGAGCTGGCGGTGCAGCGTATGAGCTGGCGGTGCAGCGTATGAGCGGGCTGTCACGAGACGAACTTAGCTACGAACGGGTTTAACTAGGGCCTAGGCTTAGAAGCCTAGGCCAAGCGGGTGACGAGAGTGTCAAGCCAAGGGAGGATGTCGAGAATGGAATGATTTCACTATAGGTGTGCAAGAACATATAGCAAAGGAACAAAGAGAAGGTGCACCACCAATGTAAGAAGGCATAACTACACTAAAGCTGATGCTACAGGCAGTTATAAACATACATATAAAATATGTATCGCGACACACCCCCTTAACTGCCTGCAGCTCATAGCTAGAGGAAGTCACACCCCCTGAAGGAGTGTAGCAGGCGCAGTGGAAGACGGCAGAGAGGTAAGTGAGGAGGAGGAGGCGAGAGAGAGAGAGAGAGGAGAGGAGAGGAGGTAAGAACTAAGGAGGTGAGTGAGGGATGAGGAGAGGAGGTGGGGGGGTGGCCGCGGCGTCCCCTCTTACTAACCCCCTTTTACGAGGGGGGGGGGGTGAGTGGGGGATGAGGAGAGGAGGTGGGGGGGTGGCCGCGGCGTCCCCTCTTACTAACCCCCACATCCCCACCCCCAATCAACCACTTTCCTTGAACCTCACCCCCCATTCAAGCCGCCCCTCGAACCGCACTCCCTCCCCCCCCTTCTTTCCTCCACACCCCTGCCCCACCCACAGTAGTCCTTGCACTGTCCTTCACATGGCAGCCAGCCCCCCCACCCCCCCGTCCCTGCAACCTCCCCCCCACAGCAGCAGCCGCAGGAGGAGCGAGGCAGGGCAGAGGGTGGTGCTGCAGTGGCTCAAGGCGGCCACCATTTCCACGCCACCCCCGTCCCGCCATCACCCCCTTCCCCCCTTCCTCCCCCACACAGGGATTTCCGCTGCAAACGCGCAGGGGCGGGACGGGTGGGGAAGCGCAGGGAGGCCACGGTGGCAATCCCCTCCACGCCACCTCCCCCACCGCATCCGCAGTCACGGAAGGGAGGGCGACAGGGGAGGGGGAAGGGACGGGCGGTGGTGCTGGTGGTGACGCTGGCGGATGGCGCTGGTGCTGGCGGTAGTGCTGGCGTGACGGCGCTGGTGACTGGCGTCGGGGCTGGTGCTGGCGGCTGTTTACAGGTGGGGCAGCGGGTACGGGTGAGGCGGCGGCTTACAGGTGGGACGGCGGGTACGGGTGAGGCGGGGGGTACAGGTGGGGGCAGCGGTTTCCGGGTGGGGCGGTGGGAATGTGACGAAACGGCAGTAGCGGGCGCGGCAGATGCAGGCGGGGCAGGAACGGGTCGCGCGGGTGCGGGTGGTGGGTCGCAGGCGGGCTTGCTGGCGCTCTCGTTGGCGGGTTCGACGGCGGGTCCGTCGGAGGGCTTGCTGAAATCGGGTTCGCGGGTCCGCAGGCTCAGTTGCTGACAGGTCCGCGGATCCGCTGTCTCTCTTGCTCGCGGGTCCGCGGGTGAACTGGGGGGGCCGAAACGGTGGGGCGTGACGAGCGCCGTCGCGCAGCTCGTCGCCGCTAGCGCAGCAGCAGTGGGTCGTCGAGCCGTTGGGGCGACGGGCGAGCGACGGGTGGGGCCAGCGATGCGCGTAACGGGCTGCGCAACGACCTGATCGACGGGGCGCGTCATAGCGACAGCTGGTGGTGGGCCCATTGACCTAGGAGTAGGATCTTAGTAGCTCGATACCATGTCACGAGACGAACTTAGCTAGGAACGGGTTTAACTAGGGCCTAGGCTTAGAAGCCTAGGCCAAGCGGGTGACGAGAGTGTCAAGCCAAGGGAGGATGTCGAGAATGGAATGATTTCACCATAGGTTTGCAAGAACATATAGCAAAGGAACAAAGAGAAGGTGCACCACCAATGTAAGAAGGCATAACTACACTAAGCTGATGCTACAGGCAGTTATAAACATACATATAAAATATGTATCGCGACACGGGCGGTGCAGCGTATGAGAGGGCGGTGCAGCGTATGAGCGGGCGGTGCAGCGTGTGAGCGGGCGGTGCAGCGTGTGAGCGTGCGGTGCAGCGTGTGAGCGGGCGGTGCAGCGTATGAGCGTGCGGTGCAGCGTGTGAGCGGGCGGTGCAGCGTGTGAGCGGGCGGCGCAGCGTGTGAGCGGGCGGTGCAGCGTGTGAGCGGGCGGTGCAGCGTGTGAGCGTGCGGTGCAGGGTATGAGCGGGCGGTGCAGGGTATGAGCGTGCGGTGCAGCGTATGAGCGGGCGGTGCAGCGTATGAGCCGGCGGTGCAGCGTATGAGCGGGCGGTGCAGCGTATGAGCGGGCGGTGCAGCGTATGAGCGTGGGGTGCAGCGTATGAGCGGGCGATGCAGCGTATGAGCGGGCAGTGCAGCGTGTGAGCGGGCGGTGCAGCGTGTGAGCGGGCGGTGCAGCGTGTGAGCGGGCGGTGAAGTGCATGCGCGTGTGGTGCAGCGTATGCGCGTGTGGTGCAGCGTATGTGCTTGCGGTGCAGCGTATGAGCGGGCGGTGCAGCGTATGAGCGTGCGGTGCAGCGTATGAGGGTGCGGTGCAGCGTATGAGCGGGCGGTGCAGCGTGTGAGCGTGCGGTGCAGCGTGTGAGCGGGCGGTGAAGCGTATGAGCGGGCGGTGCAGCGTATGAGCGGGCGGTGCAGCGTATGAGCGTGCGGTGCAGCGTATGAGCGTGCGGTGCAGCGTATGAGGGTGCGGTGCAGCGTGTGAGCGGGCGGTGCAGCGTGTGAGCGTGCGGTGCAGCGTATGAGCGTGCGGTGCAGCGTATGTGCGTGCGGTGCAGCGTATGAGGGTGCGGTGCAGCGTATGAGCGGGCGGTGCAGCGTATGAGCGTGGGGTGCAGCGTACGAGCGGGCGGTGCAGCGTACGAGCGGGCGGTGCAGCGTACGAGCGTGCGGTGCAGTGTACGAGGGTGCGGTGCAGCGTATGAGGGGGCGGTGCAGCGTACGAGCGGGCGGTGCAGCGTGTGAGGGGGCGGTGCAGCATGTGAGGGTGCGGTGCAGCGTGTGAGGGTGCGGTGCAGCGTATGAGCGTGCGGTGCAGCGTATGAGGGTGCGGTGCAGCGTATGAGCGGGCGGTGCAGCGTGTGAGCGGGCGGTGCAGCGTGTGAGCGTGCGGTGCAGCGTATGAGCGTGCGGTGCAGCGTATGAGCAGGCGGTGCAGCGTATGAGCGGGCGGTGCAGCGTATGAGCGGGCGGTGCAGCGTATGAGCGGGCGGTGCAGCGTATGAGCGGGCGGTGCAGCGTATGAGCGGGCGGTGCAGCGTATGAGCGGGCGGTGCAGCGTGTGAGCGGGCGGTGCAGCGTGTGAGCGGGCGGTGCAGCGTGTGAGCGGGCGGTGCAGCGTGTGAGCGGGCGGTGCAGCGTGTGAGCGTGCGGTGCAGCGTACGAGCGGGCGGTGCAGCGTACGAGCGGGCGGTGCAGCGTACGAGCGGGCGGTGCAGCGTACGAGCGGGCGGTGCAGCGTACGAGCGGGCGGTGCAGCGTACGAGCGGGCGGTGCAGCGTATGAGTGCGGTGCAGCGTATGAGGGTGCGGTGCAGCGTGTGAGCGTGCGGTGCAGCGTGTGAGCGGGCGGTGCAGCGTATGAGCGGGCAGTGCAGCGTATGAGCTGGCGGTGCAGCGTATGAGCTGGCAGTGCAGCGTTTGAGCGCGCGGTGCAGCGTTTGAGCGCGCGGTGCAGCGTATGAGCGTGCGGTGCAGCGTATGAGCGGGTGGTGCAGCGTATGAGCGGGCGGTGCAGCGTATGAGCGTGCGGTGCAGCGTGTGAGCGGGCGGTGCAGCGTGTGAGCGTGCGGTGCAGAGTGTGAGCGTGCGGTGCAGCGTATGAGCGGGCGGTGCAGCGTATGAGCGTGCGGTGCAGCGTATGAGCCGGCGGTGCAGCGTGTGAGTGGGCGGTGCAGCGTGTGAGCGGGCGGTGCAGCGTGTGAGCGTGCGGTGCAGCGTATGAGCGGGCGGTGAAGTGCATGTGCGTGTGGTGCAGCGTATGTGCGGGCGGTGCAGTGTATGTGCTTGCGGTGCAGCGTATCAGCGGGCGGTGCAGCGTATGAGCGGGCGGTGCAGCGTATGAGCGTGCGGTGCAGCGTATGAGCGTGCGGTGCAGCGTATGAGCGTGCGGTGCAGCGTATGAGCGGGCGATGCAGCGTATGAGCGGGCGGTGCAGCGTATGAGCGTGCGGTGCAGCGTGTGAGCGGGCGGTGCAGCGTATGAGCGTGCGGTGCAGCGTGTGAGCGGGCGGTGCAGCGTATGAGCTGGCGGTGCAGCGTATGAGCGGGCGGTGCAGCGTATGAGCTGGCGGTGCAGCGTATGAGAGGGCGGTGCAGCGTGTGAGCGGGCGGTGCAGCGTGTGAGCGGGCGGTGCAGCGTGTGAGCGTGCGGTGCAGCGTGTGAGCGGGCGGTGCAGCGTATGAGCGTGCGGTGCAGCGTATGAGCGGGCGGTGCAGCGTGTGAGCGGGCGGTGCAGCGTGTGAGCGGGCGGTGCAGCGTGTGAGCGGGCGGTGCAGGGTATGAGCGGGCGGTGCAGGGTATGAGCGGGCGGTGCAGGGTATGAGCGGGCGGTGCAGCGTATGAGCGGGCGGTGCAGCCTATGAGCGTGCGGTGCAGCGTATGAGCGGGCGGTGCAGCCTATGAGCGGGCGGTGCAGCGTATGAGCGTGCGGTGCAGCGTATGAGCGTGCGGTGCAGCGTATGAGCGTGCGGTGCAGCGTATGAGCGGGCGGTGCAGCGTACGAGAGTGCGGTGCAGCGTACGAGCGTGCGGTGCAGCGTACGAGGGTGCGGTGCAGCGTATGAGCGGGCGGTGCAGCGTGTGAGGGTGCGGTGCAGCGTATGAGCGGGCGGTGCAGCGTGTGAGCGTGCGGTGCAGCGTGTGAGCGGGCGGTGCAGCGTATGAGGGTGCGGTGCAGCGTATGAGCGGGCGGTGCAGCGTGTGAGCGGGAGGTGCAGCGTATGAGCGTGCGGTGCAGCGTGTGAGCGTGCGGTGCAGCGTGTGAGCGGGCGGTGCAGCGTGTGAGCGTGCGGTGCAGCGTATGAGCGTGCGGTGCAGCGTATGTGCGTGCGGTGCAGCGTATGAGGGTGCGGTGCAGCGTATGAGCGGGCGGTGCAGCGTATGAGCGTGGGGTGCAGCGTTTGAGCGTGCGGTGCAGCATAAGAGCGGGCGGTGCAGCGTATGAGCGGGCGGTGCAGCGTACGAGCGGGCGGTGCAGCGTACGAGCGGGCGGTGCAGCGTACGAGAGTGCGGTGCAGCGTATGAGCGTGCGGTGCAGCGTATGAGGGTGCGGTGCAGCGTATGAGCGGGCGGTGCAGCGTGTGAGCGTGCGGTGCAGCGTGTGAGCGGGCGGTGCAGCGTATGAGGGTGCGGTGCAGCGTATGAGCGGGCGGTGCAGCGTATGAGCGGGCGGTGCAGCGTATGAGCGTGCGGTGCAGCGTATGAGGGTGCGGTGCAGCGTGTGAGCGGGCGGTGCAGCGTGTGAGCGTGCGGTGCAGCGTATGAGCGTGCGGTGCAGCGTATGTGCGTGCGGTGCAGCGTATGAGGGTGCGGTGCAGCGTATGAGCGGGCGGTGCAGCGTATGAGCGTGGGGTGCAGCGTTTGAGCGTGCGGTGCAGCATATGAGCGGGCGGTGCAGCGTATGAGCGTGCGGTGCAGCGTATGCGCGGGCGGTGCAGCGTATGAGCGTGCGGTGCAGCGTATGAGGGTGCGGTGCAGCGTATGAGCGGGCGGTGCAGCGTATGAGCGGGCGGTGCAGCGTATGAGCGGGCGATGCAGCGTATGAGCGGGCGGTGCAGCGTATGAGCGGGCGGTGCAGCGTGTGAGCGGGCGGTGCAGCGTGTGAGCGGGCGGTGAAGCGCATGAGCGGGCGGTGAAGTGCATGCGCGGGCGGTGCAGCGTATGCGCGTGTGGTGCAGCGTATGTGCTTGCGGTGCAGCGTATGTGCTTGCGGTGCAGCGTATGAGCGGGCGGTGCAGCGTATGAGCGGGCGGTGCAGCGTATGAGCGTGCGGTGCAGCGTATGAGCGTGCGGTGCAGCGTATGAGCGTGCGGTGCAGCGTATGAGCTGGCGGTGCAGCGTATGAGCGGGCGGTGCAGCGTATGAGCGGGCGGTGCAGCGTATGAGCTGGCGGTGCAGCGTATGAGCGTGCGGTGCAGCGTATGAGCGTGCGGTGCAGCGTATGAGCGGGCGGTGCAGCGTGTGAGCGGGCGGTGCAGCGTGTGAGCGTGCGGTGCAGAGTGTGAGCGTGCGGTGCAGTGTATGAGCGGGCGGTGCAGCGTATGAGCGTGCGGTGCAGCATATGAGCGTGCGGTGCAGCGTGTGAGCGTGCGGTGCAGCGTGTGAGCGGGCGGTGCAGCGTGTGAGCGGGCGGTGCAGCGTGTGAGCGGGCGGTGCAGCGTATGAGCGGGCGGTGCAGCGTATGAGCGTGCGGTGCAGCGTATGAGCGTGCGGTGCAGCGTATGAGCCGGCGGTGCAGCGTGTGAGCGGGCGGTGCAGCGTGTGAGCGGGCGGTGCAGCGTGTGAGCGTGCAGTGCAGCGTGTGAGCGTGCAGTGCAGCGTGTGAGCTGGCGGTGCAGCGTATGAGCGTGCGGTGCAGCGTATGAGCGTGCGGTGCAGCGTATGAGCGGGCGGTGCAGCGTGTGAGCGGGCGGTGCAGCGTGTGAGCGTGCGGTGCAGAGTATGAGCGGGCGGTGCAGCGTATGAGCGGGCGGTGCAGCGTATGAGCGGGCGGTGCAGCGTATGAGCCGGCGGTGCAGCGTATGAGCGGGCGGTGCAGCTTATGAGCGGGCGGTGCAGCGTGTGAGCGGGCGGTGCAGCGTGTGAGCGGGCGGTGCAGCGTGTGAGCGGGCGGTGCAGCGTATGAGCGGGCGGTGCAGCGTATGAGCGTGCGGTGCAGCGTGTGAGCGGGCGGTGCAGCGTGTGAGCGTGCGGTGCAGCGTGTGAGCGTGCGGTGCAGCGTCTGAGCGGGCGGTGCAGCGTGTGAGCGGGCGGTGCAGGGTATGAGCGGGCGGTGCAGCGTATGAGTGGGCGGTGCAGCGTATGAGCGTGCGGTGCAACGTATGAGCGTGCGGTGCAGCGTATGAGCGCGCGGTGCAGCGTATGAGCGCGCGGTGCAGCGTTTGAGCGCGCGGTGCAGCGTATGAGCGGGCGGTGCAGCGTATGAGCGTGCGGTGCAGCGTATGAGCGGGCGGTGCAGCGTATGAGCGGGCGGTGCAGCGTGTGAGCGTGCGGTGCAGGGTATGAGCGGGCGGTGCAGGGTATGAGCGTGCGGTGCAGCCTATGAGCGGGCGGTGCAGCGTATGAGCGTGCGGTGCAGCCTATGAGCGGGCGGTGCAGCGTATGAGCGTGCGGTGCAGCGTATGAGCGTGCGGTGCAGCGTATGAGCGGGCGGTGCAGCGTACGAGCGGGTGGTGCAGCGTACGAGCGGGCGGTGCAGCGTACGAGAGTGCGGTGCAGCGTATGAGCGTGCGGTGCAGCGTATGAGGGTGCGGTGCAGCGTATGAGCGGGCGGTGCAGCGTGTGAGCGTGCGGTGCAGCGTGTGAGCGGGCGGTGCAGCGTATGAGGGTGCGGTGCAGCGTATGAGCGGGCGGTGCAGCGTATGAGCGGGAGGTGCAGCGTATGAGCGTGCGGTGCAGCGTATGAGGGTGCGGTGCAGCGTGTGAGCGGGCGGTGCAGCGTGTGAGCGGGCGGTGCAGCGTGTGAGCGTGCGGTGCAGAGTGTGAGCGTGCGGTGCAGCGTATGAGGGTGCGGTGCAGCGTATGAGCGGGCGGTGCAGCGTATGAGCGTGGGGTGCAGCGTTTGAGCGTGCGGTGCAGCATATGAGCGGGCGGTGCAGCGTATGAGCGGGCGGTGCAGCGTACGAGCGGGCGGTGCAGCGTACGAGCGGGCGGTGCAGCGTACGAGAGTTCGGTGCAGCGTATGAGCGTGCGGTGCAGCGTATGAGGGTGCGGTGCAGCGTATGAGCGGGCGGTGCAGCGTGTGAGCGTGCGGTGCAGCGTGTGAGCGGGCGGTGCAGCGTATGAGGGTGCGGTGCAGCGTATGAGCGGGCGGTGCAGCGTATGAGCGGGCGGTGCAGCGTATGAGCGTGCGGTGCAGCGTATGAGGGTGCGGTGCAGCGTGTGAGCGGGCGGTGCAGCGTGTGAGCGTGCGGTGCAGCGTATGAGCGTGCGGTGCAGCGTATGTGCGTGCGGTGCAGCGTATGAGCGTGGGGTGCAGCGTTTGAGCGTGCGGTGCAGCATATGAGCGGGCGGTGCAGCGTATGAGCGTGCGGTGCAGCGTATGCGCGGGCGGTGCAGCGTATGAGCGTGCGGTGCAGCGTATGAGGGTGCGGTGCAGCGTATGAGCGGGCGGTGCAGCGTATGAGCGGGCGGTGCAGCGTATGAGCGGGCGATGCAGCGTATGAGCGGGCGGTGCAGCGTATGAGCGGGCGGTGCAGCGTGTGAGCGGGCGGTGCAGCGTGTGAGCGGGCGGTGAAGCGCATGAGCGGGCGGTGAAGTGCATGCGCGGGCGGTGCAGCGTATGCGCGTGTGGTGCAGCGTATGTGCTTGCGGTGCAGCGTATGTGCTTGCGGTGCAGCGTATGAGCGGGCGGTGCAGCGTATGAGCGGGCGGTGCAGCGTATGAGCGTGCGGTGCAGCGTATGAGCGTGCGGTGCAGCGTATGAGCGTGCGGTGCAGCGTATGAGCGGGCGGTGCAGCGTATGAGCGGGCGGTGCAGCGTATGAGCGGGCGGTGCAGCGTATGAGCTGGCGGTGCAGCGTATGAGCGTGCGGTGCAGCGTATGAGCGTGCGGTGCAGCGTATGAGCGGGCGGTGCAGCGTGTGAGCGGGCGGTGCAGCGTGTGAGCGTGCGGTGCAGAGTGTGAGCGTGCGGTGCAGCGTATGAGCGGGCGGTGCAGCGTATGAGCGTGCGGTGCAGCGTATGAGCGTGCGGTGCAGCGTGTGAGCGTGCGGTGCAGCGTGTGAGCGGGCGGTGCAGCGTGTGAGTGGGCGGTGCAGCGTGTGAGCGGGCGGTGCAGCGTATGAGCGGGCGGTGCAGCGTATGAGCGTGCGGTGCAGCGTATGAGCGTGCGGTGCAGCGTATGAGCCGGCGGTGCAGCGTGTGAGCGGGCGGTGCAGCGTGTGAGCGGGCGGTGCAGCGTGTGAGCGTGCAGTGCAGCGTGTGAGCGTGCAGTGCAGCGTGTGAGCTGGCGGTGCAGCGTATGAGCGTGCGGTGCAGCGTATGAGCGTGCGGTGCAGCGTATGAGCGGGCGGTGCAGCGTGTGAGCGGGCGGTGCAGCGTGTGAGCGTGCGGTGCAGAGTATGAGCGGGCGGTGCAGCGTATGAGCGGGCGGTGCAGCGTATGAGCGGGCGGTGCAGCGTATGAGCCGGCGGTGCAGCGTATGAGCGGGCGGTGCAGCGTGTGAGCGGGCGGTGCAGCGTGTGAGCGGGCGGTGCAGCGTGTGAGCGGGCGGTGCAGCGTGTGAGCGGGCGGTGCAGCGTATGAGCGGGCGGTGCAGCGTATGAGCGTGCGGTGCAGCGTGTGAGCGGGCGGTGCAGCGTGTGAGCGTGCGGTGCAGCGTGTGAGCGTGCGGTGCAGCGTCTGAGCGGGCGGTGCAGCGTGTGAGCGGGCGGTGCAGGGTATGAGCGGGCGGTGCAGCGTATGAGTGGGCGGTGCAGCGTATGAGCGTGCGGTGCAACGTATGAGCGTGCGGTGCAGCGTATGAGCGCGCGGTGCAGCGTATGAGCGCGCGGTGCAGCGTTTGAGCGCGCGGTGCAGCGTATGAGCGGGCGGTGCAGCGTATGAGCGTGCGGTGCAGCGTATGAGCGGGCGGTGCAGCGTATGAGCGGGCGGTGCAGCGTGTGAGCGTGCGGTGCAGCGTATGAGCGTGCGGTGCAGCGTATGAGCGCGCGGTGCAGCGTTTGAGCGCGCGGTGCAGCGTATGAGCGCGCGGTGCAGCGTATGAGCGTGCGGTGCAGCGTATGAGCGTGTGGTGCAGCGTATGAGCGGGCGGTGCAGCGTATGAGCGGGCGGTGCAGTGTATGAGCGTGCGGTGCAGCGTATGAGCGTGCGGTGCAGCGTATGAGCGGGCGGTGCAGCGTATGAGCGGGCGGTGCAGCGTGTGAGCGGGCGGTGCAGCGTGTGAGCGGGCGGTGAAGTGCATGCGCGTGCGGTGCAGTGTATGTGCTTGCGGTGCAGCGTATCAGCGGGCGGTGCAGTGTATGAGCGGGCGGTGCAGCGTATGAGCGGGCGGTGCTGCGTATGAGCGTGCGGTGCAGCGTATGTGCTTGCGGTGCAGTGTATGTGCTTGCGGTGCAGCGTATCAGCGGGCGGTGCAGTGTATGAGCGGGCGGTGCAGCGTATGAGCGGGCGGTGCTGCGTATGAGCGTGCGGTGCAGCGTATGAGCGTGCGGTGCAGCGTATGAGCGTGCGGTGCAGTGTATGAGCGGGCGGTGCAGTGTATGAGCGGGCGATGCAGCGTGTGAGCGGGCGGTGCAGGGTGTGAGCGGGCGGTGCAGCGTATGAGCGGGCGGTGCAGCGTATGAGCGTGCGGTGCAGCGTATGAGCGTGCGGTGCAGCGTATGAGCGTGCGGTGCAGCGTATGAGCGGGCGGTGCAGCGTATGAGCGTGCGGTGCAGCGTTTGAGCGGGCGGTGCAGCGTATGAGCGCGCGGTGCAGCGTATGAGCGCGAGGTGCAGCGTATGAGCGGGTGGTGCAGCGTATGAGCGTGCGGTGCAGCGTATGAGCGTGCGGTGCAGCGTATGAGCGGGCGGTGCAGCGTGTGAGCGGGCGGTGCAGCTTGTGAGCGGGCGGTGCAGCTTGTGAGCGGGCGGTGAAGTGCATGCGCGTGGGGTGCAGCGTATGTGCTTGTGGTGCAGCGTATGTGCGTGCGGTGCAGCGTATGAGCGGGCGGTGCAGCGTATGAGCGGGCGGTGCAGCGTATAAGCGGGCGGTGCAGCGTATGAGTGTGTGGTGCAGCGTATGAGCGTGCGGTGCAGCGTATGAGCGGGCGGTGCAGCGTATGAGCGGGCGGTGCAGCGTATGAGCGGGCGGTGCAGCGTATGAGCGGGCGGTGCAGCGTATGAGCGGGCGGTGCAGCGTATGAGCGGGCGGTGCAGCGTATGAGCGGGCGGTGCAGCGTGTGAGTGTGCGGTGCAGCGTGTGAGCGTGCGGTGCAGCGTGTGAGCGTGCGGTGCAGCGTGTGAGCGGGCGGTGCAGAGTGTGAGCGAGCGGTGCAGAGTGTGAGTGGGCGGTGCAGCGTGTGAGCGGGCGGTGCAGCGTGTGAGCGTGCGGTGCAGCGTGTGAGCGGGCGGTGCAGCGTGTGAGCGGGCGGTGCAGCGTATGAGCGGGCGGTGCAGCGTATGAGCGTGCGGTGCAGCGTATGAGCGTGCGGTGCAGCGTATGAGCCGGCGGTGCAGTGTGTGAGCGGGCGGTGCAGCGTGTGAGCGGGCGGTGCAGCGTGTGAGCGTGCAGTGCAGCGTGTGAGCTGGCGGTGCAGCGTATGAGCTGGCGGTGCAGCGTATGAGCATGCGGTGCAGCGTATGAGCGGGCGGTGCAGCGTGTGAGCGGGCGGTGCAGCGTGTGAGCGGGCGGTGCAGCGTGTGAGCGTGCGGTGCAGCGTATGAGCGTGCGGTGCAGCGTGTGAGCGGGCGGTGCAGCGTATGAGCGGGCGGTGCAGCGTATGAGCGGGCGGTGCAGC
The DNA here is from genome assembly GCA_947471745.1 of Closterium sp. Naga37s-1. Lineage (NCBI taxonomy): Eukaryota > Viridiplantae > Streptophyta > Zygnematophyceae > Desmidiales > Closteriaceae > Closterium > Closterium sp. Naga37s-1. Next base: position 247,225 of record CANJKZ010000179.1, on the reverse strand, counting down.
GTATGAGCGGGCGGTGCAACGTATGAGCGTGCGGTGCAGCGTATGAGCGCGGGGTGCAGCGTTTGAGCGCGCGGTGCAGCGTTTGAGCGCGCGGTGCAGCGTATGAGCGGGCGGTGCAGCGTATGAGCGGGCGGTGCAGCGTATGAGCGTGCGGTGCAGCGTATGAGCGGGCGGTGCAGCGTATGAGCGGGCGGTGCAGCGTGTGAGCGTGCGGTGCAGCGTATGAGCGTGCGGTGCAGCGTTTGAGCTCGCGGTGCAGCGTATGAGCGTGCGGTGCAGCGTATGAGCGTGCGGTGCAGCGTATGAGCGGGTGGTGCAGCGTATGAGCGGGCGGTGCAGCGTATGAGCGTGCGGTGCAGCGTATGAGCGTGCGGTGCAGCGTATGAGCGTGCGGTGCAGTGTATGTGCTTGCGGTGCAGCGTATCAGCGGGCGGTGCAGTGTATGAGCGGGCGGTGCAGCGTATGAGCGGGCGGTGCTGCGTATGAGCGTGCGGTGCAGCGTATGTGCTTGCGGTGCAGTGTATGTGCTTGCGGTGCAGCGTATCAGCGGGCGGTGCAGTGTATGAGCGGGCGGTGCAGCGTATGAGCGGGCGGTGCTGCGTATGAGCGTGCGGTGCAGCGTATGAGCGTGCGGTGCAGCGTATGAGCGTGCGGTGCAGTGTATGAGCGGGCGGTGCAGTGTATGAGCGGGCGATGCAGCGTGTGAGCGGGCGGTGCAGGGTGTGAGCGGGCGGTGCAGCGTATGAGCGGGCGGTGCAGCGTATGAGCGTGCGGTGCAGCGTATGAGCGTGCGGTGCAGCGTATGAGCGTGCGGTGCAGCGTATGAGCGGGCGGTGCAGCGTATGAGCGTGCGGTGCAGCGTTTGAGCGGGCGGTGCAGCGTATGAGCGCGCGGTGCAGCGTATGAGCGCGAGGTGCAGCGTATGAGCGGGTGGTGCAGCGTATGAGCGTGCGGTGCAGCGTATGAGCGTGCGGTGCAGCGTATGAGCGGGCGGTGCAGCGTGTGAGCGGGCGGTGCAGCTTGTGAGCGGGCGGTGCAGCTTGTGAGCGGGCGGTGAAGTGCATGCGCGTGGGGTGCAGCGTATGTGCTTGTGGTGCAGCGTATGTGCGTGCGGTGCAGCGTATGAGCGGGCGGTGCAGCGTATGAGCGGGCGGTGCAGCGTATAAGCGGGCGGTGCAGCGTATGAGCGTGTGGTGCAGCGTATGAGCGTGCGGTGCAGCGTATGAGCGGGCGGTGCAGCGTATGAGCGGGCGGTGCAGCGTATGAGCGGGCGGTGCAGCGTATGAGCGGGCGGTGCAGCGTATGAGCGGGCGGTGCAGCGTATGAGCGGGCGGTGCAGCGTATGAGCGGGCGGTGCAGCGTGTGAGTGTGCGGTGCAGCGTGTGAGCGTGCGGTGCAGCGTGTGAGCGTGCGGTGCAGCGTGTGAGCGGGCGGTGCAGAGTGTGAGCGAGCGGTGCAGAGTGTGAGTGGGCGGTGCAGCGTGTGAGCGGGCGGTGCAGCGTGTGAGCGTGCGGTGCAGCGTGTGAGCGGGCGGTGCAGCGTGTGAGCGGGCGGTGCAGCGTATGAGCGGGCGGTGCAGCGTATGAGCGTGCGGTGCAGCGTATGAGCGTGCGGTGCAGCGTATGAGCCGGCGGTGCAGTGTGTGAGCGGGCGGTGCAGCGTGTGAGCGGGCGGTGCAGCGTGTGAGCGTGCAGTGCAGCGTGTGAGCTGGCGGTGCAGCGTATGAGCTGGCGGTGCAGCGTATGAGCATGCGGTGCAGCGTATGAGCGGGCGGTGCAGCGTGTGAGCGGGCGGTGCAGCGTGTGAGCGGGCGGTGCAGCGTGTGAGCGTGCGGTGCAGCGTATGAGCGTGCGGTGCAGCGTGTGAGCGGGCGGTGCAGCGTATGAGCGGGCGGTGCAGCGTATGAGCGGGCGGTGCAGCGTATGAGCGGGCGGTGCAACGTATGAGCGTGCGGTGCAGCGTATGAGCGCGGGGTGCAGCGTTTGAGCGCGCGGTGCAGCGTTTGAGCGCGCGGTGCAGCGTATGAGCGGGCGGTGCAGCGTATGAGCGGGCGGTGCAGCGTATGAGCGTGCGGTGCAGCGTATGAGCGGGCGGTGCAGCGTATGAGCGGGCGGTGCAGCGTGTGAGCGTGCGGTGCAGCGTATGAGCGTGCGGTGCAGCGTTTGAGCTCGCGGTGCAGCGTATGAGCGTGCGGTGCAGCGTATGAGCGTGCGGTGCAGCGTATGAGCGGGTGGTGCAGCGTATGAGCGGGCGGTGCAGCGTATGAGCGTGCGGTGCAGCGTATGAGCGTGCGGTGCAGCGTATGAGCGGGCGGTGCAGCGTATGAGCGGGCGGTGCAGCGTGTGAGCGGGCGGTACAGCGTGTGAGCGTGCGGTGCAGCGTGTGAGCGGGCGGTGAAGTGCATGCGCGTGCGGTGCAGCGTATGTGCTTGCGGTGCAGTGTATGTGCTTGCGGTGCAGCGTATCAGCGGGCGGTGCAGTGTATGAGCGGGCGGTGCAGCGTATGAGCGGGCGGTGCTGCGTATGAGCGTGCGGTGCAGCGTATGAGCGTGCGGTGCAGCGTATGAGCGTGCGGTGCAGTGTATGAGCGGGCGGTGCAGTGTATGAGCGGGCGATGCAGCGTGTGAGCGGGCGGTGCAGGGTGTGAGCGGGCGGTGCAGCGTATGAGCGGGCGGTGCAGCGTATGAGCGTGCGGTGCAGCGTATGAGCGTGCGGTGCAGCGTATGAGCGTGCAGTGCAGCGTATGAGCGGGCAGTGCAGCGTATGAGCGTGCGGTTCAGCTTTTGAGCGGGCGGTGCAGCGTATGAGCGCGCTGTGCAGTGTATGAGCGCGCGGTGCAGCGTATGAGCGGGTGGTGCAGCGTTTTGAGCGGGCGGTGCAGCGTATGAGCGTGCGGTGCAGCGTATGAGCGTGCGGTGCAGCGTATGAGCGTGCGGTGCAGCGTATGAGCGGGCGGTGCAGCGTATGAGCGGGCGGTGCAGCGTGTGAGCGGGCGGTGCAGCTTGTGAGCGTGCGGTGCAGCGCATGAGCGGGCGGTGAAGTGCATGCGCGTGGGGTGCAGCGTATGTGCTTGCGGTGCAGCGTATGTGCGTGCGGTGCAGCGTATGAGCGGGCGGTGCAGCGTATGAGCGGGCGGTGCAGCGTATGTGCGTGCGGTGCAGCGTATGAGCGTGCGGTGCAGCGTATGAGCGTGCGGTGCAGCGTATGAGCGGGCGGTGCAGCGTATGAGCGGGCGGTGCAGCGTATGAGCGGGCGGTGCAGCGTATGAGCGGGCGGTGTAGCGTATGAGCGGGCGGTGCAGCGTATGAGCTGGTGGTGCAGCGTATGAGCTGGCGGTGCAGCGTATGAGCGTGCGGTGCAGCGTATGAGCGGGCGGTGCAGCGTATGAGCGGGCGGTGCAGCGTGTGAGTGTGCGGTGTGTTAGAATCTATATATTGTAGCATGCGAACACTTGTGACTGTACACCAAGAGTGGTGTACAGTTGGGTTGGTTCAGGCTCTAGTTTTGGGTGTACTGCGGGTAGACACCCTAATTGGGGTGAACCCAAATATCCTAGCTTAGACTTGGCTCCAACCTTGTTGGCCAAGTGGGGCAACCAACTTTGGTTGGTTGGCCACCATCCCACTAGGGTTGGTTGGATGGTCCTTCCTCCCACTAGCCTACTTGGTCTTGGTGTCTTATGTGCTAGGTTTGGTCTTCTTCTCCAACCTTCTCTTCCTTGTATAGCCTTGTGCTCTTTTGAGCTAATGTTAACAATTCTTCCTCAACTTCCTATAGCTCATAGTTTCTTTCACGGTGCAGCGTGTGAGCGTGCGGTGCAGCGTGTGAGCGGGCGGTGCAGATTATGAGCGGGCGGTGCAGCGTGTGAGTGTGCGGTGCAGCGTGTGAGCGTGCGGTGCAGCGTATGAGCGGGTGGTGCAGCGTGTGAGCGGGCGGTGCAGCGTGTGAGCGTGCGGTGCAGCGTGTGAGCGGGTGGTGCAGCGTGTGAGCGGGCGGTGCAGCGTGTGAGCGGGCGGTGCAGCGTATGAGCGTGCGGTGCAGCGTATGAGCGGGCGGTGCAGCGTATGAGCGGGCGGTGCAGTGTGTGAGCGGGCGGTGCAGCGTGTGAGCGGGCGGTGTAGCGTGTGAGCGTGCAGTGCAGCGTGTGAGCGGGCGGTGCAGCGTATGAGCGTGCGGTGCAGCGTATGAGCGGGCGGTGCAGCGTATGAGCGGGCGGTGCAGCGTGTGAGCGGGCGGTGCAGCGTATGAGCGGGCGGTGCAGCGTATGAGCGGGCGGTTCAGCGTATGAGCCGGCGGTGCAGCGTATGAGCGGGCGGTGCAGCGTATGAGCGGGCGGTGCAGCGTGTGAGTGGGCGGTGCAGCGTGTGAGCGGGCGGTGCAGGGTATGAGCGTGCGGTGCAGCGTATGAGCGGGCGGTGCAGCGTATGAGCCGGCGGTGCAGCGTGTGAGCGGGCGGTGCAGCGTGTGAGCGGTTGGTGCAGCGTGTGAGCGGGCGGTGCAGCGTGTGAGCGGGCGGTGCAGGGTATGAGCGGGCGGTGCAGCGTATGAGCGGGCGGTGCAGCGTATGAGCGTGCGGTGCAGCGTATGAGCGGGCGGTGCAGCGTATGAGCGGGCGGTGCAGCGTATGAGCGTGCGGTGCAACGTATGAGCGTGCAGTGCAGCGTATGAGCGTGCGGTGCAGCGTATGAGCGGGCGGTGCAGCGTATGAGCGGGCGGTGCAGCGTATGAGCGGGCGGTGCAGCGTCTGAACGTGCGGTGCAGCGTATGAGCGGGCGGTGCAGTGTATGAGCGGGCGGTGCAGCGTATGAGCGGGCGGTGCAGCGTACGAGCGTGCGGTGCAGCGAACGAACGTGCAGCGTATGAGCCGGCGACGCAGCGTATGAGCGGGCGGTGCAGCGTATGAGCGGGCGGTGCAGCGTATGTGCGTACGGTGCAGCGTGTGAGCGTGGGGTGCAGCGTATGAGCGGGCGGTGCAGCGTATGAGCATGCGGTGCAGCGTATGAGCGGGCGGTGCAGCGTATGAGCGGGCGGTTCAGCGTATGAGCCGGCGGTGCAGCGTATGAGCGGGCGGTGCAGCGTATGAGCGGGCGGTGCAGCGTGTGAGCAGGCGGTGCAGCGTGTGAGCGAGTGGTGCAGGGTATGAGCGTGCGGTGCAGCGTATGAGCGGGCGGTGCAGCGTATGAGCCGGCGGTGCAGCGTGTGAGCGGGCGGTGCAGCGTGTGAGCGGTTGGTGCAGCGTGTGAGCGGGCGGTGCAGCGTGTGAGCGGGCGGTGCAGGGTATGAGCGGGCGGTGCAGCGTATGAGCGGGCGGTGCAGCGTATGAGCGTGCGGTGCAGCGTATGAGCGGGCGGTGCAGCGTATGAGCGGGCGGTGCAGCGTATGAGCGTGCGGTGCAGCGTATGAGCGTGCGGTGCAGCGTATGAGCGGGCGGTGCAGCGTATGAGCGGGCGGTGCAGCGTATGAGCGGGCGGTGCAGCGTCTGAACGTGCGGTGCAGCGTATGAGCGGGCGGTGCAGTGTATGAGCGGGCGGTGCAGCGTATGAGCGGGCGGTGCAGCGTACGAGCGTGCGGTGCAGCGAACGAACGTACGGTGCAGCTTACGAGCGTGCGGTGCAGCCTATGAGCGTGCGGTGTAGCGTATGAGCGTGCGGTGCAGCGTATGAGCGTGCGGTGTAGCGTATGAGCGTGCGTGGTAGCGTATGAGCGCGCGGTGCAGCGTATGAGCGGGCGGTGCAGCGTATGAGCGGGCGGTGCAGCGTATGAGCGTGCGGTGCAGCGTATGAGCGCGCGGTGCAGCGTATGAGCGCGCGGTGCAGCGTATGAGCGCGCGGTGCAGCGTATGAGCGGGCGGTGCAGCGTATGAGCGGGCGGTGCAGCGTATGAGCGGGCGGTGCAGCGTATGATCGGGCGGTGCAGCGTATGAGCTGGCGGTGCAGCGTATGAGCGTGCGGTGCAGCGTTTGAGCGCGCGGTGCAGCGTATGAGCGTGCGGTGCAGTGTATGAGCGTGCGGTGCAGCGTATGAGCGGGTGGTGCAGCGTTATGAGCGGGCGGTGCAGCATATGAGCGTGCGGTGCAGCGTATGAGCGTGCGGTGCAGCGTATGAGCGTGCGGTGCAGCGTATGAGAGGGCGGTGCAGCGTATGAGCGGGCGGTGCAGCGTGTGAGCGTGCGGTGCAGCGCATGAGCGGGCGGTGAAGTGCATGCGCGTGTGGTGCAGCGTATGAGCGTGCGGTGCAGCGTATGAGCGTGCGGTGCAGCGTACGAGCGTGCGGTGCAGCGTATGAGCGTGCGGTGCAGCGTATGAGCGTGCGGTGCAGCGTATGAGCGGGCGGTGCAGCGTATGGGCGGGCGGTTCTGCGTATGAGCGTGCGGTGCAGCGTATGAGCGGGCGGTGCAGCGTATGAGCGGGCAGTGCAGCGTATGAGCCGGCGACGCAGCGTATGAGCGGGCGGTGCAGCGTATGAGCGGGCGGTGCAGCGTATGTGCGTGCGGTGCAGCGTGTGAGCGTGCGGTGCAGCGTATGAGCGGGCGGTGCAGCGTATGAGCATGCGGTGCAGCGTATGAGCGGGCGGTGCAGCGTATGAGCGTGCGGTGCAGCGTATGAGCGGGCGGTGCAGCGTATGGGCGGGCGGTTCAGCGTATGAGCGTGCGGTGCAGCGTATGAGCGGGCGGTGCAGCGTATGAGCGGGCGGTGCAGCGTATGAGCCGGCGACGCAGCGTATGAGCGGGCGGTGCAGCGTATGAGCGGGCGGTGCAGCGTATGTGCGTGCGGTGCAGCGTATGAGCGTGCGGTGCAGCGTATGAGCGGGCGGTGCAGTGTATGAGCATGCGGTGCAGCGTATGAGCGGGCGGTGCAGCGTATGAGCGTGCAATGCAGCGTATGAGCGGGCGGTGCAGCGTATGAGCGGGCGGTGCCGCGGATGAGCGCGCGGTGCAGCGTATGAGCGCGCGGTGCAGCGTATGAGCGTGCGGGTGCAGCGTATGAGCGTGTGGTGCAGCGTATGAGCGGGCGGTGCAGCGTATGAGCGGGCGGTGCAGCGTATGAGCGTGCAATGCAGCGTATGAGCGGGCGGTGCAGCGTATGAGCGGGCGGTGCCGCGGATGAGCACGCGGTGCAGCGTATGAGCGCGCGGTGCAGCGTATGAGCGTGCGGGTGCAGCGTATGAGCGTGTGGTGCAGCGTATGAGCGGGCGGTGCAGCGTATGAGCGGGCGGTGCAGCGTATCATCGTTTCTCTACCTCCCTCCATTCCTTCTTCTAATCTCCGTTTTCCAAGTCTTTTATCCCCACTCCCTGCCTCATACTTTCCCCTCCAAGGCCTGCGAGCAACAGCTCATGAGTACATGGCGCGTTTCTTCCTGCAAATTCCTCAGGACGAGCTTCCATCTCTCCTCCAACAGCGCATGAGTACATGGCTCGATTCTTCCTTCAGATCTGTCAGGACGAGCTTCCATCTTTTTTCCAACCCAACCCCCGTCTCTCCCTTCCCCGTTTCCTCCCCCGTCGTCTTCCCTCCAGGGCCTTCGAGCAACAGCGCATGAGTACATGGCGCGCTTCTTCCTGCAGATCCCACAGAACGAGCTTCCATCTCTCCTCCAACCCTCACACCTCCACTCCTCCCTCCTGCCACAACCACGACTTCCCCACCCTCCCTTCCTCCTCTCATCAACTCCCCATACCGCCCCCCCGCACCCTCCCATCCCCCCTTCCTCCCTCTTCCATCCCTCTCTCCAACCGGCGCTCCCCCATCCCTCCTCGCTCCACCTCCCCTTTCTCCAACCAGTCACGTTCTTACCCTCCCATCTGCCCCCGTCTAATCTTTTACCCTTCTCCACCCCTTCCTCCGAATCTTCTTCTGCTCTCTCCCCATCCTCTCGCCTCGCTATCACTTATCCCAAAGATGCTGCTGCTGCTGATCCTGCTGCTGCTGATGCTGCATCTGCTCCTGCAGCTCTGGGCTCTCAACATTTGGCCATTGTTCCCACAGGCAACGCACACTTTGCTGTCATTCCAAGAGCCGACCAACCCTTGGCTGTGATTCCCGCAGCCAATCAACAGTTAGCTGTAATTCCCCAAGCCAATCAGGACCTGGTTATCGTTCCACAAGACAATCAACAGCTGGCTGTGATTCCTCAAGCCAATCAGCGCTTGGCTGTGATTCCCGTTTCACCCAAGAACCACCAGCTCACAATCAGCCCGCCAGCAACGCATGGGTCAGGGGCAGCTGTAGCACAGGAGCCAGGGGCAATTGAAGCAAATGAATCAGTTGCACAGGAATCAAAGGTTGTGACAGCAGCTGAGCCAGGAGCAGCAGCTGAGGCAGAACAAGAAGAAGCAGCAGCAGCATCAGAACCGCACGTAGCAGCAGCCGCAACCAAACCAGAAGCCGCAGCAACAGCAGCGGTACCAAGATCCCCAATTTTTCTCCCTCTGCCCTCTTCAGTGGGAGACGCAGAGAGTGCCATAACACACACAGGAACAGGGGCAGAAGCAGCAGCAGAGGCAAAAGCAGCAGGAACAGAAGCAGCAGCAGGGCCAGAAGAAACTGTAGGGTCAGAAGCAGCAGTAGAGGCAAAAGCAGCACCAAAATCACAAGCACCACTGCCTACCTGTTCCCCTCCTGCCGTTGGTGTCGCAGAGAGCGCAGTAGCGGTCTGGCTGGCATCCGTCTGGCACGCCACACAAGCAATCGGCGCGCTGAGGTGGCAGCGGCACCTGCTGACTCACACCCAGGAGAGCCTAATGAACCCCCCTCTATCTTTAATCCACAGCCTGAGGGCCTACTCTGCTTCTGGTATGTGCCTGTGTGGGGAATCCTGCTGCCTTTCTCAGGGGTTTGGTGGGGTTTGCGGGGATGGGAGGGCGTTTGGAGTGGTTGACGAGGAGAGGAGGAGGAGCAGGGGGAAGGGGCGGAAGGGGGTGAAGGGAAAGGGAGGGCAGCGGAGGGGGAAGATGGAGGAGGAGGTGGGGGTAACGGGGAAGAGAGGGCAGGAGTGGGGGGAGGAGGAAAGCAGGGAGGGGGATGAAGATGCACATTCTTGTAGCTCTCTGGGTAGTACCTGTAGCAGTGTTGGCGCTGCTTCTGCTGCCTCTGCCGGCTCTGCTGCTGCTGCTGCTGCAGGTGTTACTTGTGGTGATGCGATTACCACTGGCAGTGCGGTCACCAGCAGTACCACTGCGGTTACCGATCGGCGTATCTGCAAGCTGATAGCGCTCCTAGGAGAGGCATATCTGGGCCTAGCAGAAGCTTATAAAGGGGATGGGCAGGTGGGGCGGGCTTTAAGAGCGGCTGAGCTGGCATGTGTGGTTGTGGGGGGTTGGCCGTGGGACTTGGAGGATCTAGGCTTGGAAGGGGAAGGGGAGGAGGGGGGAGAGGGAGGAGTGGGAGGAGAGGGAGAGGATGGGAGGCGGGATGAAGGGGAGGAGGGTAGGTTTCAGGGATTGGAGGGATGGGGGGTTGGAGGTGAGGGGAATGGAATGAAGACTGGTGGCGGCGAGCAGGAAGGGGAGAGAACGGAGAGGGGGGTGCAAGAGGCGAGAGGGGCGAGAGGTGGGAAAAAGAAAGCGAAAGGGAGGGATCGGAAGCAGAAGAAGGGGGAAGGAGGGGCGGAAGGAGGAAATGCTTTACATGTAGCGAGTCAGGCTGTAAAGGAGATGAGGGTGGAAGACAGGCTGAGGCTGTCCGATTCTGGTTGTTCCACATCTGACGCTCCTGTGGTTCCTGCTTCCACTGCCTCACGTACAGTCACATCACATACAGTCACAAAAGCTCTGGGGGGGGCTAAATTCAAGGACTCTTCAAAGCCCAGCCAGTCAGCTCGCAAGAACGAACGGCGGGGGCTAGGGGCTAAATCTGGAGGGGCGAAAGGGGCGGGATCGAAAGCAGTGGGGTTGAGCAGCGGAGCAGCAGCAGGAGGGGTGTTGGTAGGAGGGGGTGAGTCTGCAAACTCTGCAGGGTGGGAGGGTAGCATGTGGTTGTGCAGGCGTGTGAGTGGGAGGAGCTTTTGGGGCGAGCTCTGGGAGCTGGTAGGAGATTTATATGTGGATCTAGAGACTAGGGTCGGGGTGGGGTCGGAACCGGAGCAAGCGCCGAGGCTCAGTGATTCGAAGCAAGGGGCGAGGGTGGGCGAGGGGAGAAGGGAAGAAAGTAGTGTGGATGCACGGGCTGCAGCAGTGGCTGCAGAGGGAGAGGCGTCTGGGAGTGCAGAGCTGAGGATAGAAGAGGAGGTGGCGAGGGAGGTGCGACGGGTGAGGAAGAAGAGGAGGCAGAGGGAGGGTGGTGGTCACGGGGCAATAGGCGGAGGGGTAGCGGCTGGGGAGGCAGCAAGGGCAGCAGCAGGGGCAGCAGAAGCAGTAGCAGCTGTAGCACATACTATTTGTAGCGTGTGTGGGAGGGGCGGCTGTAGCTGTTTGAATGAACGAGCACGACGGGACAATGGTAACGTGCCACATCCTTCCCCATCAGCACCATCATCGTCAGCATCAGCACCAGCAGGATCAGCACCATCAGCACCATCAGCACCATCAGCACCATCAGCACCATCAGCACCATCAGCACCATCAGCCCATCCCCCTGCCTCCTCTGCAAACAGCTGGAAAACACGTTGTTTTGGCCGCCCGTTTGTCCTCGAACCAAACGCCAACTACCAATCAGCAGCCGAGTTTTATTCACGGGCAGCGGCTGCGTTCTCGGCAAATCACGACACGACAAGCAAGCAGGCAGTTATGAGGAAACGCGGATGGGCTTGTAACGAGCGAGGCCGATGGGGCTTCTCAACTCCCATTCCTCCTCTTCTCCCTCCTCTTCCTCCTCCTCTTCCTCTGCCTCCTCTCCCCCTCCACCTCCCACTACCCCGCACGCCACCATTGCAGCAGCACGAGCAGCACTCGTGGCAGCAGCAGAGGCCTTCTGGGAGGCGGGAGATGCCCCCAATGCTGCTCTCGTGCTCTGCAATCTCGGGCACGGGGAACGGGCAGATGCTGAGCTGCTTGCTGCTCCTGTTCTGATGTACTCTGAGCAAGCTGGTGCTTCTGGCATGGGCTTTAGTGCTGCTTCTTCTGCTTCTGCGGCTGCTCCTGCTGCTGGTGCGCCTGCTGCTGTTGGTGCTGGGGATGCTGCAACAAGTGTTAACGGCGGTGAAAGTGGCTCTGCTGGTGCCGGTGCTGGTGCTGGTGCAGAGTTGTTGGGCAAGTTTGAGAGAGCGAGGCAGCGGTATATGCGGGCCTTGGGGTGGTATGGGGATGCTCGCAGAGAGCTGATGAGGAGCGTGGGGGAAGGTAAGGCCGATGCTGCTGCCGATGGTAGTAAGGACGTAGCGGGAGAAGCAGGAGGAGCAGGGGGGGTAGGAGTAGGAGGAGGAGGAGGTAAGGGTGGCGTGGGGGTTGAGAGTGAGTCAGCAGCAGCGCGGGCGTATGGGGTGGTGTGGAGCGAGGTGAATCTCCAGTTCGCCCACACTTATCTAAGAGTCGGCATGCTTATGGCCGCTGCAGAACGCCTGGGCCTTCCAACGGTCCCTGCTGGGAACAGGAAAGAGAATGCGGATAGTTCCAGTTGGTTCGGTGGAGGGAGGGTGGAGAATGAGAGAGGGGATGGGGATGGGGTGAGGGAGGAAGGCGGAGGGGAGGCAGGGGAGGGGAGTGAGGGGAATGAGTGGGAGTGGGAGGTGCGAGGGTATGTATCGGCCAAGGACGCTTTGAGTAAGGCTCTGATTCTGTATGAGTCGCTAGGGGCGAGCAGGCAGCAAGAGACTGCCTTTGCTCACTTCCACCTTGCTGGGTACCACAGGGATTGTGCCCTTCGTGCTGCTGCTGGTGATGCTGCTGCTGCAGGAAGAGCAGCAGGGGGTGTGGCGGATTGGCAGCAGCAGCAGAAGCGTCTGGCAGCGTTAGCAGAGGTGCACTGGCACAAGGCAGTGTGCTTTTATCGAGCGGACGCGCATCCAGACATGTTTGTGACTATATGCATGGAGAGGGCGGCGCTAGTGTTTCTGGGCGGGCAGAAGCAGCAATGGCAGGTATGCTCTCAAAGAGGGGGTTGGCTGTGCTCTGTGGTCTTGCATGTGCCAACACATTTGTGGCTATATGCACTTGTGATTTACTGAGTGACGATACTGATGAAGAGAGAATGCTGGCTGGTGCTGCTTTCTTTCTTCACAATCTATTTTTGATGCGCCCAAAGATTGCTCGTTTTCTTCTACCTCGTTTCTTGTCCTGCCCACCCCTCTCCTATCCCCAAACAGAGTGACCCTCGCAGTGCTAAGACACCTCATGGCAGCACAGGCTGCTCTATCACTTTTGAGACGAATATATTCGCCTCCGCTCGCCCATCTCTACCCCTCCCCTCCCCTGTGCCCCACCAGAGTCACCTCGCAGTGCTAAGGCACCTCATGGCAGCGCAGGCTGCACTATCACCACCCCCAGGCCCCACTTCCCCCCCGGTTCCCAATTCCAAAACCATGAAGGATTCTAAGCAAGCTCAAACCAAGGCTCTTTACAGCCACACGCCTGAGAGGCTTTGCCTTCTCGTACAGTCACACCTGAAGGCCTTGCTGGGCCTTGCCCTGGCATCCGCTGGCTCATCTGTTGGCGGGAGGAAGGTGGGTGATGGAACAAGTGCAGCAGGCTCAGGGGTTGGAAGAGGTGGAGAGGAATCTGTGGGGGTGCTTCGAGAGGCTTATAGATGCTCCTTGAAGCTGGACAAGACTGCACTGGACTAGCATTCAATATCTGTATTGTTGGCTCGTTTGCAATAACGGGTGGTTTATATACACATTGAAGTCACTAGTCATTGGAATTTTTTTTTTCCAAGACTCCTCTTTCTCACATGTTTGACATTTTAGAGGCTTTTCTGCTTGGTTCGTGCGCAAATGAAAGTTCGGCGCCTATGATTTTGGCTGGTTTTTGTCGACAAATGCATAGAAAGCGAATGAATCCCTAAAGGCGTAGGAAAAAAACATTCAATAACCTGAATGTTATTGCATATTCGAGTGGCTCATGTTCAAATACACCTATTTGAGCATTTTCGGCTTGGCTCTTGCAAAAAGAAAGGTTCAGCGCCTATGATTTCGGAAGTTTTTGCCAACAAATGCTTAGAAAGCGCGTGAATCCCTATAGGCGTAGCGAAAAGCATTCAGCAACCTGAATGTTATTGCATATTCGAGTGGCTCATATTCAAATACACCTATTAGAGCATTCTCGGCTTGGCTTTTGCGCAAAGAAAAGTTCGGCGCCTATGATTTCGACTATTTTTGCCGACAAATGCTTAGAAAGCACATGAATCCTATAGGCGTAGGGAAAAGCACTCAACAACCTGAATTATTCGAGTGGCCCAGCTTCAAATACACCTACTAGAGCTTTTTTGGCCTGGTTCTTGCGCGAAGAAAAGTTCGGCGTGTACGATTTCGGCCGTTTTTGCCGCCAAGTGCCTAGAAAGCGCGTGAATCCCTATAGGCGTAGGGAAAAGCATTCAACAACCTGAATTTTGTTGCATATTTGAGTGGCCCATTTTCAAATACACCTACTAGAGCCTTTTTGGCCTGGTTCTTGCGAGAAGAAAAGTTCGGTGCCTACGATTTCGGCCGTTTTTGCCGCCAAGTGCCTAGAAAGCGTGTGAATCCCTATATGCGTAGGTAAAAGCACTCAACAATCTGAATTGTATTGCATATTCGAGTAGCCCATGTTAAAATACACTTACTAGAGACCTTTCGGCCTGGTTCTTGCAGGAAGAAAAGTTCGGCGCCTACGATTTCGGTCGTTTTTGCTGCCAAGTGCCCAGAAAGCGTGTGAATCCCTATAGGCGTAGGGAAAAGCACTCAACAACCTGAATTGTATTGCATATTCGAGTGGCCCATGTTCAAATACACCTACTAGAGGCTTTTCGGCCTGGTTCTGACGCGAAGATAAGTTCGGCGCCTACGATTTCGGCCGTTTTTGCCGCCAAGTGCCTAGAAAGCGCGTGAATCCCTATAGGCGTAGGGAAAAGCATTCAACAACCTGGATTTTATTGCATATTTGAGTGGCCCATGTTCAAATACACCTACTAGAGCCTTTTTGGCTGGTTCTTGCGCGAAGAAAGGTTCGGCGCCTACGATTTCGGCCGTTTTTGCCGCCAAGTGCCTAGAAAGCGCGTGAATCCTTATAGGCGTAGGGAAAAGCACTCATCAACCTGAATTTTACTACATATTCGAGTGGCCCATGTTCAAATACACCTAATCGAGCCTTTTCGGCTTGGTTCTTACGCGAAGAAAAGTTCGGCGCCTATGATTTCGGTCGTTTTTGCCGACAAGTGCCTAGAAAGCGCGTGAATCCTTATAGGCGTAGGGAAAAGCACTCAACAACCTGACTTTTATTGCATATTCGAGTGGCTCATGTTCAAATACACATACTAGAGCCTTTTTGGCTTGGTTCTTGTGCGAAGAAAAGTTTGGCGCCTACCATTTCGGCCGTTTTTGCCGCCAAGTGCCTAGAAAGCGCGTGAATCCTTATAGGCGTAGGGAAAAGCACCCATCAACCTGAATTTTACTACATATTCGAGTGGCCCATGTTCAAATACACCTACTAGAGCCTTTTCGGCTTGGTTCTTACGCGAAGAAAAGTTCGGCGCCTACGATTTTGGCCGTTTTTGCCGCCAAGTGCGTAGAAAGCGCGTGAATCCTTATAGGCGTAGGGAAAAGCTCTCAACAACGTGAATTAATTACATATTCGAGTGGCCTATGTTCAAATACACCTACTAGAGCCTTTTTGGCCTGGTTCTTGTGCGAAGAAAAGTTCGGCGCTTTCGATTTCGGCCGTTTTTACCACCAAGTGCCGAGAAAGCGTGTGAATCCCTATAGGTGTAGGGAAAAGTACTCAACAACCTGAATTGTATTGCATATTCGAGTGGCCCATGTTAAAATACACTTACTAGAGCCCTTTCGGCCTTGTTATTGCGGGAAGAAAAGTTCGGCGCCTATGATTTCGGTCGTTTTTGCCGACAAGTGCCTAGAAAGCGCGTGAATCATTATAGGCGCAGGGAAAAGCTCTCAACAACCTGAAATAATTGCATATTCGAGTGGCCTATGTTCAAATACACCTACTAGAGCCTTTTTGGCCTGGTTCTTGTGCGAAGAAAAGTTCGGCGCCAACGATTTCGGCCGTTTTTGCCGCCAAGTGCCTAGAAAGCGTGTGACTCCCTATAGGCGTAGGGAAAAGCACTCAACAACCTGAATTGTATTGCATATTCGAGTGGCCCATGTTAAAATACACTTACAAGAGCCCTTTCGGCCTTGTTCTTGCGGGAAGAAAAGTTCGGCGCCTACGATTTCGGCCGTTTTTGCCGCCAAGTGCCTAGAAAGCGTGTGAATCCCTATAGGCGTAGGGAAAAGCACACAACAACCTGAATTGTATTGCCTATTCGAGTGGCCCATGTTTAAATACACCTACTAGAGCCTTTTCGGCCTGGTTCTGGCGCGAAGATAAGTTCGTCGCCTACGATTTCGGCCGTTTTTGCCGCCAAGTGCCTAGAAAGCGCTTGAATCCCTATAGGCGTAGGGAAAAGCATTCAACAAACTGAATTTTATTGCATATTTGATGGCCCATGTTCAAATACACCTACTAGAGCCTTTTCAACCTGGTTCTTGCGAGAAGAAAAGTTCGGCGCCTACGATTTCGGCCGTTTTTGCCGCCAAGTGCCTAGAAAGCGCGTGAATCCTTATAGGCGTAGGGAAAAGCACTCATCAACCTGAATTTTACTACATATTCGAGTGGCCCATGTTCAAATACACCTACTGGAGCCTTTTCGGCTTGGTTCTTACGCGAAGAAAAGTTCGGCGCCTACGATTTTGGCCGTTTTTGCCCACAAGTGCCTAGAAAGCGCGTGAATCCTAATAGGCGCAGGGAAAAGCTCTCAACAACCTGAAATAATTGCATATTCGAGTGGCCTATGTTCAAATACACCTACTAGAGCCTTTTTGGCCTGGTTCTTACGCGAAGAAAAGTTCGGCGCCTACGATTTCGGCCGTTTTTGCCGCCAAGTGTCTAGAAAGCGCGTGAATACTTATAGGCGTAGGTAAAAGCACTCAACAACCTGAATTTTATTGCATATTAAAGTGGCCCATGTTAACATACACCTACTAGAACCTTTTTGGCCTGGTTCTTGTGCGAAGAAAATTTCGGCGCCTACGATTTCGGCCGTTTTTGCCGCCAAGTGTCTAGAAAGCGCGTGAATCCTTATAGGCGTACGTAAAAGCACCTGAATTGTATTGCATATTCGAGTGGCCCATGTTCAAATACACCTAGTAGAGCCTTTTCGGCCTGGTTCTTGCGCGAAGCAAAGTTCGGCGCCTACAATTTCGGCCGTTTTTGCCGCCAAGTGCCTAGAAAGCGCGTGAATCCCTATAGGCGTAGGGAAAAGCATTCAACAACCTAAATTGTATTGCATATTTGAGTGGCCCATGTTCAAATACAACTACTAGAGCCTTTTTGGCCTGGTTCTTGCGCGAAGAAAAGTTCGGCGCCTACGATTTTGGCCGATTTTGCCGCCAAGTGCGTAGAAAGCGCGTGAATCCTTATAGGCGTAGGGAAAAGCTCTCAACAACGTGAATTAATTACATATTCGAGTGGCCTATGTTCAAATACACCTACTAGAGCCTTTTTGGCCTGGTTCTTGTGCGAAGAAAAGTTCGGCGGTTTCGATTTCGGCCGTTTTTACCGCCAAGTGCCGAGAAAGCGTGTGAATCCCTATAGGTGTAGGGAAAAGTACTCAACAACCTGAATTGTATTGCATATTCGAGTGGCCCATGTTAAAATACACTTACTAGAGCCCTTTCGGCCTTGTTCTTGCGGGAAGAAAAGTTCGGCGCCTATGATTTCGGTCGTTTTTGCCGACAAGTGCCTAGAAAGCGCGTGAATCCTTATAGGTGTAGGGAAAAGCACTCAACAACCTGAATTTTATTGCATATTTGAGTGGCCAATGTTCAAATACACCTACTAGAGCCTTTTCAATCTGGTTCTTGCGCGAAGAAAAGTTCGGCGCCTACGATTTCGGCCGTTTTTGCCGCCAAGTGCCTAGAAAGCGCGTGCATCCTCATAGGCGTAGGGAAAAGCACTCAACAACCTGAATTTTACT
This sequence comes from Closterium sp. Naga37s-1, assembly GCA_947471745.1. Taxonomy (NCBI): domain Eukaryota; kingdom Viridiplantae; phylum Streptophyta; class Zygnematophyceae; order Desmidiales; family Closteriaceae; genus Closterium; species Closterium sp. Naga37s-1. Next base: position 230,123 of record CANJKZ010000179.1, on the reverse strand, counting down.
ACATATTCGAGTGGCCCATGTTCAAATACACCTACTAGAGCCTTTTTGGCTTGGTTCTTGTGCGAAGAAAAGTTCGGCGCCTACGATTTCGGCCGTTTTTGCCGCCAAGTGCCTAGAAAGCGCGTGAATCCTTATAGGCGTAGGGAAAAGCACTCATCAACCTGAATTTTACTACATATTCGAGTGGCCCATGTTCAAATACACCTACTAGAGCCTTTTCGGCTTGGTTCTTACGCGAAGAAAAGTTCGGCGCCTACGATTTTGGCCGTTTTTGCCCCCAAGTGCCTAGAAAGCGCGTGAATCCTAATAGGCGCAGGGAAAAGCTCTCAACAACCTGAAATAATTGCATATTCGAGTGGCCTATGTTCAAATACACCTACTAGAGCCTTTTTGGCCTGGTTCTTGTGAGAAGAAAAGTTCGGCGCCTACGATTTCGGCCGTTTTTGCCGCCAAGTGTCTAGAAAGCGCGTGAATACTTATAGGCGTAGGTAAAAGCACTCAACAACCTGAATTTTATTGCATATTAAAGTGGCCCATGTTAACATACACGTACTAGAACCTTTTTGGCCTGGTTCTTGTGCGAAGAAAATTTCGGCGCCTACGATTTCGGCCGTTTTTGCCGCCAAGTGTCTAGAAAGCGCGTGAATCCCTATAGGCGTAGGTAAAAGCACCTGAATTGTATTGCATATTCGAGTGGCCCATGTTCAAATACACCTAGTAGAGCCTTTTCGGCCTGGTTCTTGCGCGAAGCAAAGTTCGGCGCCTACAATTTCGGCCGTTTTTGCCGCCAAGTGCCTAGAAAGCGCGTGAATCCCTATAGGCGTAGGGAAAAGCATTCAACAACCTAAATTGTATTGCATATTTGAGTGGCCCATGTTCAAATACACCTACTAGAGCCTTTTTGGCCTGGTTCTTGCGCGAAGAAAAGTTCGGCGCCTACGATTTTGGCCGATTTTGCCGCCAAGTGCCTAGAAAGCGCGTGAATCTTTATAGGCGTAGGGAAAAGCACTCATCAACCTGAATTTTACTACATATTCGAGTGGCCCATGTTCAAATACACCTACTGGAGCCTTTTCGGCTTGGTTCTTACGCGAAGAAAAGTTCGGCGCCTACGATTTTGGCCGTTTTTGCCGCCAAGTGCCTAGAAAGCGCGTGAATCATTATAGGCGCAGGGAAAAGCTCTCAACAACCTGAATTAATTGCATATTCGAGTGGCCTATGTTCAAATAAACCTACTAGAGCCTTTTTGGCCTGGTTCTTGTGCGAAGAAAAGTTCGGCGCCAACGATTTCGGCCGTTTTTGCCGCCTAAGTGCCTAGAAAGCGTGTGAATCCCTATAGGCGTAGGGAAAAGCACACAACAACCTGAATTGTATTGCATATTCGAGTGGCCCATGTTTAAATACACCTACTAGAGCCTTTTCGGCCTGGTTCTGGCGCGAAGATAAGTTCGTCGCCTACGATTTCGGCCGTTTTTGCCGCCAAGTGCCTAGAAAGCGCGTGAATCCCTATAGGCGTAGGGAAAAGCATTCAACAACCTGAATTTTATTGCATATTTGATGGCACATGTTCAAATACACCTACTAGAGCCTTTTCAACCTGGTTCTTGCACGAAGAAAAGTTCGGCGCCTACGATTTCGGCCGTTTTTGCCGCCAAGTGCCTAGAAAGCGCGTGAATCCTTATAGGCGTAGGGAAAAGCACTCATCAACCTGAATTTTACTACATATTCGAGTGGCCCATGTTCAAATACACCTACTAGAGCCTTTTCGGCTTGGTTCTTACGCGAAGAAAAGTTCGGCGCCTACGATTTTGGCCGTTTTTGCCGCCAAGTGCCTAGAAAGCGCGTGAATCCTAATAGGCGCAGGGAAAAGCTCTCAACAACCTGAAATAATTGCATATTCGAGTGGCCTATGTTCAAATACACCTACTAGAGCCTTTTTGGCCTGGTTCTTGTGCGAAGAAAAGTTCGGCGCCTACGATTTCGGCCGTTTTTGCCGCCAAGTGTCTAGAAAGCGCGTGAATACTTATAGGCGTAGGTAAAAGCACGCAACAACCTGAATTTTATTGCATATTAAAGTGTCCCATGATAACATACACCTACTAGAACCTTTTTGGCCTGGTTCTTGCGCGAAGAAAATTTCGGCGCCTACGATTTCGGCCGTTTTTGCCGCCAAGTGTCTAGAAAGCGCGTGAATCCCTATAGGCGTTGGTAAAAGCACCTGAATTGTATTGCATATTCGAGTGGCCCATGTTCAAATACACCTAGTAGAGCCTTTTCGGCCTGGTTCTTGCGCGAAGCAAAGTTCGGCGCCTACGATTTCGGCCGTTTTTGCCGCCAAGTGCCTAGAAAGCGCGTGAATCCCTATAGGCGTAGGGAAAAGCATTCAACAACCTAAATTGTATTGCATATTTGAGTGGCCCATGTTCAAATACACCTACTAGAGCCTTTTTGGCCTGGTTCTTGCGCGAAGAAAAGTTCGGCGCCTACGATTTTGGCCGATTTTGCCGCCAAGTGCCTAGAAAGCGCGTGAATCCTTATAGGCGTAGGGAAAAGCTCTCAACAACGTGAATTGTATTACATATTCGAGTGGCCTATGTTCAAATACACCTACTAGAGCCTTTTTGGCCTGGTTCTTGTGCGAAGAAAAGTTCGGCGCCTACGATTTCGGCCGTTTTTACCGCCAAGTGCCGAGAAAGCGTGTGAATCCTTATAGGTGTAGGGAAAAGTACTCAACAACCTGAATTGTATTGCATATTCGAGTGGCCCATGTTAAAATACACTTACTAGAGCCCTTTCGGCCTTGTTCTTGTGGGAAGAAAAGTTCGGCGCCTATGATTTCGGTCGTTTTTGCCGACAAGTGCCTAGAAAGCGCGTGAATCCTTATAGGCGTAGGGAAAAGCACTCATCAACCTGAATTTTATTGCATATTTGAGTGGCCCATGTTCAAATACACCTACTAGAGCCTTTTCAACCTGGTTCTTGCGCGAAGAAAAGTTCGGCGCCTACGATTTCGGCCGTTTTTGCCGCCAAGTGCCTAGAAAGCGCGTGAATCCTTATAGGCGCAGGGAAAATCACTCATCAACCTGAATTTACTACATATTCGAGTGGCCCATGTTCAAATACACCTACTAGAGCCTTTTCGGCTTGGTTCTTGCGCGAAGAAAAGTTCGACGCCTACGATTTTGGCCGTTTTTGCCGCCAAGTGCCTAGAAAGCGCGTGAATCCTAATAGGCGCAGGGAAAAGCTCTCAACAACCTTAATTTATTGCATATTCGAGTGGCCTATGTTCAAATACACCTACTAGAGCCTTTTCGGCCTGGTTCTTGCGCGAAGAAAACTTCGACGCCTACGATTTTGGCCGTTTTGGCCGCCAAGTGCCTAGAAAGCGCGTGAATCCCTATAGGCGTAGGGAAAAGTACTCAACAACCTGAATTTTATTGCATAGTCGTGTGGCCCATGTTCAAATACACCTACTAGAGCCTTTTCGGCCTGGTTCTTGCGCGAAGAAAAGTTCGGCGCCTACGATTTCGGCCGTTTTTGCCGCCAAGTGCCTAGAAAGCGCGTGAATCCCTATAGGCGTAGGAAAAAGCACTCAACAACCTGAATTTTATTGCATATTCAAGCGGCCCATGTTAACATACACCTACTAGAACCTTTTTGGCCTGGTTCTTGCGCGAAGCAAAGTCCGGCGCCTACGATTTCGGCCGTTTTTGCCGCCAAGTGTCTAGAAAGCGCGTGAATCCCTATAGGCGTAGGAAAAAGCACTCAACAACCTGAGTTTTATTGCATATTCGAGTGGCCCATGTTCAAATACACCTACTAGAACCTTTTCGGCCTGGTTCTTGCGCGAAGAAAAGTTCGGCGCCTACGATTTCGGCCGTTTTTGCCGCCAAGTGCCTAGAAAGCGCGTGAATCCTTATAGGCGTACGGAAAAGCACTCATCAACCTGAATTTTACTACATATTCGAGTGGCCCATGTTCAAATACACATACTAGATTCTTTTCGGCTTGGTTCTTACGCGAAGAAAAGTTCGGCGCCTACGATTTTGGCCGTTTTTGCCGCCAAGTGCCTAGAAAGCGCGTGAATCCTAATAGGCGCAGGGAAAAGCTCTCAACAACCTGAAATAATTGCATATTCGAGTGGCCTATGTTCAAATACACCTACTAGAGCCTTTTTGGCCTGGTTCTTGTGCGAAGAAAAGTTCGGCGCCTACGATTTCGGCCGTTTTTGCCGCCAAGTGTCTAGAAAGCGCGTGAATACTTATAGGCGTAGGTAAAAGCACTCAACAACCTGAATTTTATTGCATATTAAAGTGGCCCATGTTAACATACACCTAATAGAACCTTTTTGGCCTGGTTCTTGCGCGAAGAAAAGTTCGGCGCCTACGATTTCGGCCGTTTTTGCCGCCAAGTGCCTAGAAAGCGCGTGAATCCCTATAGGCGTAGGAAAAAGCACTCAACAACCTGAATTTTATTGCATATTCAAGCGGCCCATGTTAACATACACCTACTAGAACCTTTTTGGCCTGGTTCTTGCGCGAAGCAAAGTCCGGCGCCTACGATTTCGGCCGTTTTTGCCGCCAAGTGTCTAGAAAGCGCGTGAATCCCTATAGGCGTAGGAAAAAGCACTCAACAACCTGAGTTTTATTGCATATTCGAGTGGCCCATGTTCAAATACACCTACTAGAACCTTTTCGGCCTGGTTCTTGCGCGAAGAAAAGTTCGGCGCCTACGATTTCGGCCGTTTTTGCCGCCAAGTGCCTAGAAAGCGCGTGAATCCTTATAGGCGTACGGAAAAGCACTCATCAACCTGAATTTTACTACATATTCGAGTGGCCCATGTTCAAATACACATACTAGATTCTTTTCGGCTTGGTTCTTACGCGAAGAAAAGTTCGGCGCCTACGATTTTGGCCGTTTTTGCCGCCAAGTGCCTAGAAAGCGCGTGAATCCTAATAGGCGCAGGGAAAAGCTCTCAACAACCTGAAATAATTGCATATTCGAGTGGCCTATGTTCAAATACACCTACTAGAGCCTTTTTGGCCTGGTTCTTGTGCGAAGAAAAGTTCGGCGCCTACGATTTCGGCCGTTTTTGCCGCCAAGTGTCTAGAAAGCGCGTGAATACTTATAGGCGTAGGTAAAAGCACTCAACAACCTGAATTTTATTGCATATTAAAGTGGCCCATGTTAACATACACCTAATAGAACCTTTTTGGCCTGGTTCTTGCGCGAAGAAAAGTTCGGCGCCTACGATTTCGGCCGTTTTTGCCGCCAAGTGTCTAGAAAGCGCGTGAATACTTATAGGCGTAGGTAAAAGCACTCAACAACCTGAATTTTATTGCATATTTAAGTGGCCCATGTTAACATACACCTACTAGAACCATTTTGGCCTGGTTCTTGCGCGAAGAAAATTTCGGCGCCTACGATTTCGGCCGTTTTTGCCGCCAAGTGTCTAGAAAGCGCGTGAATCCCTATAGGAGTAGGTAAAAGCACCTGAATTGTATTGCATATTTGAGTTGCCCATGTTCAAATACACCTACTAGAGCCTTTTTGGCCTGCTTCTTGCGCGAAGAAAAGTTCGGCGCCTACGATTTTGGCCGATTTTGCCGCCAAGTGCCTAGAAAGCGCGTGAATCCTTATAGGCGTAGGGAAAAGCTCTCAACAACATGAATTGTATTACATATTCGAGTGGCCTATGTTCAAATACACCTACTAGAGCCTTTTTGGCCTGGTTCTTGTGCGAAGAAAAGTTCGGCGCCTACGATTTCGGCCGTTTTTACCGCCAAGTGCCGAGAAAGCGTGTGAATCCCTATAGGTGTAGGGAAAAGTACTCAACATCCTGAATTGTATTGCATATTCGAGTGGCCCATGTTAAAATACACTTACTAGAGCCCTTTCGGCCTTGTTCTTGCGGGAAGAAAAGTTCGGCGCCTATGATTTCGGTCGTTTTTGCCGACAAGTGCCTAGAAAGCGCGTGAATCCTTATAGGCGTAGGGAAAAGCACTCATCACCCTGAATTTGATTGCATATTTGAGTGGCCCATGTTCAAATACACCTACTAGAGCCTTTTCAACCTGGTTCTTGCGCGAAGAAAAGTTCGGCGCCTACGATTTCGGCCGATTTTGCCGCCAAGTGCCTAGAAAGCGCGTGAATCCTTATAGGAGCAGGGAAAAGCACTCATCAACCTGAATTTACTACATATTCGAGTGGCCCATGTTCAAATACACCTACTAGAGCCTTTTCGGCTTGGTTCTTGCGCGAAGAAAAGTTCGACGCCTACGATTTTGGCCGTTTTTGCCGCCAAGTGCCTAGAAAGCGCGTGAATCCTTATAGGAGCAGGGAAAAGATCTCAACAACCTGAATTTATTGCATATTCGAGTGGCCTATGTTCAAATACACCTACTAGAGCCTTTTCGGCCTGGTTCTTGCGCGAAGAAAACTTCGACGCCTACGATTTTGGCCGTTTTGGCCGCCAAGTGCCTAGAAAGCGCGTGAATCCCTATAGGCGTAGGGAAAAGTACTCAACAACCTGAATTTTATTGCATAGTCATGTGGCCCATGTTCAAATACACCTACTAGAGCCTTTTCAGCCTGGTTCTTGCGCGAAGAAAAGTTCGGCGCCTACGATTTCGGCCGTTTTTGCCGCCAAGTGCCTAGAAAGCGCGTGAATCCCTATAGGCGTAGGAAAAAGCACTCAACAACCTGAATTTTATTGCATATTCAAGCGGCCCATGTTAACATACACCTACTAGAACCTTTTTGGCCTGGTTCTTGCGCGAAGCAAAGTCCGGCGCCTACAATTTCGGCCGTTTTTGCCGCCAAGTGTCTAGAAAGCGCGTGAATCCCTATAGGTGTAGGAAAAAGCACTCAACAACCTGAGTTTTATTGCATATTCGAGTGGCCCATGTTCAAATACACCTACTAGAACCTTTTCGGCCTGGTTCGTGCACGAAGAAAAGTTCGGCGCCTACGATTCCGGCCGTTTTTTCCGCCAAGTGCCTAGAAAGCGCGTGAATCCCTATAGGCGTAGGAAAAAGCATTCAACAACCTGAATTTTATTGCATATTCAAGTGGCCCATGTTAACATACACCTACTAGAACCTTTTTGGCCTGGTTTTTGCGCGAAGCAAAGTTCGGCGCCTACAATTTCGGCCGTTTTTGCCGCCAAGTGTCTAGAAAGCGCGTGAATCCTTATAGGTGTAGGGAAAAGCACTCAACAACCTGAGTTTTATTGCATATTCGAGTGGCCCATGTTCAAATACACCTACTAGAGCCTTTTCGGCCTGGTTCGTGCGGGAAGCAAAGTTCGGCGCCTACGATTTCGGCCGTTTTTGCCGCCAAGTGCCTAGAAAGCGCGAAAATCCCTATAGGCGAAGGAAAAAGCACTCAACAACCTGAATTGTATTGCATATTCGAGTGGCCCATGTTCAAGTACACCTATTAGAGCCTTTTCGGCCTGGTTCTTGCGCGAAGAAAAGTTCGGCGCCTACGATTTCGACCGTTTTTTTCCGCCAAGTGCCCAGAAAGCGTGTGAATCCCTATAGGCATAGGGAAAAGCACTCAACAACCTGAAGTTTTTTTGCATATTCGAGTGGCCCATGTTTAAATACACCTACTAGAGCCTTTTCGGCCTGGTTCTGGCGCGAAGATAAGTTCGTCGCCTACGATTTCGGCCGTTTTCGCCGCCAAGTGCCTAGAAAGCGCGTGAACCCCTATAGGCGTAGGGAAAAGCATTCAACAACCTGAATTTAATTGCATATTTGAGTGGCCCATGTTCAAATACACCTACTAGAGCCTTTTCAACCTGGTTCTTGCGCGAAGAAAAGTTCGGCGCCTACGATTTCGGCCGTTTTTGCCGCCAAGTGCCTAGAAAGCGCGTGAATCCTCATAGGCGTAGGGAAAAGAACTCATCAACCTGAACTTTACTACATATTTGAGTGGCCCATGTTCAAATACACCTACTAGAGCCTTTTCGGCTTGGTTCTTACACGAAGAAAAGTTCGACGCCTACGATTTTGGCCGTTTTTGCTGCCAAGTGCCTAGAAAGCGCGTGTATCCTTATAGGCGCAGGAAAAAGCTCTCAACAACCTGAATTAATTGCATATTCGAGTGGCCTATGTTCAAATACACCTACTAGAGCCTTTTCGGCCTGGTTCTTGCGCGAAGAAAAGTTCGGCGCCTACGATTTCGGCCGTTTTGGCCGCCAAGTGCCTAGAAAGCGCGTGAATCCCTAAAGGCGTAGGGAAAAGTACTCAACAACCTGAATTTTATTGCATATTCGAGTGGCCCATGTTCAAGTACACCTACTAGAGCCTTTTCGGCCTGGTTCTTGCGCGAAGAAAAGTTCGGCGCCTACGATTTCGGCCGTTTTTGCCGCCAAGTGCCTAGAAAGCGCGTGAATCCCTATAGGCGTAGGGAAAAGCACTCAACAACCTGATTTTTATTGCATATTCGAGTGGCCCATGTTCAAATACACCTACTAATGCCTTTTCGGCCTGATTCTTGCGCGAAGAAAAGTTCCGCGCCTACGATTTCGGCCGTTTTTGCCGCCAAGTGTTGGGAAAGCGCGTGAATCCCTATAGGCGTAGGGGAAAGCACTCAACAACCTGATTTTTATTGCATATTCGAGTGGCCCATGTTCAAGTACACCTACTAGAACCTTTTTGGCCTGGTTCTTGCGCGAATCAAAGTTCGGCGCCTACGATTTCGGCCGTTTTTGCCGCCAAGTGCCAAGAAAGCGCGTGAATCCCTATAGGCGTAGGAAAACGCACTCAACAACCTGAATTGTATTGCATATTCGAGTGGCCCATGTTCAAGTACACCTATTAGAGCCTTTTCGGCCTGGTTCTTGCGCGAAGAAAAGTTCGGCGCCTACGATTTCGGCCGTTTTTTCCGCCAAGTGCCTAGAAAGCGCGTGAATCCCTATAGGCGTAGGGAAAAGCACTCAACAACATGAATTTTATTGCATATTCGAGCGGCCCATGTTCAAGTACACCTACTAGAACCTTTTTGGCCTGGTTCTTGCGCGAAGAAAAGTTCGACGCCTACGATTTCGACCGTTTTTTCCGCCAAGTGCCTAGAAAGCGCGTGAATCCCTATAGGCGTAGGGAAAACCACTCAACAACCTGAATTGTATTGCATATTCGAGTGGCCCATGTTCAAATACACCTACTAGAGCCTTTTCGGCCTGGTTCTTGCACGAAGAAAAGTTCGGCGCCTACGATTCCGGCCGTTTTTGCCGCCAAGTGCCTAGAAAGCGCGTGAATCCCTATAGGCGTAGGAAAAAGCATTCAACAACCTGAATTTTATTGCATATTCAAGTGGCCCATGTTAACATACACCTACTAGAACCTTTTTGGCCTGGTTTTTGCGCGAAGCAAAGTTCGGCGCCTACAATTTCGGCCGTTTTTGCCGCCAAGTGTCTAGAAAGCGCGTGAATCCTTATAGGTGTAGGGAAAAGCACTCAACAACCTGAGTTTTATTGCATATTCGAGTGGCCCATGTTCAAATACACCTACTAGAGCCTTTTCGGCCTGGTTCGTGCGGGAAGCAAAGTTCGGCGCCTACGATTTCGGCCGTTTTTGCCGCCAAGTGCCTAGAAAGCGCGAAAATCCCTATAGGCGAAGGAAAAAGCACTCAACAACCTGAATTGTATTGCATATTCGAGTGGCCCATGTTCAAGTACACCTATTAGAGCCTTTTCGGCCTGGTTCTTGCGCGAAGAAAAGTTCGGCGCCTACGATTTCGACCGTTTTTTCCGCCAAGTGCCCAGAAAGCGTGTGAATCCCTATAGGCATAGGGAAAAGCACTCAACAACCTGAAGTTTTTTTGCATATTCGAGTGGCCCATGTTTAAATACACCTACTAGAGCCTTTTCGGCCTGGTTCTGGCGCGAAGATAAGTTCGTCGCCTACGATTTCGGCCGTTTTCGCCGCCAAGTGCCTAGAAAGCGCGTGAACCCCTATAGGCGTAGGGAAAAGCATTCAACAACCTGAATTTAATTGCATATTTGAGTGGCCCATGTTCAAATACACCTACTAGAGCCTTTTCAACCTGGTTCTTGCGCGAAGAAAAGTTCGGCGCCTACGATTTCGGCCGTTTTTGCCGCCAAGTGCCTAGAAAGCGCGTGAATCCTCATAGGCGTAGGGAAAAGAACTCATCAACCTGAACTTTACTACATATTCGAGTGGCCCATGTTCAAATACACCTACTAGAGCCTTTTCGGCTTGGTTCTTACACGAAGAAAAGTTCGACGCCTACGATTTTGGCCGTTTTTGCTGCCAAGTGCCTAGAAAGCGCGTGAATCCTTATAGGCGCAGGAAAAAGCTCTCAACAACCTGAATTAATTGCATATTCGAGTGGCCTATGTTCAAATACACCTACTAGAGCCTTTTCGGCCTGGTTCTTGCGCGAAGAAAAGTTCGGCGCCTACGATTTCGGCCGTTTTGGCCGCCAAGTGCCTAGAAAGCGCGTGAATCCCTAAAGGCGTAGGGAAAAGTACTCAACAACCTGAATTTTATTGCATATTCGAGTGGCCCATGTTCAAATACACCTACTAGAGCCTTTTCGGCCTGGTTCTTGCGCGAAGAAAAGTTCGGCGCCTACGATTTCGGCCGTTTTTGCCGCCAAGTGCCTAGAAAGCGCGTGAATCCCTATAGGCGTAGGGAAAAGCACTCAACAACCTGATTTTTATTGCATATTCGAGTGGCCCATGTTCAAATACACCTACTAATGCCTTTTCGGCCTGATTCTTGCGCGAAGAAAAGTTCCGCGCCTACGATTTCGGCCGTTTTTGCCGCCAAGTGCTGGGAAAGCGCGTGAATCCCTATAGGCGTAGGGGAAAGCACTCAACAACCTGATTTTTATTGCATATTCGAGTGGCCCATATTCAAGTACACCTACTAGAACCTTTTTGGCCTGGTTCTTGCGCGAATCAAAGTTCGGCGCCTACGATTTCGGCCGTTTTTGCCGCCAAGTGCCAAGAAAGCGCGTGAATCCCTATAGGCGTAGGAAAACGCACTCAACAACCTGAATTGTATTGCATATTCGAGTGGCCCATGTTCAAGTACACCTATTAGAGCCTTTTCGGCCTGGTTCTTGCGCGAAGAAAAGTTCGGCGCCTACGATTTCGGCCGTTTTTTCCGCCAAGTGCCTAGAAAGCGCGTGAATCCCTATAGGCGTAGGGAAAAGCACTCAACAACATGAATTTTATTGCATATTCGAGCGGCCCATGTTCAAGTACACCTATTAGAGCCTTTTCGGCCTGGTTCTTGCGCGAAGAAAAGTTCGGCGCCTACGATTTCGACCGTTTTTTCCGCCAAGTGCCTAGAAAGCGCGTGAATCCCTATAGGCGTAGGGAAAAGCACTCAACAACATGAATTTTATTGCATATTCGAGCGGCCCATGTTCAAGTACACCTACTAGAACCTTTTTGGCCTGGTTCTTGCGCGAAGAAAAGTTCGACGCCTACGATTTCGACCGTTTTTTCCGCCAAGTGCCTAGAAAGCGCGTGAATCCCTATAGGCGTAGGGAAAACCACTCAACAACCTGAATTGTATTGCATATTCGAGTGGCCCATGTTCAAATACACCTACTAGAGCCTTTTCGGCCTGGTTCTTGCACGAAGAAAAGTTCGGCGCCTACGATTCCGGCCGTTTTTGCCGCCAAGTGCCTAGAAAGCGCGTGAATCCCTATAGGCGTAGGAAAAAGCATTCAACAACCTGAATTTTATTGCATATTCAAGTGGCCCATGTTAACATACACCTACTAGAACCTTTTTGGCCTGGTTTTTGCGCGAAGCAAAGTTCGGCGCCTACAATTTCGGCCGTTTTTGCCGCCAAGTGTCTAGAAAGCGCGTGAATCCTTATAGGTGTAGGAAAAAGCACTCAACAACCTGAGTTTTATTGCATATTCGAGTGGCCCATGTTCAAATACACCTACTAGAGCCTTTTCGGCCTGGTTCGTGCGGGAAGCAAAGTTCGGCGCCTACGATTTCGGCCGTTTTTGCCGCCAAGTGCCTAGAAAGCGCGAAAATCCCTATAGGCGAAGGAAAAAGCACTCAACAACCTGAATTGTATTGCATATTCGAGTGGCCCATGTTCAAGTACACCTATTAGAGCCTTTTCGGCCTGGTTCTTGCGGGAAGAAAAGTTCGGCGCCTACGATTTCGACCGTTTTTTCCGCCAAGTGCCCAGAAAGCGTGTGAATCCCTATAGGCATAGGGAAAAGCACTCAACAACCTGAAGTTGTTTTGCATATTCGAGTGGCCCATGTTTAAATACACCTACTAGAGCCTTTTTGGCCTGGTTCTGGCGCGAAGATAAGTTCGTCGCCTACGATTTCGGCCGTTTTCGCCGCCAAGTGCCTAGAAAGTGCGTGAACCCCTATAGGCGTAGGGAAAAGCATTCAACAACCTGAATTTAATTGCATATTTGAGTGGCCCATGTTCAAATACACCTACTAGAGCCTTTTCAACCTGGTTCTTGCGCGAAGAAAAGTTCGGCGCCTACGATTTCGGCCGTTTTTGCCGCCAAGTGCCTAGAAAGCGCGTGAATCCTCATAGGCGTAGGGAAAAGAACTCATCAACCTGAACTTTACTACATATTCGAGTGGCCCATGTTCAAATACACCTACTAGAGCCTTTTCGGCTTGGTTCTTACACGAAGAAAAGTTCGACGCCTACGATTTTGGCCGTTTTTGCTGCCAAGTGCCTAGAAAGCGCGTGAATCCTTATAGGCGCAGGAAAAAGCTCTCAACAACCTGAATTAATTGCATATTCGAGTGGCCTATGTTCAAATACACCTACTAGAGCCTTTTCGGCCTGGTTCTTGCGCGAAGAAAAGTTCGGCGCCTACGATTTCGGCCGTTTTGGCCGCCAAGTGCCTAGAAAGCGCGTGAATCCCTAAAGGCGTAGGGAAAAGTACTCAACAACCTGAATTTTATTGCATATTCGAGTGGCCCATGTTCAAATACACCTACTAGAGCCTTTTCGGCCTGGTTCTTGCGCGAAGAAAAGTTCGGCGCCTACGATTTCGGCCGTTTTTGCCGCCAAGTGCCTAGAAAGCGCGTGAATCCCTAAAGGCGTAGGGAAAAGTACTCAACAACCTGAATTTTATTGCATATTCGAGTGGCCCATGTTCAAATACACCTACTAGAGCCTTTTCGGCCTGGTTCTTGCGCGAAGAAAAGTTCGGCGCCTACGATTTCGGCCGTTTTTGCCGCCAAGTGCCTAGAAAGCGCGTGAATCCCTATAGGCGTAGGGAAAAGCACTCAACAACCTGATTTTTATTGCATATTCGAGTGGCCCATGTTCAAATACACCTACTAATGCCTTTTCGGCCTGATTCTTGCGCGAAGAAAAGTTCCGCGCCTACGATTTCGGCCGTTTTTGCCGCCAAGTGCTGGGAAAGCGCGTGAATCCCTATAGGCGTAGGGGAAAGCACTCAACAACCTGATTTTTATTGCATATTCGAGTGGCCCATGTTCAAGTACACCTACTAGAACCTTTTTGGCCTGGTTCTTGCGCGAATCAAAGTTCGGCGCCTACGATTTCGGCCGTTTTTGCCGCCAAGTGCCAAGAAAGCGCGTGAATCCCTATAGGCGTAGGAAAACGCACTCAACAACCTGAATTGTATTGCATATTCGAGTGGCCCATGTTCAAGTACACCTATTAGAGCCTTTTCGGCCTGGTTCTTGCGCGAAGAAAAGTTCGGCGCCTACGATTTCGGCCGTTTTTTCCGCCAAGTGCCTAGAAAGCGCGTGAATCCCTATAGGCGTAGGGAAAAGCACTCAACAACATGAATTTTATTGCATATTCGAGCGGCCCATGTTCAAGTACACCTATTAGAGCCTTTTCGGCCTGGTTCTTGCGCGAAGAAAAGTTCGGAGCCTACGATTTCGACCGTTTTTTCCGCCAAGTGCCTAGAAAGCGCGTGAATCCCTATAGGCGTAGGGAAAAGCACTCAACAACATGAATTTTATTGCATATTCGAGCGGCCCATGTTCAAGTACACCTACTAGAACCTTTTTGGCCTGGTTCTTGCGCGAAGAAAAGTTCGACGCCTACGATTTCGACCGTTTTTTCCGCCAAGTGCCTAGAAAGCGCGTGAATCCCTATAGGCGTAGGGAAAACCACTCAACAACCTGAATTGTATTGCATATTCGAGTGGCCCATGTTCAAATACACCTACTAGAGCCTTTTCGGCCTGGTTCTTGCACGAAGAAAAGTTCGGCGCCTACGATTCCGGCCGTTTTTGCCGCCAAGTGCCTAGAAAGCGCGTGAATCCCTATAGGCGTAGGAAAAAGCATTCAACAACCTGAATTTTATTGCATATTCAAGTGGCCCATGTTAACATACACCTACTAGAACCTTTTTGGCCTGGTTTTTGCGCGAAGCAAAGTTCGGCGCCTACAATTTCGGCCGTTTTTGCCGCCAAGTGTCTAGAAAGCGCGTGAATCCTTATAGGTGTAGGGAAAAGCACTCAACAACCTGAGTTTTATTGCATATTCGAGTGGCCCATGTTCAAATACACCTACTAGAGCCTTTTCGGCCTGGTTCGTGCGGGAAGCAAAGTTCGGCGCCTACGATTTCGGCCGTTTTTGCCGCCAAGTGCCTAGAAAGCGCGAAAATCCCTATAGGCGAAGGAAAAAGCACTCAACAACCTGAATTGTATTGCATATTCGAGTGGCCCATGTTCAAGTACACCTATTAGAGCCTTTTCGGCCTGGTTCTTGCGCGAAGAAAAGTTATGCGCCTACGATTTCGACCGTTTTTTCCGCCAAGTGCCCAGAAAGCGTGTGAATCCCTATAGGCATAGGGAAAAGCACTCAACAACCTGAAGTTTTTTTGCATATTCGAGTGGCCCATGTTTAAATACACCTACTAGAGCCTTTTCGGCCTGGTTCTGGCGCGAAGATAAGTTCGTCGCCTACGATTTCGGCCGTTTTCGCCGCCAAGTGCCTAGAAAGCGCGTGAATCCCTATAGGCGTAGGGAAAAGCATTCAACAACCTGAATTTAATTGCATATTTGAGTGGCCCATGTTCAAATACACCTACTAGAGCCTTTTCAACCTGGTTCTTGCGCGAAGAAAAGTTCGGCGCCTACGATTTCGGCCGTTTTTGCCGCCAAGTGTCTAGAAAGCGCGTGAATCCTCATAGGCGTAGGGAAAAGCACTCATCAACCTGAACTTTACTACATATTCGAGTGGCCCATGTTCAAATACACCTACTAGAGCCTTTTCGGCTTGGTTCTTACACGAAGAAAAGTTCGACGCCTACGATTTTGGCCGTTTTTGCTGCCAAGTGCCTAGAAAGCGCGTGAATCCTTATAGGCGCAGGAAAAAGCTCTCAACAACCTGAATTAATTGCATATTCGAGTGGCCTATGTTCAAATACACCTACTAGAGCCTTTTCGGCCTGGTTCTTGCGCGAAGAAAAGTTCGGCGCCTACGATTTCGGCCGTTTTGGCCGCCAAGTGCCTAGAAAGCGCGTGAATCCCTAAAGGCGTAGGGAAAAGTACTCAACAACCTGAATTTTATTGCATATTCGAGTGGCCCATGTTCAAATACACCTACTAGAGCCTTTTCGGCCTGGTTCTTGCGCGAAGAAAAGTTCGGCGCCTACGATTTCGGCCGTTTTTGCCGCCAAGTGCCTAGAAAGCGCGTGAATCCATAAAGGCGTTGGTAAAAGCACTCAACAACCTGAATTGTGTTGCATATTCGAGTGGCCTCTGTTCAAATACACCTACTTGAACCTTTTCGGCTTGGTTCTTGCGCGAAGAAAAGTTCCGCGCAACTCCGATTACGGCCGTTTTTGCCGCCAAGTGCCTAGAAAGCGCGTGAGTTCCAATAGGCGTAGGTAAAAGCACTCAACAACCTGAATGTTTTTGCATATTTTGTTGGGTGCAAATATTTAATTTTGCACGTCAACCAGCCGCCTGCGTCGCATTTGCATTTTGTGTGTGTTTGCATTTTCATTTTCATTTTGTGATGTTTTGTGCGCATTTGTTCTTGCATTTTGTGTGCTTCGTTTTCATTCGTAATTGCATTTTGTACTTGTGATTTTTCAGTTTCGTTTTCACTATTCTCATGAGGCTCTCATGACGCGCTCAAATGAAGCTCTCATGACGCGCTCAAATGAAGCTCTCATGACGCGCTCAAATGAAGCTCTCATGGCGCGCTCAAATGAAGCTCTCATGCCGCGCTCAAATGAAGCACTCATGAAGCACTCAAATGAGCCTTCCATGAAGTGCTCAAATGAAGACCCCATGGAGCTCAAACGAAGCTCGCATGAGACTTAAATGTTTCATCCGAGGTTCATGCGAGCGACCCATGAAAGTCTCATGAAATTCGAATGTTTCATGCGAGGCTCATTGGGGTTCCATGCGAGCGAGCGGTGTACCAGGGGGCTCGATAGTTTGACTATCGAGGGGGTGCCGTTTGACTCTTCTGGCGCGAGTCAAAGGGTACGAAATCAGGACCGCATGTGGGGTCCTGGCACGCGCGTGAGGCCCCACAGGGCATGCGCGTGTGCCACGCCCTGTTGCGAGCGTGCTGTACAGCACGATCGCAACAGAACAGGGCACGTTTCTGCCCTGTCCCGAACTGTACACGCACATGATCGCAATCATGCGCGCTGTACAGCACGACCGAGAAATATCTCGGTCGTGGCGTGTGGCAGGTGGGGGCGCGTGGGATCTCGGTTGAAAACAGAATCCCGCGCTGATTCACGGAACAAGAAATTGCGCGCGAATGTCTCGCCGCATAAAATAATGATTTTGCCGCAGGTACAATTCGGTTGTTCACATCATCAAACGGTTAAAACCGTTTTACAGCTGTAAACTCGCATGAACTTCATGTGAGGCTTATGGGAGCCATATGGGAGCCACATGAAACCGCAAATGTTCATGTGAGGAGTCAGCAATGGAATTGCCTTGTGTTACAAGAGAAGAAAAAAGGCAACATCCTAAGAAATTATGCAACCGTTTTCTATTACAGCGTGGCAAAAATCAAGACCTTGTTCTACAACTACTTTTATGCCTGCCTTTGTGTATGCGTAGGATTTTATATAAATATGTGCCTGTAATTGTTTATGGACACAACAACTATTTTGTATTCGCCTTTCAAGTCATTTTTCTACTACTACGTATTGACAAGAGTAGAATCGTTTCCGTGGTGCTGCCGAAACTCTGCTCGACCAGTTTACTCATTCCACAGGCTGAGCAAGGCATAACTACTCATTTGCATTTTTTCTATGCCCTTGGCTAGGAGGTGACAAGCTGTCACGCTCGAAGGGCTGCAAGTGATGTTAAGTGTTGCCAAGTTCAAGTATGTAATACCAGTTTAAACGCTTCCGCATAACGTTATAGCTGTTAACACGTGGTATCAGAGCTGGTACTTAGTCGTTTTCAACGTTTCCAACGATGGGGTCGCCTGGAGAAGAAGGGAATTCAGCTCCCGCGAGTAGTGGCAGCCAGGAATCTGGAGTCTCCGCGCCTAGGGTAGCACGGACGAACCAGGGCCCACTACTAAGGGAAGTGCTGAAAACGTTCTCCGTCGACAAGTTCAGTGGTGAAGGGTACGACGACTGGTCTTGGAAGATGCAGTTATACTTTCGGCAAATAGGACTCCTCAAAGTCATGATCGGTAGTGAGAAACGCCCTAGCAACCCGGAGCTTCAGGGTGATTGGGACGAACGCTCATCAGCTGGATACTATATCCTTTCTCAGAGCCTCGATCTTGCTCAACGCCAGCACATCATGCACCTACTCCCAGAGGATGAGTGCGGACCCAAGGCGTGGACCGTGCTTAAGGACCTTCATGCACCTACCTCCGTTGTAGCCACCCTCATGTTAGAGAGAGAGCTCTCCACCCTGCGCCTCAGTGAAGGAGAACCTGTCCAACCCGTCCTTGATAAGCTCAGAGATCTCTACGCAAAGCTAGCCATTGCCGGCATAACCTACCCCGAGCAAACAGAATGTGTAAAGATGCTGTCGCTGCTGCCAGAGTCGTGGATGGTCTTCACCAGCGGCCTCAGCCTTCCCCAAAACCAAAGCTTCTGGACTCTGGAGTGGATTCGCACCAAAATACTCGAGGAAGACTTCCGGAGGCGTCAGTTGAGGGGAGGAGAGGAGGGAAGCAGCAGCTATGCAATGCAAGGTGGTAAGAGGGGTAGAGGCAAGAAATGGCAAGGGACTGGGAGAGGAGCTTCAAAGGATGAGGAGACTTCTAACCAGCAAGGCGGTAGAGGAGCAGGACGTGGTGGAGGCCGAGGTGGCAGAGGTGGTGGAAGGGGACCTGGGAGAATGGAAGGCAAGTGTTGGTACTGTGAGAAAGTGGGTCACCCGTGGTTTAAATGCAGGACCAAACCCACCTGGTGGACCCCCTCCAACAGGACTCAAGATGGGAGCGGCGCCGGAGCGGTTGCCGATGATGAACCGGCTGAACAAGAGGAGAGGGAAGCCGGTCAGTTCTTCCACGTTGGTGAGCCGGATGAGGTCGCAGTAATCGCCCATGCTGGAGCCGAGCTGCACCCGCTCAACACGTGGATCTTGGACACAGGAGCAGCATGGACTATGACGCCAAGGGCTGACCTCCTGGACAATGTGGGGGCAGCACCGATTGCTAAAGTGAAGTCGGCTTCCGGGCATGTGCTCAAGGTGACGGGGGCGGGGCGCGCTGCATTCAAGGGAGCTGACGGCAAACCGGTGGTGCTAAGTGATGTGCTGCTGGTACCTGATTTGAAGGCAAACCTCATCTCCCTGAGGAAGTTAGGCAAGTGCGGGGTGAGCACAAGTACCGAGGGTGCCAAAACATTCAAGGGGCAGCTGGGAAAGCGGATGCTTTGGGACTTGCATGAGGATAAGGACATATGCAAGTCCATGTGGCACCTGCCGGTGGTGCCCTGGGATAAGGGGAATGGCTTCCAGGGGGAGTGCAACGCTGTAGCTGCAGAGGAGCTGAAGGTTTCGGCAAGGGGAGGTGAAACGGACTGGATTACAGCTCATCGTCGCCTCGGGCACATTGCCATGCCCGCACTGCAGCAACCGCACAAGGAGGAAGGGGTCAAGGGATTGAAGCTGACAGGTGCAGCAGCAACCCACAAGTGTGAAACTTGCCTGCTGAGCAAGTTCACTCGGTTCCCATTTCATGCAACCGACGGTGGCGGCAAGAAACTTCTGGAGCTAGTGCATATGGATGTGGTGGGGCCGCTACCGGTGCTGGGGGAGCGTGGTGAGAAGTATTTTCTCACCATAGTGGATGACTGGAGCCGAGTGACATGGGCATACCCAATTAAGAAGAAGGACCACGTGCCAGTGATAATCCGTGATGAATGGCTTCCGTTGGTGGAGAAGCAGTCCCAGCACAAGGTGATGCGTATTAGGAATGATAGGGGTGGAGAGTTCCTTGGGGAGGAGCTGACCACATGGTTGAAGAAGCAGGGCATCATTCGGGAACTCACCACCTCCTACACACCACAATCCAACGGCGTAGCAGAACGGGCAAACCGCACGGTCTTGGAGACAGCACGGGCTCTTCTCATTAAATCGGGTTTGGGGAACTCAAAGTGGCCACATGCTGTGCGCCATGCCACGGTGGTTAAGAACAGGGTGTTCACCAACGTCGGTGGTGAGTCATGGGTCCCCATGGAGAGGTGGCTTGGGAGGAAGCCGCCCATTGACATGCTGCGTGTGTTTGGCTGCATGGCTGTGGCTCATATCCCCAAAGCACATCGCAACAAGTTGGGTGCAACGGCTGTGTGGTGTGTGCATTTGGGTTTGGCAGCAGAAAGCAAGGGGTGGTTGCTATGGGAGCCGAGCAAAGGGGTCGTATTCGACAGTAGGGATGTCAAGTTCATGGAAGACATCACCTATGGAAGCTGGTCTAAGCAACCAAAGGAGCAGATTGTGGAGCAACTGCAGCAGGCAACCATGGGTTTCGAGGTGGAGGAGGAGTGGGCTGGGGAGGAGATTGCAACGGCACATGAGGAGGGCGCAGCAGAACTCCCCGTGGGTAAGTGTGTGGAGCCAACGGCTGACCCTGAAGAACCCCATCCCATAACACGTGTCATTCCCCCCACTCTCCCCCCAAGGAGAACCCAAACCAAACCCCAACCCACAGGACGGACCTTCTCACCCATGATGACGCGGCAGATGCGAGCTGCTGCCTTGAAGGTGAAGGCAAGGGGTGAAGGAGGAACAAGGGGAGAGCAGCAACAACATGATGCATTGCTGGTGCTGGCGAGCAGCAGTGATTCGGATGAGGAAGCATAGGAGGTGTATTGCTTCATGGCACCTGCACCAACTCAACCACTGACCATGGAGGAGGCTCTTAATGGACCAGATAGGGACAAGTGGTTAGTGTCAAGAGATGCTGAATACAACAACCTAATGGAAAATGGCACATGGGAGCTTGTGCCACTACCGGAGGGGAAGAAAGCTATAAGCTGTGGCTGGATTCCTAGGATTAAAACTGACAACAAAGGAGCCGTAGCAGTTTACAAGAGCAGGCTGGTGGCAAGGGGCTATCAACAGAAAGAAAGGGAGGATTTCAAGGAGACCTTTGCTGCAACTCCAAAGACACCAACATTGTGTGTTCTCCTTGCCGGTGCAGCCGTGAATGGGTGGGTGATAGTTCAGATGGATATCACCACAGCCTTTCTCTATGGGCTGATAGATGTGGAGGTCTTCATGTCACAGCCGTCGGGTTATGAGGATGGTACCGGGCGTGTGTGCAAGCTGAAGAAGGCCATCTATGGCCTCAAACAAGCACCACGCTGCTGGTACAAGAAGCTGTCCTCGGTGTTAGAGGAGATAGGCTTCAGGGCGAGTGCATGTGACGAGAGTCTTTTCCTCATGGGGGAGAAGGAGGCCCTTGTCATGTTCTTGGTCTATGTCGACGACATCCTGCTGTTTGGGAGCAGCAAGCAGGAGGTAATGAAGGTGCAGCAGAAGCTGATGCAAAACTTCAAGTGTAAGACCCTGGGGGAGGCGAATTACTACTTGGGCATGCATATCGAGAGGGACATCAGCAATGGGTGGGTGAAGCTGCACCAGGAGAAATACATCAAGGACATGGGGCAGAAGTATGAGATTGAAGTCGGGAGGAAAGTTGCCACACCATTTCTATCTGAGTTCAAGCTCGTAAAGGCAGGAGAGAGTGAGGGGGTGGATCACCGAGAGCAAGCACGATTTCAGTCCGTTGTGGGGAGCTTGCTTTATGCAGCAGTGCACACCAGGCCGGACATATCATTTGCAGTAGGGCAGCTGGCTAGGGTGGTGCAAAATCCAACCGAAGAGCAGGTGGATGCAGCTGATCGAATCATTCAGTACTTGAACTCATACCCCACTGTTGGAGTTCAGTACCCTGCTGTGGCACAAAGGAAGCAGAAGGGAGTAGAAGTTCTCAAGGAGAAGGGGGAGCATTTGGGAGAGAGAGAGCTGTTTCTTACCGGTTTTGCCGATTCTTCATGGGCTTCAGAGAAAGAGGATATGTCTTCAGTAGGTGGATACTTGTGTGTGATTGGGGGAGGACCCGTGAGCTGGAGGTCAAAGAAGCAGGTGGAAACTGCGGGTTCATCTGCTGAAGCTGAGTATATGTCGATGTACCACGCGGCCAAGGAGCTGGTTTGGCTGCGGAAGCTGCTGGAGGAGATTGGGCATGAGCAGAAGGTTCCAACCCCACTCTTCTGTGATAATTCAAGTGCCATTTCCATGGCCAAGAACGTAGTACTGCATGGGCTTACCAAGCACATGCGCATCAAGTGGCATTGGCTGCGCAAGGAAGTGCAGAGGGGAACCCTTGAGCCTCTCTACATGAAAACGCAGCAGCAGCCAGCTGATTTCCTCACAAAGCGGCTGGCTGAGGAACCTCATTGGCGTTGTGCCAAGCTGAGTGGCATGAGCCTCAACTAGGCTCATGAATGTGAGTGCAAGCAGGCGACTGCTTGAGGGGGAGTTTGTTGGGTGCAAATATTTAATTTTGCACGTCAACCAGCCGCCTGCGTCGCATTTGTATTTTGCGTGTGTTCGCATTTTCATTTTCATTTTGTGATGTTTTGTGCGCATTTGTTCTTGCATTTTGTGTGCTTCATTTTCATTCGTAATTGCATTTTGTACTTGTGAATTTTCAGTTTCGTTTTCACTGTTCTCATGAGGCTCTCATGACGCGCTCAAATGAAGCTCTCATGACGCGCTCAAATGAAGCTCTCCTGACGCGCTCAAATGAAGCTCTCATGACGCGCTCAAATGAAGCTCTCATGCTGCGCTCAAATGAAGCACTCATGAAGCACTCAAATGAGCCTTCCATGAAGTGCTCAAATGAAGACCCCATGGAGCTCAAACGAAGCTCGCATGAGACTTAAATGTTTCATCCGAGGTTCATGCGAGCGACCCATGAAAGTCTCATGAAATTCGAATGTTTCATGCGAGGCTCATTGGGGTTCCATGCGAGCGAGCGGTGTACTAGGGGGCTCGATAGTTTGACTATCGAGGGGGTGCCGTTTGACTCTTCTGGCGCGAGTCAAAGGGTACGAAATCAGGACCGCATGTGGGGTCCTGGCACGCGCGTGAGGCCTCACAGGGCATGCGCGTGTGCCACGCCCTGTTGCGAGCGTGCTGTACAGCACGATCGCAACAGAACAGGGCACGTTTCTGCCCTGTCCCGAACTGTACACGCACATGATCGCAATCATGCGCGCTGTACAGCACGACCGAGAAATATCTCGGTCGTGGCGTGTGGCAGGTGGGGGCGCGTGGGATCTCGGTTGAAAAACAGAATCCCGCGCTGACTCAAGGAACAAGAAATTGCACGCGAATGTCTCGCCGCATAAAAGAATGATTTTGCCGCAGGTACAATTCGGTTGTTCACGTCATCAAACGGTTAAAACCGTTTTACAGCTGTAAACTCGCATGAACTTCATGTGAGGCTTATGGGAGCCATATGGGAGCCACATGAAACCGCAAATGTTCATGTGAGGAGTCAGCAATGGAATTGCCTTGTGTTACAAGAGAAGAAAAAAGGCAACATCCTAAGAAATTATGCAACCGTTTTCTATTACAGCGTGGCAAAAATCAAGACCTTGTTCTACAACTACTTTTATGCCTGCCTTTGTGTATGCGTAGGATTTTATATAAATATGTGCCTGTAATTGTTTATGGACACAACAACTATTTTGTATTCGCCTTTCAAGTCATTTTTCTACTACTACGTATTGACGAGAGTAGAATCGCTACCGTGGTGCTGCCGAAACTCTGCTCGACCAGTTTACTCATTCCACAGGCTGAGCAAGGCATAACTACTCATTTGCAAATTTTCTATGCCCTTGGCTAGGAAGTGACAAGCTGTCACGCTCGAAGGGCTGCAAGTGATGTTAAGTGTTGCCAAGTTCAAGTCTGTAATACCAGTTTAAACGCTTCCGCATAACGTTATAGCTGTTCACATATTCGAGTGGCCCATGTTCAAATACTCCTACTAGAGCCTTTTCGGCCTGGTTCTCACGGGAAGAAAAGTTCGGCGCCTACGATTTCGGCCGTTTTTGCCGCCAAGTGCCTAGAAAGCACGTGAATCCTTATAGGCGTAGGGAAAAGCACTCAACAACCTGAATTTTATTGCATATTGGAATGGCCCATGTTCAAATACTCCTACTAGAGCCTTTTTGGTGGTTCTTGCGCGAAGAAAAGTTCGGCGACTACGATTTCGGCCGTGTTTGCCGCCAAGTGCCTAGAAAGTGCGTGAATCCCTATAGGCGTAGGGAAAAGTACTCAACAACCTTAATTATATTGCATATTCGAGTGGCCCGTGTTAAAATACACCTACTAGAGTCTTTTCGGCCTGGTTCTTGCGCGAAGAAAAGTTCGGCGTCTACGATTTCGGCCGTTTTTGCCGCAAAGTGCCTAGAAAGCGCGTGAATCCTTATAGGCGTAGGTAAAAGCACTCAACAACCTGAATTGTATTGCATATTCGAGTGGCCCATGCTCAAATACACCTACTAGAGCCTTTTCGGCCTGGTTCTTGCGCGAAGAAAAGTTCGGCGACTACGATTTCGGCCGTTTTTCCCGCCAAGTGCCTAGAAAGCGCGTGAATCCCTATAGGAGTAGGGAAAAGTACTCAACAACATGAATTTTATTGCATATTCGAGTGGCCCATGTTCAAATACACCTATTAGAGCCTTTTCGGCCTGGTTCTTGCGCGAAGAAAAGTTCGGCGACAACGATTTCGGCCGTTTTTGCCGCCAAGTACCTAGAAAGCGCGTGAATCCTTATAGGCGTAGGTAAAAGCACTCAACAACCTGAATTGTATTGCATTCACGCCTATAGGGTGCCTTTTCCTACGCCTATAGGGATTCACGCGCCTTTTAGGCATTTGGCGGCAAAAACGGCCGAAATCGTAGGCGCCGAACTTTTCTTCACGCAAGAACCAGGCCAAAAAGGCTCTAGTAGGTGTATTTGAACATGGGCCACTCGAATATGCAATAAAATTCAGGTTATTGAGTGCTTTTTCTTACGCCTATAGGGACTCACGCGCTTTCTAGGCACTTGGCGGCAAAAACGGCCGAAATCGTAGGTGCCAAACTTTTCTTCGCACAAAAACCAGGCCAAAAAGGCTCTAGTAGGTGTATTTGAACAAAAGCCAATCGAATATGCAATAAAATTCAGATTGTTGAGTGCTTTTACCTACGCCTATAAGGATTCACGCGCTTTCTAAGCACTTGGCGGCAAAAACGGCCGAAATCGTAGTCGCTGAACTTCTATTCGCGCAAGAACCAGGCCGAAAAGGCTCTAGTAGGTGTATTTGAACATGGGACACTCGAATATGCAATAAAATTCATGTTGTTGAGTACTTTTCCCTACGCCTATAGGGATTCACGCGCTTTCTAGGCACTTGGCGGCAAAAATGGCCGAAATCGTAGTCGCCGAACTTTTCTTCGCGCAAGAACCAGGCCGAAAAGGCTCTAGTAGGTGTATTTGAACATGGGCCACTCGAATATGCAATACAATTCAGGTTGTTGAGAGCTTTTACCTACGCCTATAAGGATTCACGCACTTTCTAGGCACTTGGCGGCAAAAACGGCCGAAATCGTAGTCGCCGAACTTTTCTTCGCGCAAGAACCAAGCCGAAAAGGCTCTAGTAGGTGTATTTCAATATGGGCCACTCGAATATGCAATAAAATTCATGTTGTTGAGTACTTTTTCCTACGCCTATAGGGATTCACGGGCTTTCTAGGCACTTGGCGGCAAAAACGGCCGAAATCGTAGGCGCCGAACTTTTCTTTCCGCAAGAACCAGGCCGAAAAGGCTTTATTAGGTGTATATGAATATGGGCCACTCAAATATGCAAAGAAATTCAGGTTGTTGAGTGCTTTTACCTACGCCTATTGGGACTCACACGCTTTCTAGGCACTTGACGGCAAAAACGGCCGAAATCGTAGTTGCCGAACTTTTCTTCCCGCAAGAACCAGGCCGAAAAGGCTTTAGTAGGTGTATATGAATATGGGCCACTCGAATATGCAAAAAAATTCAGGTTGTTGAGTGCTTTTACCTACGCCTATTGGGACTCACGCGATTTCTAGGCACTTGACGGCAAAAACGGCCGAAATCGTAGTTGCCGAACTTTTCTTCGCGCAAGAACCAAGTCGAAAAGGCTCTAGTAGGTGTGTTTGAACATAGGCCACTCGAATATGCAAAAAAAATCAGGTTGTTGAGTGCTTTTACCTACGCCTATATGGATTCACGCGCTTTCTAGGGACTTCGCGGCAAAAACGGCCGAAATCGTAGTCGCCGAACTTTTCTTCGCGCAAGAACCAGGCCAAAAAGGCTCTAGTAGGTGTATTTGAACATGGGCCACTCGAATATGCAATAAAAATCAGGTTGTTGAGTGCTTTTATCTACGCCTATATGAATTCACACGCTTTTTAGGCACTTGGCGGAAAAAACGGCCGAAATCGTAGTCGCCGAACTTTTCTTCGCGCAAGAACCAGGCCGAAAAGGCTCTAGTAAGTGTATTTGAACATGGGACACTCAAATATGCAATAAAATTCAGGTTGTTGAGTGTCTTTTCCTACGCCTATAGGGATTCACGCGCCTTTTAGGCATTTGGCGGCAAAAACGGCCGAAATCGTAGGCGCCGAACTTTTCTTCACGCAAGAACCAGGCCAAAAAGACTCTAGTAGGTGTATTTGAACATGGGCCACTCGAATATGCAACAAAATTCAGGTTGTTGAGTGCTTTTTCCTACGCCTATAGGGACTCACGCGCTTTCTAGGCACTTGGCGGCAAAAACGGCCGATATCGTAGGCGCCAAACTTTCCTTCGCACAAAAACCAGGCCAAAAAGGCTCTACTAGGTGTATTTGAACATGGGCCACTCGAATATGCAATTAATTCAGGTTGTTGAGTGCTTTTCCCAGCGCCTATAGGGATTATCGCGCTTTCTGGGCACTTGGCGGCAAAAACGGCCGAAATCGTAGGCGCCGAACTTTTATTCGCGCAAGAACCAAGCCGAAAAGGCTCTAGTAGGTGTATTTGAACATGGGCCACTCGAATATGCAATACAATTCAGGTTGTTGAGTGCTTTTACCTACGCCTATAAGGATTCACGCGCTTTCTAGGCACTTGGCGGCAAAAAACGGCCGAAATCGTAGTCGCCGAACTTTTCTTCTCGCAAGAACCAGGTTGAAAAGGCTCTAGTGGTGTATTTGAACATGGGCCACTCGAATATGCAAAGAAAATCATGTTGCTGAGTACTTTTCCCTACGCCTATAAGGAGTACGCGCTTTCTAGGCACTTGGCGGCAAAAACGGCCGAAATCGTAGGCGCTGAACCTTTCTTCGCGCAAGAACCAGGCCGAAAAGGCTCTAGTAGGTGTATTTTAACACGGGCCACTCGAATATGCAATAAAATTAAGGTTGTTGAGTACTTTTCCCTACGCCTATAGGGATTCACGCGCTTTCTAGGCACTTGGCGGCAAACACGGCCGAAATCGTAGTCGCCGAACTTTTCTTCGCGCAAGAACCACGCCAAAAAGGCTCTAGTAGGAGTATTTGAACATGAGCCATTCCAATATGCAATAAAATTCAGGTTGTTGAGTGCTTTTCCCTATGCCTATAAGGATTCACGCGCTTTCTAGGCACTTGGCAGCAAAAACGGCCGAAATCGTAGTCGCCGAACTTTTCTCCGCGCAAGAACCAGGCCGAAAAGGCTCTAGTAGGTGTATTTGAATATGGGCCACTCGAATATGCAATAAAATTCAGGTTGTTGAGTGCTTTTTCCTACGCCTATAGGGACTCACGCGCTTTCTAGGCACTTGGCGGCAAAAACGGCCGATATCGTAGGCGCCAAACTTTCCTTCGCACAAAAACCAGGCCAAAAAGGCTCTAGTAGGTGTATTTGAACATGGGCCACTCGAATATGCAATTAATTCAGGTTGTTGAGTGCTTTTCCCAGCGCCTATAGTGATTATCGCGCTTTCTGGGCACTTGGCGGCAAAAACGGCCGAAATCGTAGGCGCCGAACTTTTATTCGCGCAAGAACCAAGCCGAAAAGGCTCTAGTAGGTGTATTTGAACATGGGCCACTCGAATATGCAATACAATTCAGGTTGTTGAGTGCTTTTACCTACGCCTATAAGGATTCACGCGCTTTCTAGGCACTTGGCGGCAAAAAACGGCCGAAATCGTAGTCGCCGAACTTTTCTTCGCGCAAGAACCAGGTTGAAAAGGCTCTAGTGGTGTATTTGAACATGGGCCACTCGAATATGCAAAGAAAATCATGTTGCTGAGTACTTTTCCCTACGCCTATAAGGATTCACACGCTTTCTAGGCACTTGGCGGCAAAAACGGCCGAAATCGTAGGCGCTGAACTTTTCTTCGCGCAAGAACCAGGCCGAAAAGGCTCTAGTAGGTGTATTTTAACACGGGCCACTCGAATATGCAATAAAATTAAGGTTGTTGAGTACTTTTCCCTACGCCTATAGGGATTCACGCGCTTTCTAGGCACTTGGCGGCAAACACGGCCGAAATCGTAGTCGCCGAACTTTTCTCCGCGCAACAACCACGCCAAAAAGGCTCTAGTAGGAGTATTTGAACATGAGCCATTCCAATATGCAATAAAATTCAGGTTGTTGAGTGCTTTTCCCTACGCCTATAGGGATTTACGCGCTTTCTAGGCACTTGGCGGCATAAACGGCCGAAATCGTAGTCGCCGAACTTTTCTCCGCGCAAGAACCAGGCCGAAAAGGCTCTTGTAGGTGTATTTGAACATGGGCCACTCGAGTATGCAATAAAATTCAGGTTGTTGAGTACTTTTCCCTACGCCTATAAGGATTTACGCGCTTTCTAGGCACTTGGCGGCATAAACGGCCGAAATCGTAGCCGCCGAACTTTTCTTCGCGCAAGAACCAGGCCGAAAAGGCTCTAGTAGGTGTATTTGAACATGGGCCACTCGAGTATGCAATAAAATTCAGGTTGTTGAGTACTTTTCCCTACGCCTATAAGGATTCACGCGCTTTCTAGGCACTTGTCGGCAAAAACGGCCGAAATTATAGGCGCCGAACTTTGCTTCGCGCAAGAACCAAGCCAAAAAGGCTCTAGTAGGTGTATTAGAACATAAGCCACTCGAATATGCAATACGATTCAGGTTGTTGAACATGGGCCACTGAAATGTGCAATAAAATTCAGGTTTTTGTGTCACAATAGTAGCTAGAATGAAGGAGCCATAGCTAGGGTTTAGCTAGCTAGGCAAGAGAAAATAGGCAAAGGAGGAGGTTGCACTAGCAAGCAGGTGGATAAATATAGGAAACCCTAAGGGGCCGTACTCACTATAGAGTACCCCACTGCAGGCTAGACAAACTACACATTCTGACATGTTGAGTGCTTTTCCCTACGCCTATAGGGATTCACACACTTTCTAGGCACTTGGCGGAAAAAAACGGCCGAAATCGTAGGCGCCGAACTTTTCTTCGCACAAGAACCAGGCTGAAAAGGCTCTAGTAGGTGTATTTTAACATGGGCCACTCTAATGTGCAATAAAATTCAGGTTGTTGAGTACTTTTCCCTACGCTTATAAGGATTCACGCGCTTTCTAGGCACTTGGTGGCAAAAACGGCCGAAATCGTAGGCGCCCAACTTTTATTCGCGCAAGAACCAAGCCGAAAAGGCTCTAGTGGTGTATTTGAACATGGGCCACTCGAATATGCAAAGAAAATCATGTTGCTGAGTACTTTTCCCTACGCCTATAAGGATTCACGCGCTTTCTAGGCACTTGGCGGCAAAAACGGCCGAAATCGTAGGCGCTGAACTTTTCTTCGCGCAAGAACCAGGCCGAAAAGGCTCTAGTAGGTGTATTTTAACACGGGCCACTCGAATATGCAATTAAATTAAGGTTGTTGAGTACTTTTCCCTACGCCTATAGGGATTCACGCGCTTTCTAGGCACTTGGCGGCAAACACGGCCGAAATCGTAGTCGCCGAACTTTTCTTCGCGCAAGAACCACGCCAAAAAGGCTCTAGTAGGAGTATTTGAACATGAGCCATTCCAATATGCAATAAAATTCAGGTTGTTGAGTGCTTTTCCCTATGCCTATAAGGATTCACGCGCTTTCTAGGCACTTGGCAGCAAAAACGGCCGAAATCGTAGTCGCCGAACTTTTCTCCGCGCAAGAACCAGGCCGAGCTCTAGTAGGTGTATTTGAATATGGGCCACTCGAATATGCAATAAAATTCAGGTTGTTGAGTGCTTTTCCCTACGCCTATAGGGATTTACGCGCTTTCTAGGCACTTGGCGGCATAAACGGCCAAAATCGTAGCCGCCAAACTTTTCTTCGCGCAAGAACCAGGCCGAAAAGGCTCTAGTAGGTGTATTTGAACATGGGCCACTCGAGTATGCAATAAAATTCAGGTTGTTGAGTACTTTTCCCTACGCCTATAAGGATTCACGCGCTTTCTAGGCACTTGTCGGCAAAAACGGCCGAAATTATAGGCGCCGAACTTTGCTTCGCGCAAGAACCAAGCCAAAAAGGCTCTAGTAGGTGTATTAGAACATAAGCCACTCGAATATGCAATACGATTCAGGTTGTTGAGTGCTTTTCCCTACGCCTATAAGGATTCACGCGCTTTCGAGGCACTTGGCTTAAAAAACGGCCGAAATCGTAGGCGCCGAACTTTTCTTCGCGCAAGAACCAGGCCGAAAAGGCTCTACTAGGTGTATTTGAACATGGGCCACTCAAATGTGCAATAAAATTCAGGTTTTTGTGTCACAATAGTAGCTAGAATGAAGGAGCCATAGCTAGGGTTTAGCTAGCTAGGCAAG
This sequence comes from Closterium sp. Naga37s-1, assembly GCA_947471745.1. Taxonomy (NCBI): domain Eukaryota; kingdom Viridiplantae; phylum Streptophyta; class Zygnematophyceae; order Desmidiales; family Closteriaceae; genus Closterium; species Closterium sp. Naga37s-1. The sequence goes on along the minus strand of CANJKZ010000179.1, from coordinate 199,824 downwards.
AGAAAATAGGCAAAGGAGGAGGTTGCACTAGCAAGCAGGTGGATAAATATAGGAAACCCTAAGGGGCCGTACTCACTATAGAGTACCCCACTGCAGGCTAGACAAACTACACATTCTGACATGTTGAGTGCTTTTCCCTACGCCTATAGGGATTCACACACTTTCTAGGCACTTGGCGGAAAAAAACGGCCGAAATCGTAGGCGCCGAACTTTTCTTCGCGCAAGAACCAGGCTGAAAAGGCTCTAGTAGGTGTATTTTAACATGGGCCACTCTAATGTGCAATAAAATTCAGGTTGTTGAGTACTTTTCCCTACGCTTATAAGGATTCACGCGCTTTCTAGGCACTTGGTGGCAAAAACGGCCGAAATCGTAGGCGCCGAACTTTTATTCGCGCAAGAACCAAGCCGAAAAGGCTCTAGTAGGTGTATTTGAACATGGGCCACTCGAATATGCAATAAAATTCAGGTTGTTGAGTGCTTTTCCCTACGCCTCTAGGGATTCACGCGCTTTCTAGGCACTTGGCGGCAATAACGGCAGAAATCGTAGCCGCCGAACTTTTCTTCGCGCAAGAACCAGGCCGAAAAGGCTCTAGTAGGTGTATTTGAACATGGGCCACTCGAATATGCAATAAATTTCAGGTTGTTGAGTGCTTGTCCCTACGCCTATAAGGATTCACGCGCTTCTAGGCACTTGTCGGCAAAAACGGCCGAAAGCATAGGCGCCGAACTTTGCTTCGTGCAAGAACCAAGCCAAAAAGGCTCTAGTAGGTGTATTAGAACATGGGCCACTCGAATATGCAATAAAATTCAGGTTGTTGAGTGCTTTTTCCTACGCCTATAGGAATTTACGCGCTTTTTAGGCACTTGGCGGCAAAAACGGCCGAAATCGTAGGCGCCGAACTTTTCTTCGCGCAAGAATCAGGCTGAAAAGGCTCTAGTAGGTGTATTTTAACATGGGCCACTCTAATGTGCAATAAAATTCAGGTTGTTGAGTACTTTTCCCTACGCTTATAAGGATTCACGCGCTTTCTAGGCACTTGGTGGCAAAAACGGCCGAAATCGTAGGCGCCGAACTTTTATTCGCGCAAGAACCAAGCCGAAAAGGCTCTAGTAGGTGTATTTGAACATGGGCCACTCGAATATGCAATACAATTCATGTTGTTGAGTGCTTTTCCCTACGCCTATAGAGATTCACACGCTTACTAGGCACTTGGCGGCAAAAACGGCCGAAATCGTAGGCGCCGAACTTTGCTTCGCGCAAGAACCAGGCCGAAAAGGCTCTAGTAGGTGTATTTGAACATGGGCCACTCGAATATGCAATACAATTCAGGTTGTTGAGTGCTTTTCCCTACGCCTATAAGGATTCACGCGCTTTCTAGGCACTTGGCGGCAAAAACGGCCAAAATCGTAGGCGCCGAACTTGCAAGAACCAAGCCGAAAAGGCTCTAGTAGGTGTATTTGAACATGGGCCACTCGAATATGCAATAAAATTCAGGTTGTTGAGTGCTTTTTCCTACGCCTATAGGAATTTACGCGCCTTTTAGGCACTTGGCGGCAAAAACGGCCGAAATCGTAGGCGCCGAACTTTGCTTCGTGCAAGAACCAAGCCAAAAAGGCTCTAGTAGGTGTATTAGAACATGGGCCACTCGAATATGCAATAAAATTCAGGTTGTTGAGTGCTTTTTCCTACGCCTATAGGAATTTACGCGCCTTTTAGGCACTTGGCGGCAAAAACGGCCGAAATCGTTGGCGCCGAACTTTTCTTCCCGCAAGAACCAGGCCGAAAAGGCTCTAGTAAGTGTATTTGAACATGGGCCACTCGAATATGCAATAAATTTTAGGTTGTTGAGTGCTTTTCCCCACGCCTATAGGGATTCACGCGCTTTCTAGGCACTTGGCGGCAAAAACGGCCGAAATCGTAGGCGCCGAACTTTTCTTCGCGCAAGAAGCAGGCCGAAAAGGCTCTAGTAGGTGTATTTGAACATGGGCCACTCGAATATGCAATAAAATTCAGGTTGTTGAGTACTTTTACCTACGCCTATAAGGATTCACGCGCTTTCTAGGCACTTGGCGACAAAAACGGCTGAAATCGTAGGCGCCGAACTTTTCTTCGCGCAAGAACCAAGCTGAAAAGGCTCTAGTAGATGTATTTGAACATGGGCCACCCAAATATGCGATAAAATTCAGGTTGTTGAGTGCTTTTCCCTACGCCTATAGGGACTCACGCGCTTTCTAGGCACTTGGTGGCAAAAACGGCCGAAATCGTAGGCGCCGAACTTTTATTCGCGCAAGAACCAAGCCGAAAAGGCTCTAGTAGGTGTATTTGAACATGGGCCACTCGAATATGCAATAAAATTCAGGTTGTTGAGTGCTTTTCCCTACGCCTCTAGGGATTCACGCGCTTTCTAGGCACTTGGCGGCAATAACGGCAGAAATCGTAGCCGCCGAACTTTTCTTCGCGCAAGAACCAGGCCGAAAAGGCTCTAGTAGGTGTATTTGAACATGGGCCACTCGAATATGCAATAAATTTCAGGTTGTTGAGTGCTTGTCCCTACGCCTATAAGGATTCACGCGCTTCTAGGCACTTGTCGGCAAAAACGGCCGAAATCATAGGCGCCGAACTTTGCTTCGTGCAAGAACCAAGCCAAAAAGGCTCTAGTAGGTGTATTAGAACATGGGCCACTCGAATATGCAATAAAATTCAGGTTGTTGAGTGCTTTTTCCTACGCCTATAGGAATTTACGCGCTTTCTAGGCACTTGGCGGCAAAACGGCCGAAATCGTAGGCGCCGAACATTTCTTCGCGCAAGAATCAGGCCGAAAAGGCTCTAGTAGGTGTATTTGAATATGGGCCACAGGAGAACCCAGAGGCAGCAGCGGAGTAGGACTACGGAGAGAGTATGTGGGGCGCTATTGCGAGCGCGGCATTCTCCAATCCAACTTCGGCTACGGGGGAGTGTGATTGGCTCACCTTGCATCGGCGCATGGGGCATGTGGCCCTGCCCATCTTGCAGCAGCTAGTGAAGAATGAGATGGTTGCTGGCATACGTGTGAAGGGGGAGCCCGATGAGGTGCTTGGCTGCCCGACGTGCATTCAAGCCAAGTTCACCCGGTTTCCGTTCCCTAGTTCGGAGGCAACGGCAAAGGCACCGCTTGATGAGGTGGTGATGGACGTGGTGGGCCCCCTGAAGCTTGGAGCTGCTGGAGCTGAGTATTTTCTCACCATTGTCGACGTCTACACCCGCATGACTTGGGTGTACGTGCTGGCCAAGAAGAGCGACGTGGCTGAAACGTTGAAGACGGATTGGTTCCCGATGGTGGAGCGGCAACAAGACCGTCTAGTCAAGTCAATCCGCACCGATCGAGGGGGAGAGTTCCTGAGCAAGGAGTTTGGGTTGTGGCTGAAGAAGAATTGTATTCGGCACTCCCTCACCATGCCATACTCCCCTGCAATGAACGGCATCGCCGAGAGAGCGAACCGCACAATCACGGAGGCGGCACGCGGGTTGCTCATTGAAGCCGGGCTACCCGACTATTTCTGGCCTGATGCGGTGCGGAGCGCGTGTGTGGCCAAGAACAGAGCCTTGACTCATGTGGGAGCAGACAAATGGGTGCCCTATGTGGAGTGGCTAGGAAGGAAGCCAAAGGTGGATATGCTTCGGGTGTTCGGGTGCATGTGCATGGCGCTCGTGCCTAAGCATCTTCGGCACAACAAGCTTGGTGCTAAGGCGGTGTGGGCCGTGCACTTGGGCATGGCTCAAAACAGCAAGGGATGGCTTCTTTGGGACCCATTCACCAAGAAGTTCTTGGTGAGCAGGGACTGCAAGTTCATGGAGAACTTCATGTACAAGGATTGGAAGGCGGAGAATGAGGCGAAGATAGGCATGCGGTTTGGGGAGGTGAAGAGTTCCGGTTTGGAGCATGTGGAGCTGCCTTTGGAGCTGAGCAGCGGCAGCACAACCACAAGGCAATCCTCCCTTGTGAATGGGGGAGAGGAGGCCAATGATGCAGAGGAAGAAGAGGAGGAGGTGCAGCAAGTGAGCGAGCGTGCACCGTCACTCCCTTCCCGTACTACGAGTGCTCCACGGATTCGAGCCACACCGCAGCAACGCCAAGGCCTTCAAGTCCCTGCAGCTGAGGAGGAAGGAAGGGGGAAGAGGAGAGTTCAACCCCCTAATAGGCTGACCTATGATGCGCCGGGAAAGCAGGGCAAGACAGCCCTGGCCGGAGCGGCAATGATGGTCGGAGACGACGAGGAGAGTGACTACGAGGAGTGTGCCTTCGCGTTCTTCTCTCCGGTGGAGATGCCGGGAGAACCAGCAACTCTCAAGGAGGCTTTGGAGAGTAGTGATGCTGAGGAGTGGAAGAAGGCCATGGAGAGTGAGCTGAAGAGCATCGAGGAGAATGACACGTTTGAATTGGTGGAGCTACCGGAGGGGCGTACGGCGATAACGTCCAAGTGGCTCTTCAAAATCAAGTCGGATGCCGACGGCAAGATCGAGCGCTACAAGTCTAGGCTTGTAGCCAAGGGGTACCAGCAGAAGGAGAAGGTGGACTTCAAGGAGCTGTTTGCCCCTGTGGTGAAGCCGACGACGCTGCGAACCCTATTCGCGGGAGCCGCCATCAAAGGATGGGTAGTAAAGCAAATGGACATCGTAACGGCATTCCTTAACGGCATCCTTGAGGAGGAGATTTTTATGGCGCAGCCAGAGGGGTTTGATGATGGTAGTGGCAGAGTGTGGAAGCTGAAGAAGGCCCTCTATGGGCTGAAGCAGGCCCCTAGGCAATGGTACATGAAGCTGCGCGAAGTGTTGGAGGGGATCGGCTTCACTCCCTCAACGGCCGATCACTCCTTGTTCATGCTTGGCGAGGGGGAGCAGAGGAGTTTCATGGTGGTTTATGTGGATGACATCCTCATTTTCTCACCCTCTTCTGACCTTGTGAAGGAGGTGATGCTGAAGCTTCAAGACAAGTTCAAGTGCAAGGCCCTTGGTGACGTGAGCTTCTACCTTGGGCTCCACATCGAACGAGATGTGGAGAAGCGGTGCATGCGGGTGCATCAACGAAAGTACCTGGAGGCATTGGCTGCCAACTTTGGGCAAAGTGAAGGCCATGTGGCTACACCCTTTCCCTCTGGGTTCAAGTGTGTGAAGGGACCAGAGGATGAGAGCGTTGGTGAAGAGGAGAGGCGCCGATTTCACTCGTTGGTGGGCAGCCTCATGTATGCGGCGGTAAACACCCGACCGGACGTCGCGTTTGCTACCGGGCAGCTGGCTAGGGTTGTGCAATGCCCTAATGAGGAGCAGGTAGCAGCTGGAATGAGGGTGGCCAAGTATCTTGGCCAAACACCGACCGTTGGGCTGCAATACTCGGCGGCGGCACAAAGGCGCCAAAAGGGCGCGGATGGTGTTGAACCCGGGCGTTTGTTCCTCACCGCCTACTCGGATGCTTCATATGCATCAGAACCAGAGGACATGACAAGTGTGGGAGGCTTCATATGCTGTGTTGGTGGAGGCCCAACTGCTTGGGAGAGCAAGAAGCAGGTTGACCAAGCTTTGAGCTCGGTGGAGTCCGAGTACATGGCACTCTTCCGTGCCGTACGGGAGATTGTGTGGCAGCGGCATTTGTTGGCTGAATTGGGGGAGGAGCAGCAAGGACCTACCCCACTGTACTGTGACAGCCAGGGTGCCATTGCTCTTGCTAAGAACCCTGTGTTGCATGGACTCACGAAGCACATGAGGGTGAAGTGGCATTGGACGAGGAGCATGGTAACCGCGGGTGAAGTTGAGTTGCGCTACGTGAAGACCACGGGGCAGCCGGCTGACATGATGACCAAGAGGCTGGTGGAGCAGCAACATTGGAAGTGTTGCAAGCTGGCTGGGATGGCTCTGAACTGAGAGAGCAACATATCCTAAGGCCAACAATCCGAGGGGGAGTTTGTTGGTGCAACCCTACGGTTTGCACTCGGCTTGTTGTCCGTGTGCGTGAATGTGTGTGTGTATGGAATGGTATGAGGGCATGGGATAATATATATTTCATGCTTATAATTGTGTGTGAATGTTGAGTCATGATGTCGAGTGTGTGTGTCGAGTCAATAGCGAGTTATCGCTAGACGCGTGTTACGCGGTCGTTTGTGTCTCGCGCGCGGTTTCTATTTTGTCGTGCGCGGTTTCTATTTTGTCCTGTGTCGAACGTTCGGCGTGTCGCAGGTGTGTGCAGCAGACCCATCAAGAACTCAAGGATGAGTTTGTGATGAAGAGCCCGAGCCTTGGTGTCAAGCCTCAAGTGATTTCGAAGCTTGCCAAAAGGGTACACCTCAAGATATTGAAGATAGTTACATTACTTTGTGTAGTGTAACATTTCACTTGGTGTAGGCCCTAGTGAAGGGTAGTTTCGAGACCCTTCGTGGTTGGGGACAGTGTGGCACTGTTCCACATCACTGTACCTCGGCTCTTGGGGTTTGTAGGAGCTGGGAGTCATTCCCAACTCGTAACTCTTCCTATCTTGTGTTCTAAGACTATAGTGGCTGCCATAGTACCGTTCGTTCAAACCGACGCTGTGTCGTCAATTCTTTATCAAATCGTGCAATATAAATTGCTAATTGTAGACGACGTGAAGACGCTCCAGATCCAATTTGAATCAAGTCATTTGCAGCTGTGAGCAGAACGCTATCAACGTTTGAAGCCGCTGTGCAGAAATCCGTCTGTGCTCTCTATCTTTCGTTTTAGGCACATTCAAGCCTATTGTGACTATAACATGGCGTAGGTAAAAGCACTCAACAGCCTGAATTTTATTGCACATTTGAGTGGCCCATGTTCAAATCCACCTAGTAGAGCCTTTTCGGCCTGGTTCTTGCGCGAAGAAAAGTTCGGCGCATACGATTTCGGCCGTTTTTGCCGCCAAGTGCCTAGAAAGCGCGTGAATCCTTATAGGCGTAGGGAAAAGCACTCAACAACCTGAATGTTATTGCATATTCGAGTGGCCCATGTTCAAATACACTTACTAGAGCCTTTTCGGCCTGGTTCTTGCGGGAAGAAAAGTTCGGCGCCTACGATTTTGGCCGTTTTTGCCACCAAGTGCCTAGAAAGCGCGTGAATTCCTATAGGCGTAGGGAAAAGCACTCAACAACCTGAATGTTATTGCATATTCGAGTGGCCCATGTTCAAATACACTTACTAGAGCCTTTTCGGCCTGGTTCTTGCGCGAAGAAAAGTTCGGCGCCTACGATTTCGACCGTTTTTGCCGCGAAGTGCCTAAAAGGCGCGTGAATCCCTATAGGCGTAGGAAAAGGCACTCAACAACCTGAATTTTATTGCATATTCGAGTGGCCCATGTTCAAATACACCTACTAGAGCCTTTTCGGCTTGGTTCTTGCGGGAAGAAAAGTTAGGCGCCTCCGATTTTGGCCGTTTTTGCCGCCAGGTGCCTAGAAAGCGCATGAATCCTTATAGGCGTAGGGAAAAGCACTCAACAACCTGAATTGTATTGCATATTCGAGTGGCCCATGTTCAAATACACCTACTAGAGCCTCTTCTGCCTGGTTCTTGCGCGAAGAAAAGTTCGGCGCCTACGATTTCGGTCGTTTTTGCCGCCAAGTGCCTAGAAAGCGTGTGAATCTCTATAGGCGTAGGGAAAATCACTCAACAACATGAATTGTATTGCATATTTGAGTGGCCCATGTTCAAATACACCTACTAGAGCCTTTTCGGCTTGGTTCTTGCGCGAAGAAAAGTTCGGCGCCTACGATTTCGGCCGTTCTTGCCGCCAAGTGCCTAGAAAGCGCGCGAATCCTTATAGGCGTAGGGAAAAGCACTCAACAACCTGAATGTTATTGCATATTCGAGTGGCCCATGTTCAGATACACTTACTAGAGCTTTTTCGGCCTGGTTCTTGCGGGAAGAAAAGTTCGGCGCCTACGATTTCGGCCGTTTTTGCCGCCAAGTGCCTAGAAAGCGCGTGAATTCCTATAGGCGTAGGGAAAAGCACTCAACAACCTGAATTTTATTGCATATTTGAGTGGCCCCTGTTCTAATACACCTACTAGAGCCTTTTTGGCTTTGTTCTTGCGCGAAACAAAGTTCGGCGCCTACGATTTCGACCGTTTTTGCCGCCAAGTGCATAGAAAGCGCGTGAGTCCCTATAGGCGTAGGGAAAAGCACTCAACAACCTGAATTTTATCGCATATTTGAGTGGCCCATGTTCAAATACACCTACTAGAGCCTTTTCGGCTTGGTTCTTGCGCGAAAAAGAGTTTGGCGCCTACGATTTCGGCCGTTTTTGCCGCCAAGTGCCAAGAAAGCGCGTGAATCCTTATAGGCGTAGGGAAAAGTACTCAACAACCTGAATTTTATTGCATTTTCGAGTGGCCCATGTTCTAATACACCTACTAGAGCATTTTCGGCCTGGTTCTTGCGCGAAGAAAAGTTCGGCGCCTACGATTTCGGCCATTTTTGCCGCCAAATACCTAAAAAGCGCGTGAATCCTTTTAGGCGTAGGGAAAAGCACTCAACAACCTGAATGTTATTGCATATTCGAGTGGCCCATGTTCAATTACACCTACTAGAGCCTTTTCGGCCTGGTTCTTGCGCGAAGAAAAGTTCGGCATCTACGAGTTCGGCCGTTTTTGCCGCCAAGTGCCTAGAAAGCGCGTAAATCCCTATAGGCGTAGGGAAAAGCACTCAACAACCTGAATTTTATTACATATTCGAGTAGCCCATGTTCAAATACACCTACTAGAGCCTTTTCGGCCTGGTTCTTGCGCGAAGCCAAGTTCGGCGGCTACGATTTCGGCCATTTTTGCCACCAAGTGCCTAGAAAGCGCGTGAATCCTTATAGGCGTAGGGAAAAGCACTCAACAACCTGAATTTTATTGCATATTCGAGTGGCCCATGTTCAAATAAACCTACTAGAGCCTTTTCGGCCTGGTTCTTGCGCGAAGAAAAGTTCGGCATCTACGAGTTCGGCCGTTTTTGCCGACAAGTGCCTAGAAAGCGCGTAAATCCCTATAGGCGTAGGGAAAAGCACTCAACAACCTGAATTTTATTACATATTCGAGTGGCCCATGTTCAAATACACCTACTAGAGCCTTTTCGGCCTGGTTCTTACGCGAAGAAAAGTTCAGCGACTCCGATTTCGGCCGTTTTTGCCGCCAAGGGCCTAGAAAGCGCGTGAATCCCTAGAGGCGTAGGGAAAAGCATTCAAGAACCTGATTTTTGTTGCATATTCGAGTGGCCCATGTTCAAATACACCTACTGGAGCCTTTTCCGCTTGGTTCTTGCGGGAAGAAAGGTTTGGCGCCTAAGATTTCGGCGGTTTTTGCCGCCAAGTGCCTAGAAAGCGCGTGAATCCCTATAGGCGTTGGGAAAAGCACTCAACAACCTGAATTTTATTGCATATTCGAGTGGCCCATGTTCTAATACACCTACTAGAGCCTTTTTGGCCTGGTTCTTGCGGGAAGAAATGTTTGGCGCCTAAGATTTCGGCCGTTTTGCCGCCAAGTGCCTAGAAAGCGCGTGAATCCCTATAGGCGTAGGGAAAAGCACTCAACAACCTGAATTTTATTGCAATTCGAGTGGCCCATGTTCTAATACACCTACTAGAGCCTTTTCGGCCTGGTTCTTGCGCGAAGAAAAGTTCGGCATCTACGAGTTCGGCCGTTTTTGCCGCCAAGTGCCTAGAAAGCGCGTAAATCCCTATAGGCGTAGGGAAAAGCACTCAACAACCTGAATTTTATTACATATTCGAGTGGCCCATGTTCAAATACACCTACTAGAGCCTTTTCGGCCTGGTTCTTACGCGAAGAAAAGTTCCGCGACTCCGATTTCGGCCGTTTTTGCCGCCAAGGGCCTAGAAAGCGCGTGAATCCCTAGAGGCGTAGGGAAAAGCATTCAAGAACCTGATTTTTGTTGCTTATTCGAGTGGCCCATGTTCAAATACACCTACTGGAGCCTTTTCCGCTTGGTTCTTGCGGGAAGAAAGGTTTGGCGCCTAAGATTTCGGCGGTTTTTGCCGCCAAGTGCCTAGAAAGCGCGTGAATCCCTATAGGCGTTGGGAAAAGCACTCAACAACCTGAATTTTATTGCATATTCGAGTGGCCCATGTTCTAATACACCTACTAGAGCCTTTTTGGCCTGGTTCTTGCGGGAAGAAATGTTTGGCGCCTAAGATTTCGGCCGTTTTGCCGCCAAGTGCCTAGAAAGCGCGTGAATCCCTATAGGCGTTGGGAAAAGCACTCAACTGTCAGAACTTATATTTGTAACTGCCTGTAGCTGTAGTTAGTGTAGTTATTATAAACTTTGTTGGGTGGTGCACCTTATTTGTTTCCTTTGCTATATGTTCTTCGAAACCTATAGTGAAACCATCCTTTCCAACTTCCTCGACATCTCACCCTAGGCACAAACTACTCGACATCCTAGTTGGGCCTAGGCTCCTAAGCCTAGGCCCTAGTTAAACTTGATCTCCTTCCTACGATTCTGTCATGGTGTCAGAGCGTTTTACGTCCTGGCCTGTGGGCCCGCCAATATGCTTCCGCTGCTATTTTTCTCGGTCGCGCGCCTAGGGCGCGTGGCGATTTTCTCTTGTCCCGCCCCCGGTTGGCGAGTGACTCCTTCTCTGCCCGTCGCGCGCCCCGTGGCACGCGACGGTGCCCTAAACCTGCCCGTCGTGCGCCCCGTGGCACGCGACGGTGCCCTGCTCGTCGTGCGCCCCGAGGCACACGACCGGGCCCTAAACTTAAACTTGCCCGTCGTGCGCCCCGTGGCACGCGACGGGCCCTCTCCGCACCTGCTCTCCCTGCAGCCGCCCCTGACCTACCTGCGCCGACACAATGTAGCCGCTCTGCGGCTTTCTTCCCGCCCACCCCCTCCTCCTTTGTTTCCCTGCAGCCGTGGGGAGAAGGGTATGGGGGTGGCGGGTGTTGGAGCTTTGGGTCGTTTCCTTCCCTTCCCCTCCTCCTCCTTTCGTTCCCACTGCTGCAGCTGCCGCTGGGGGGGAGGGTGTGAGGGTGTGGGGGAGAAGGGGGAGTGGCACCGGGGTGGCGGGTGTGAGGCAACCAGCAGCCGTCCCTCCACCTCTCCTCTCTTCCCCCCCCTCTCTGCTGCTCCTGCAGCAGTGTGGGGGAGGGGAAGGAGGAGGGTGAGGAGATGGAGGGGGTGACCAGCTAGTGTTAGCCCGCCTGCAGTACCTGCTGTTGCTTGTTTATTATTTTGCATGTGTACCCCTGCAGGTTGTATTCTGCACAAACTCCTGATGCAGGCAGTTATGGGGGAGTGTCAGAACTTATATTTGTAACTGCCTGTAGCTGTAGTTAGTGTAGTTATTATAAACTTTGTTGGGTGGTGCACCTTATTTGTTTCCTTTGCTATATGTTCTTCGAAACCTATAGTGAAACCATCCTTTCCAACTTCCTCGACATCTCACCCTATGCACAAACTACTCGACATCCTAGTTGGGCCTAGGCTCCTAAGCCTAGGCCCTAGTTATTGCAATTCGAGTGGCCCATGTTCTAATACACCTACTAGAGCCTTTTTGGCTTGGTTCTTGCGCGAAGCCAAGTTCGGCGCCTATGATTTTGGCCGTTTTTGCCGACAAGTGCCTAGAAAGCGCGTGAATCCTTATAGACGTAGGGAAAAGCACTCAACAACATGAATTGTATTGCATATTCGAGTGGCCCATGTTCAAATACACCTACTAGAGCCTTTTCGGTTTGGTTCCTGCCCGAAGAAAAGTTCTGTGAATCCCTATAGGCGTAGGGAAAAGCATCCAACAACCTGAATTTTATTGCACATTAGAGTGGCCCATGTTAAAATACACCTACTAGAGCTTTTTCAGCCAGGTTCTTGCGCTAAGAAAAGTTCGGCGCCTACGATTTCGGCCGTTTTTGCCGCCAAGTGCCTAGAAAGTGTGTGAATCCCTATAGGCGTAGGGAAAAGCATTCAACAACCTGAATTTTATTGCACATTTGAGTGGCCCATGTTCAAATACACCTAGTAGAGCCTTTTCGGCCTGGTTCTTGCGCGAAGAAAAGGTCGGCGCCTACGCTTTTTGCCGTTTTTGCCGCCAAGTGCCTAGAAAGCGCGTGAATCCTTATAGGCATAGGGAAAAGCACTCAACAACCTGAATGTTATTGCATATTCGAGTGGCCCATGTTTAATTACACTTACTAGAGCTTTTTCGGCCTGGTTCTTGCGGGAAGAAAAGTTCGGCGCCTACGATTTCGGCCGTTTTTGTCGCCAAGGGCCTAGAAAGCGCGTGAATCCTTATAGGCGTAGGGAAAAGCACTCAACAACCTGAATTTTATTGCATATTCGAGTGGCCCATGTTCTAATACACCTACTAGAGCCTATGATTTCGGCCGTTTTTTCCTACAAGTGCCTAGAAAGCGCGTGAATCCTTATAGGCGTAGGGAAAAGCACTCAACAACCTGAATTTTATTGCATATTTGAGTGGCCCGTGTTCAAATACACCTACTAGATCCTTTTCGGCCTGGATCTTGCGCGAAGAAAAGTTCGGCGGCTACGATTTCGGCCGTTTTTGCCGCCAAGTGCCTAGAAAGCGCGTAAATCCCTATAGGCGTAGGGAAAAGCACTCAACAACCTGAATTTTATTGCATATTCGAGTGGCCCATGTTCAAATACACCTACTAGAGCCTTTTCGGCCTGGTTCTTGCGCGAAGAAAATTTCGGCGCCTACGATTTCGGCCGTTTTTGCCGCCAAGTGCCTAGAAAGCGCGTGAATCCTTAAAGGCGTAGGGAAAAGCACTCAACAACATGAATTTGATTGCATATTCGAGTGGCCCATGTTCATATATACTTACTAGAGCCATTCCGGCCTGGTTCTCGCAGGAAGTTCGGCGCCTACGATTTTGGCCGTTTTTGCCGCCAAGTGAATCCCTATAGGCGTAGGGAAAAGCACTCAACAACCTGAATTTCATTGCATATTCGAGTGGCCCATGTTCAAATACACCTACTAGAGCCTTTTCGGCCTGGTTCTTGCGCGAAGAAAAGTTCGGCGGCTACGATTTCGGCCGTTTTTGCCGCCAAGTGCCTAGAAAGCGCGTAAATCCCTATAGGCGTAGGGAAAAGCACTCAACAATCTGAATTTTATTGCATATTCGAGTGGCCTATATTCAAATACACCTACTAGAGCCTTTTCGGCCTGGTTCTTGCGCGAAGAAAAGTTTGGCGCCTACGATTTCGGCCGTTTTTGCCGCCAAGTGCCTAGAAAGCGCGTAAATCCCTATAGGCGTAGAGAAAAGCACTCAACAACCTGAATTTTATTGCATATTCGAGTGTCCCATGTTCAAATACACCTACTAGAGCCTTTTCGGCCTGGTTCTTGCGCAAAAAAAAAGTTCGGCGCTACGATTTCTGCCGTTTTTGCCGCCAAGTGCCTAGAAAGCGCGTGAATCCCTAGAGGCGTAGGGAAAAGCACTCAACAACCTGAATTTTATTGCATATTCGAGTGGCCCATGTTCAAATACACCTACTAGAGCCTTTTCGGCCTGGTTCTTGCGCGAAGAAAAGTTCGGCGGCTACGATTTCGGCCGTTTTTGCCGCCAAGTGTCTGGAAAGCGCGTAAATCCGTATAGGCGTAGGGAAAAGCACTCAACAACCTGAATTTTATTGCATATTCGAGTGGCCCATGTTCAAATACACCTACTAGAGCCTTTTCGGCCTGGTTCTTGCGCGAAGAAAATTTCGGCGCCTACGATTTCGGCCGTTTTTGCCGCCAAGTGCCTAGAAAGCGCGTGAATCCTTAAAGGCGTAGGGAAAAGCACTCAACAACATGAATTTGATTGCATATTCGAGTGGCCCATGTTCATATATACTTACTAGAGCCATTCCGGCCTGGTTCTCGCAGGAAGTTCGGCGCCTACGATTTTGGCCGTTTTTGCCGCCAAGTGAATCCCTATAGGCGTAGGGAAAAGCACTCAACAACCTGAATTTCATTGCATATTCGAGTGGCCCATGTTCAAATACACCTACTAGAGCCTTTTCGGCCTGGTTCTTGCGCGAAGAAAAGTTCGGCGTCTACGATTTCGGCCGTTTTTGCCGTCAAGTGCCTAGAAAGCGCGTAAATCCCTATAGGCGTAGGGAAAAGCACTCAACAACCTGAATTTCATTGCATATTCGAGTGGCCCATGTTCAAATAAACCTACTAGAGCCTTTTCGGCCTGGTTCTTGCGCGAAGAAAAGTTCGGCGTCTACGAGTTCGGCCGTTTTTGCCGCCAAGTGCCTAGAAAGCGCATAAATCCCTATAGGCGTAGGGAAAAGCACTCAACAACCTGAATTTTATTGCATATTCGAGTGGCCCATGTTCAAATACACCTACTAGAGCCTTTTCGGCCTGGTTCTTGCGCGAAGAAAAGTTCGGCGTCTACGAGTTCGGCCGTTTTTGCCGCCAAGTGCCTAGAAAGCGCGTAAATCCCTATAGGCGTAGGGAAAAGCACTCAACAACCTGAATTTTATTGCATATTCGAGTGGCCCATGTTCAAATACACCTACTAGAGCCTTTTGGGCCTGGTTCTTGCGCGAAGAAAAGTTCGGCGCCTACGATTTCGGCCGTTTTTGCCGCCAAGTGCCTAGAAAGCGCGTGAATCCTTATAGACGTAGGGAAAAGCACTCAACAACATGAATTTTATTGCATATTTGAGTGGCCCATGTTCATATACACTTACTAGAGCCCTTCCGGCCTGGTTCTCGCGGGAAGAAAAGTTCGGCGCCTAAGATTTCGGCCGTTTTTGCCGCCAAGTGCCTAGAAAGCGCGTGAATCCCTATAGGCGTAGGGAAATGCACTCAACAACCTGAACTTTATTGCATATTCGAGTGGCCCATGTTCAAATACACCTACTAGAGCCTTTTCGGCCTGGTTCTCGTGGGAAGAAAAGTTCGGCGCCTACGATTTCGGCCGTTTTTGCCGCCAAGTGCCTAGAAAGCGCGTGAATCCCTATAGGCGTAGGGAAAAGCACTCAACAACCTGAATTTTATTGCATATTCGAGTGGCCCATGTTCAAATAAACCTACTAGAGCCTTTTCGGCCTGGTTCTTGCGCGAAGAAAAGTTCGGCGTCTACGAGTTCGGCCGTTTTTGCCGCCAAGTGCCTAGAAAGCGCGTGAATCCCTATAGGCGTAGGGAAAAGCACTCAACAACCTGAATTTTATTGCATATTCGAGTGGCCCATGTTCAAATACACCTACTAGAGCCTTTTCGGCCTGGTTCTTACGCGAAGAAAAGTTCAGCGACTCCGATTTCGGCCGTTTTTGCCACCAAGGGCCTAGAAAGCGCGTGAATCCCTATAGGCGTAGGGAAAAGCATTCAAGAACCTGATTTTTGTTGCATATTCGAGTGGCCCATGTTCAAATACACCTAATGGAGCCTTTTCCGCTTGGTTCTTGCGGGAAGAAAGGTTTGGCGCCTAAGATTTCGGCCGTTTTTGCCGCCAAGTGCCTAGAAAGCGCGTGAATCCCTATAGGCGTAGGGAAAAGCATTCAAGAACCTGAATTTTATTGCCTATTCGAGTGGCCCATGTTCAAATACACCTACTAGAGCCTTTTCGGCCTGGTTCTTGCGGGAAGAAAGGTTTGGCGCCTAAGATTTCAGCCGTTTTTGCCGCCAAGTGCCTAGAAAGCGCGTGAATCCCTATAGGCGTAGAGGAAAGCACTCAACAACATGATTTTTATTGCATATTCGAGTGGCCCATGTTCAAATACACCTACTAGAGCCTTTTCGGCCTGGTTCTTGCGCGAAGAAAAGTTCGGCGCCAACGATTTCGGCCGTTTTTGCCACCAAGTGCCTAGAAAGCACGTGAATCATTATAGATGTAGGGAAAAGCACTCAACAACATGAATTTTATTGCATATTCGAGTGGCCCATGTTCAAATAAACATACTAGAGCCCTTCCGGCCTGGTTCTCGCGGGAAGAAAAGTTCGGCGCCTACGATTTCGGCCGTTTTTGCCGCCAAGTGCCTAGAAAGCGCGTGAATCCCTATAGGCGTAGGGAAAAGCACTCAACAACCTGAATTTTATTGCATATTCAAGTGGCGCATATTCAAATACACCTACTAGAGCCTTTTAGGCCTGGTTCTTGCGCGAAGAAAAGTTCGGCGTCTACGATTTCGGCCGTTTTTGCCGCCAAGTGCATAGAAAGCGCGTGAATCCCTATAGGCGTAGGGAAAAGCACTCAACAACCTGAATTTTATTGCATATTCGAGTGGCCCATGTTCAAATACACCTACTAGAGCCTTTTCGGCCTGGTTCTTGCGGGAAGAAAGGTTCGGCGCCTAAGATTTCGGCCGTTTTTGCCGCCAAGTGCCTAGAAAGCGCGTGAATCCTTATAGACGTAGGGAAAAGCACTCAACAACATGAATTTTATTGCATATTCGAGTGGCCCATGTTCAAATAAACCTACTAGAGCCTTTTCGGCCTGGTTCTTGCGTAAGGAAAAGTTCGGCGTCTACGATTTCGGCCGTTTTTGCCGCCAAGTGCCTAGAAAGCGCGTAAATCCCTATAGGCGTAGGCGAAAAGCACTCAACAACCTGAATTTTATTGCATATTCGAGTGGCCCATGTTCAAATACACCTACTAGAGCCTTTTCGGCCTGGTTCTTGCGCGAAGAAAAGTTCGGCGCCTAAGATTTCGGCCGTTTTTGCCGCCAAGTGCCTAGAAAACGCGTGAATCCTAATAGGCGTAGGGAAAAGCACTCAACAACCTGAATTTTATTGCATATTCGAGTGGCCCATGTTTAAATACACCTACTAGAGATTTTTCGGCCTGGTTCTTGCGCGAAGAAAAGTTCGGCGCTTAAGATTTCGGCCGTTTTTGCCGCCAAGTGCCTAGAAAACGCGTGAATCCCTATAGGCGTAGGGAAAAGAACTCAACAACCTGAATTTTATTGCATATTAGAGTGGCCCATGTTCAAATACACCTACTAGAGCCTTTTCGGCCTGGTTCTTGCGCGAAGAAAAGTTCGGCGCCTACGATTTCGGCCGTTTTTTGCCGCCAAGTGCCTAGAAAGCGCGTGAATCCTTATAGGCATAGGTAAAAGCACTCAACAACCTGAATTTTATTTCATATTCGAGTGGCCCATGTTCAAATACACCTACAAGAGCCTTTTCGGCCTGGTTCTTGCGCGAAGAAAAGTTCGGCGCCTACGATTTCGGCCGTTTTTGCTGCCAAGTGCCTAGAAAGCGCGTGAATCCTTATAGGCGTAGTGAAAAGCACTCAACAACCTGAATTTTATTGCATATTCGAGTGGCCCATGTTCAAATACACCTACTAGAGCCTTTTCGGCCTGGTTCTTGCGGGAAGAAAAGTTCGGCGCCTACGATTTCGGCCGTTTTTGCCGCCAAGTGCCTAGAAAGCGCGTTTATCCCTATAGGCGTTTGAAAACGCACTCAACAACCTGAATTTTATTGCATATTCGAGTGGCCCATGTTCAAATACACCTACTAGAGCCCTTCCGGCCTGGTTCTCGCGCGAAGAAAAGTTCGGCGCCTACGATTTCGGCCGTTTTTGCCGCCAAGTGCCTAGAAAGCGCGTGAATCCCTATAGGCGTAGGGAAAAGCACTCAACAACCTGATTTTTATTGCATATTCAAGTGGCCCATGTTCATATAAACCTACTAGAGCCCTTCCGGCCTGGTTCTTGCGGGAAGAAAAGTTCGGCGCCTACAATTTCGGCCGTTTTTGCCGCCAAGTGCCTAGAAAGCGCGTGAATCCCTATAGGCGTAGAGGAAAGCACTCAACAACATGATTTTTATTGCATATTCGAGTGGCCCATGTTCAAATACACCTACTAGAGCCTTTTCGGCCTGGTTCTTGCGCGAAGAAAAGTTCGGCGACTACGATTTCGGCCGTTTTTGCCGCCAAGTGCCTAGAAAGCGCGTGAATCCTTATAGGCGTAGGGAAAAGCACTCAACAACCTGATTTTTATTGCATATTCAAGTGGCCCATGTTCATATACACCTACTAGAGCCCTTCCGGCCTGACTCTTGCGGGAAGAAAAGTTCGGCGCCTACGATTTCGGCCGTTTTTGCCGCCAAGTGCCTAGAAAGCGAGTGAATCCCTATAGGCGTAGAGGAAAGCACTCAACAACATGATTTTTATTGCATATTCGAGTGGCCCATGTTCAAATACACCTACTAGAGCCTTTTCGGCCTGGTTCTTGCGCGAAGAAAAGTTCGGCGACTACGATTTCGGCCGTTTTTGCCGCCAAGTGCCTAGAAAGCGCGTGAATCCTTATAGACGTAGGGAAAAGCACTCAACAGCCTGAATTTTATTGCATATTCGAGTGGCGCATGTTCAAATACACCTACTAGAGCCTTTTCGGCCTGGTTCTTGCGCGAAGAAAAGTTCGGCGTCTACGATTTCGGCCGTTTTTGCCGCCAAGTGCCTAGAAAGCGCGTGAATCCCTATAGGCGTAGGGAAAAGCACTCAACAACCTGAATTTTATTACATATTCGAGTGGCCCATGTTCAAATACACCTACTAGAGCCTTTTCGGCCTGGTTCTTGCGCGAAGAAAAGTTCGGCGCCTACGATTTCGGCCGTTTTTTGCCGCCAAGTGCCTAGAAAGCGCGTGAATCCTTATAGACGTAGGGAAAAGCACTCAACAACATGAATTTTATTGCATATTCGAGTGGCCCATGTTCAAATAAACCTACTAGAGCCTTTTCGGCCTGTTTCTTGCGTAAGGAAAAGTTCGGCGTCTACGATTTCGGCCGTTTTTGCCGCCAAGTGCCTAGAAAGCGCGTAAATCCCTATAGGCGTAGGGGAAAAAGCACTCAACAACCTGAATTTTATTGCATATTCGAGTGGCCCATGTTCAAATACACCTACTAGAGCCTTTTCGGCCTGGTTCTTGCGCGAAGAAAAGTTCAGCGACTACGATTTTGGCCGTTTTTGCCACCAAGGGCCTAGAAAGCGCGTGAATCCCTATAGGCGTAGGGAAAAGCACTCAACAACCTGAATTTTATTGCATATTCGAGTGGCCCATGTTCAAATACACCTACTAGAGCCTTTTCGGCCTGGTTCTTGCGCGAAGAAAAGTTCGGCGCCTACGATTTCGGCCGTTTTTGCCGCCAAGTGCCTAGAAAGCGCGTAAATCACTATAGGCGTAGGGGAAAAAGCACTCAACAACCTGAATTTTATTGCATATTCGAGTGGCCCATGTTCAAATACACCTACTAGAGCCTTTTCGGCCTGGTTCTTGCGCGAAGAAAAGTTCAGCGACTACGATTTTGGGCCGTTTTTGCCACCAAGGGCCTAGAAAGCGCGTGAATCCCTATAGGCGTAGGGAAAAGCACTCAACAACCTGAATTTTATTGCATATTCGAGTGGCCCATGTTCAAATACACCTACTAGAGCCTTTTCGGCCTGGTTCTTGCGCGAAGAAAAGTTCGGCGCCTACGATTTCGGCCGTTTTTGCCGCCAAGTGCCTAGAAAGCGCGTAAATCCCTATAGGCGTAGGGGAAAAAGCACTCAACAACCTGAATTTTATTGCATATTCGAGTGGCCCATGTTCAAATACACCTACTAGAGCCTTTTCGGCCTGGTTCTTGCGCGAAGAAAAGTTCAGCGACTACGATTTTGGCCGTTTTTGCCACCAAGGGCCTAGAAAGCGCGTGAATCCCTATAGGCGTAGGGAAAAGCACTCAACAACCTGAATTTTATTGCATATTCGAGTGGCCCATGTTCAAATACACCTATTAGAGCCTTTTCGGCCTGGTTCTTGCGCGAAGAAAAGTTCAGCGACTACGATTTCGGCTGTTTTTGCCGCCAAGGGCCTAGAAAGCGCGTAAATCCCTATAGGCGTAGGGAAAAGCACTCAACAACCTGAATTTTATTGCATATTCGAGTGGCCCATGTTCAAATACACCTACTAGAGCCTTTTCGGCCTGGTTCTTGCGCGAAGAAAAGTTCGGCGCCTACGATTTCGGCCGTTTTTGCCGCCAAGTGCCTAGAAAGCGCGTAAATCCCTATAGGCGTAGGGGAAAAAGCACTCAACAACCTGAATTTTATTGCATATTCGAGTGGCCCATGTTCAAATACACCTACTAGAGCCTTTTCGGCCTGGTTCTTGCGCGAAGAAAAGTTCAGCGACTACGATTTTAGCCGTTTTTGCCACCAAGGGCCTAGAAAGCGCGTGAATCCCTATAGGCGTAGGGAAAAGCACTCAACAACCTGAATTTTATTGCATATTCGAGTGGCCCATGTTCAAATACACCTACTAGAGCCTTTTCGGCCAGGTTCTTGCGCGAAGAAAAGTTCGGCGCCTACGATTTCGGCCGTTTTTGCCGCCAAGTGCCTAGAAAGCGCGTGAATCCCTATAGGCGTAGGGAAAAGCACTCAACAACCTGATTTTTATTGCATATTCAAGTGGCCCATGTTCATATACACCTACTAGAGCCCTTCCGGCCTGGTTCTTGCGGGAAGAAAAGTTCGGCGCCTACGATTTCGGCCGTTTTTGCCGCCAAGTGCCTAGAAAGCGAGTGAATCCCTATAGGCGTAGAGGAAAGCACTCAACAACATGATTTTTATTGCATATTCGAGTGGCCCATGTTCAAATACACCTACTAGAGCCTTTTCGGCCTGGTTCTTGTGCGAAGAAAAGTTCGGCGACTACGATTTCGGCCGTTTTTGCCGCCAAGTGCCTAGAAAGCGTGTGAATCCTTATAGACGTAGGGAAAAGCACTCAACAGCCTGAATTTTATTGCATATTCGAGTGGCGCATGTTCAAATACACCTACTAGAGCCTTTTCGGCCTGGTTCTTGCGCGAAGAAAAGTTCGGCGTCTACGATTTCGGCCGTTTTTGCCGCCAAGTGCCTAGAAAGCGCGTGAATCCCTATAGGCGTAGGGAAAAGCACTCAACAACCTGAATTTTATTACATATTCGAGTGGCCCATGTTCAAATACACCTACTAGAGCCTTTTCGGCCTGGTTCTTGCGCGAAGAAAAGTTCGGCGCCTACGATTTCGGCCGTTTTTTGCCGCCAAGTGCCTAGAAAGCGCGTGAATCCTTATAGACGTAGGGAAAAGCACTCAACAACATGAATTTTATTGCATATTCGAGTGGCCCATGTTCAAATAAACCTACTAGAGCCTTTTCGGCCTGGTTCTTGCGTAAGGAAAAGTTCGGCGTCTACGATTTCGGCCGTTTTTGCCGCCAAGTGCCTAGAAAGCGCGTAAATCCCTATAGGCGTAGGGGAAAAAGCACTCAACAACCTGAATTTTATTGCATATTCGAGTGGCCCATGTTCAAATACACCTACTAGAGCCTTTTCGGCCTGGTTCTTGCGCGAAGAAAAGTTCAGCGACTACGATTTTGGCCGTTTTTGCCACCAAGGGCCTAGAAAGCGCGTGAATCCCTATAGGCGTAGGGAAAAGCACTCAACAACCTGAATTTTATTGCATATTCGAGTGGCCCATGTTCAAATACACCTACTAGAGCCTTTTCGGCCTGGTTCTTGCGCGAAGAAAAGTTCGGCGCCTACGATTTCGGCCGTTTTTGCCGCCAAGTGCCTAGAAAGCGTGTGAATCCTTATAGGCATAGTGAAATGCACTCAACAACCTGAATTTTGTTGCATATTCGAGTGGCCCATGTTCAAATACACCTACAAGAGCCTTTTCGGCCTGGTTCTTGCGGGAAGAAAAGTTCGGCGCCTACGATTTCGGCCGTTTTTGCCGCCAAGTGCCTAGAAAGCGCGTGAATCTCTATAGGCGTAGGGAAAAGCACTCAACAACCTGATTTTTATTGCATATTCAAGTGGCCCATGTTCATATACACCTACTAGAGCCCTTCCGGCCTGGTTCTTGCGGGAAGAAAAGTTCGGCGCCTACGATTTCGGCCGTTTTTGCCGCCAAGTGCCTAGAAAGCGCGTGAATCCCTATAGGCGTAGGGAAAAGCACTCAACAACCTGAATTTTATTGCATATTCGAGTGGCCCATGTTCAAATACACCTACTAGAGCCTTTTCGGCCTGGTTCTTGCGCGAAGAAAAGTTCGGCGACTACGATTTCGGCCGTTTTTGCTGCCAAGTGCCTAGAAAGCGTGTGAATCCCTATAGGCGTAGGGAAAAGCACTCAACAGCCTGAATTTTATTGCATATTCGAGTGGCGCATGTTCAAATACACCTACTAGAGCCTTTTCGGCCTGGTTCTTGCGCGAAGAAAAGTTCGGCGCCTACGATTTCGGCCGTTTTTGCCGCCAAGTGCCTAAAAAGCGCGTGAATCCTTATAGACGTAGGGAAAAGCACTCAACAACCTGAATTTTATTGCATATTCGAGTGGCCCATGTTCAAATACACCTACTAGAGCCTTTTCGGCCTGGTTCTTGCGCGAAGAAAAGTTCGGCGACTACGATTTCGGCCGTTTTTGCCGCCAAGTGCCTAGAAAGCGCGTGAATCCTTATAGACGTAGGGAAAAGCACTCAACAGCCTGAATTTTATTGCATATTCGAGTGGCGCGTGTTCAAATACACCTACTAGAGCCTTTTCGGCCTGGTTCTTGCGCGAAGAAAAGTTCGGCGTCTACGATTTCGGCCGTTTTTGCCGCCAAGTGCCTAGAAAGCGCGTGAATCCCTGTAGGCGTAGGGAAAAGCACTCAACAGCCTGAATTTTATTACATATTCGAGTGGCCCATGTTCAAATACACCTACTAGAGCCTTTTCGGCCTGGTTCTTGCGCGAAGAAAAGTTCGGCGCCTACGATTTCGGCCGTTTTTTGCCGCCAAGTGCCTAGAAAGCGCGTGAATCCCTATAGGCGTAGGGAAAAGCACTCAACAACATGAATTTTATTGCATATTCGAGTGGCCCATGTTCAAATACACCTACTAGAGCCTTTTCGGCCTGGTTCTTGCGCGAAGAAAAGTTCGACGTCTACGATTTCGGCCGTTTTTGCCGCCAAGTGCCTAGAAAGCGCGTGAATCCCTATAGGCGTAGGGAAAAGCACTCAAAAGCCTGAATTTTATTGCATATTCGAGTGGCGCATGTTCAAATACACCTACCAGAGCCTTTTCGGCCTGGTTCTTGCGCGAAGAAAAGTTCGGCGCCTACGATTTCGGCCGTTTTTGCCGCCAAGTGCCTAGAAAGCGCGTGAATCCTTATAGACGTAGGGAAAAGCACTCAACAGCCTGAATTTTATTGCATATTCGAGTGGCGCATGTTCAAATACACCTACTAGAGCCTTTTCGGCCTGGTTCTTGCGCGAAGAAAAGTTCGGCGTCTACGATTTCGGCCGTTTTTTCCGCCAAGTGCCTAGAAAGCGCGTGAATCCCTATAGGCGTAGGGAAAAGCACTCAACAACCTGAATTTTATTGCATATTCGAGTGGCCCATGTTCAAATACACCTACTAGAGCCTTTTCGGCCTGGTTCTTGCGCGAAGAAAAGTTCGGCGACTACGATTTCGGCCGTTTTTGCCGCCAAGTGCCTAGAAAGCGCGTGAATCCTTATAGACGTAGGGAAAAGCTCTCAACAGCCTGAATTTTATTGCATATTCGAGTGGCGCATGTTCAAATACACCTACTAGAGCCTTTTCGGCCTGGTTCTTGCGCGAAGAAAAGTTCGGCGTCTACGATTTCGGCCGTTTTTGCCGCCAAGTGCCTAGAAAGCGCGTGAATCCCTATAGGCGTAGGGAAAAGCACTCAACAACCTGACTTTTATTACATATTCGAGTGGCCCATGTTCAAATACACCTACTAGAGCCTTTTCGGCCTGGTTCTTGCGCGAAGAAAAGTTCGGCGCCTACGATTTCGGCCATTTTTTGCCGCCAAGTGCCTAGAAAGCGCGTGAATCCTTATAGACGTAGGGAAAAGCACTCAACAACATGAATTTTATTGCATATTCGAGTGGCCCATGTTCAAATACACCTACTAGAGCCTTTTCGGCCTGGTTCTTGCGCGAAGAAAAGTTCGGCGACTACGATTTCGGCCGTTTTTGCCGCCAAGTGCCTAGAAAGCGCGTGAATCCCTATAGGCGTAGGGAAAAGCACTCAACAACCTGAATTTTATTACATATTCGAGTGGCCCATGTTCAAATACACCTACTAGAGCCTTTTCGGCCTGGTTCTTGCGCGAAGAAAAGTTCGCCGCCTACGATTTCGGCCGTTTTTTGCCGCCAAGTGCCTAGAAAGCGCGTGAATCCTTATAGACGTAGGGAAAAGCACTCAACAACATGAATTTTATTGCATATTCGAGTGGCCCATGTTCAAATAAACCTACTAGAGCCTTTTCGGCCTGGTTCTTGCGTAAGGAAAAGTTCGGCGTCTACGATTTCGGCCGTTTTTGCCGCCAAGTGCCTAGAAAGCGCGTGAATCCCTATAGGCGTAGAGGAAAGCACTCAACAACATGATTTTTATTGCATATTCGAGTGGCCCATGTTCAAATACACCTACTAGAGCCTTTTCGGCCTGGTTCTTGCGCGAAGAAAAGTTCGGCGACTACGATTTCGGCCGTTTTTGCCGCCAAGTGCCTAGAAAGCGCGTGAATCCTTATAGACGTAGGGAAAAGCACTCAACAGCCTGAATTTTATTGCATATTCGAGTGGCGCATGTTCAAATACACCTACTAGAGCCTTTTCGGCCTGGTTCTTGCGCGAAGAAAAGTTCGGCGTCTACGATTTCGGCCGTTTTTGCCGCCAAGTGCCTAGAAAGCGCGTGAATCCCTATAGGCGTAGGGAAAAGCACTCAACAACCTGAATTTTATTACATATTCGAGTGGCCCATGTTCAAATACACCTACTAGAGCCTTTTCGGCCTGGTTCTTGCGCGAAGAAAAGTTCGGCGCCTACGATTTCGGCCGTTTTTTGCCGCCAAGTGCCTAGAAAGCGCGTGAATCCTTATAGACGTAGGGAAAAGCACTCAACAACATGAATTTTATTGCATATTCGAGTGGCCCATGTTCAAATACACCTACTAGAGCCTTTTTGGCCTGGTTCTTGCGCGAAGAAAAGTTCGGCGACTACGATTTCGGCCGTTTTTGCCGCCAAGTGCCTAGAAAGCGGCTGAATCCTTATAGACGTAGGGAAAAGCACTCAACAACATGAATTTTATTGCATATTCGAGTGGCGCATGTTCAAATACACCTACTAGAGCCTTTTCGGCCTGGTTCTTGCGCGAAGAAAAGTTCGGCGTCTACGATTTCGGCCGTTTTTGCCGCCAAGTGCCTAGAAAGCGCGTGAATCCCTATAGGCGTAGGGAAAAGCACTCAACAACCTGAATTTTATTACATATTCGAGTGGCCCATGTTCAAATACACCTACTAGAGCCTTTTCGGCCTGGTTCTTGCGCGAAGAAAAGTTCGCCGCCTACGATTTCGGCCGTTTTTTGCCGCCAAGTGCCTAGAAAGCGCGTGAATCCTTATAGACGTAGGGAAAAGCACTCAACAACATGAATTTTATTGCATATTCGAGTGGCCCATGTTCAAATAAACCTACTAGAGCCTTTTCGGCCTGGTTCTTGCGTAAGGAAAAGTTCGGCGTCTACGATTTCGGCCGTTTTTGCCGCCAAGTGCCTAGAAAGCGCGTGAATCCCTATAGGCGTAGAGGAAAGCACTCAACAACATGATTTTTATTGCATATTCGAGTGGCCCATGTTCAAATACACCTACTAGAGCCTTTTCGGCCTGGTTCTTGCGCGAAGAAAAGTTCGGCGTCTACGATTTCGGCCGTTTTTGCCGCCAAGTGCCTAGAAAGCGCGTGAATCCCTATAGGCGTAGGGAAAAGCACTCAACAACCTGAATTTTATTACATATTCGAGTGGCCCATGTTCAAATACACCTACTAGAGCCTTTTCGGCCTGGTTCTTGCGCGAAGAAAAGTTCGCCGCCTACGATTTCGGCCGTTTTTTGCCGCCAAGTGCCTAGAAAGCGCGTGAATCCTTATAGACGTAGGGAAAAGCACTCAACAACATGAATTTTATTGCATATTCGAGTGGCCCATGTTCAAATAAACCTACTAGAGCCTTTTCGGCCTGGTTCTTGCGTAAGGAAAAGTTCGGCGTCTACGATTTCGGCCGTTTTTGCCGCCAAGTGCCTAGAAAGCGCGTGAATCCCTATAGGCGTAGAGGAAAGCACTCAACAACATGATTTTTATTGCATATTCGAGTGGCCCATGTTCAAATACACCTACTAGAGCCTTTTCGGCCTGGTTCTTGCGCGAAGAAAAGTTCGGCGACTACGATTTCGGCCGTTTTTGCCGCCAAGTGCCTAGAAAGCGCGTGAATCCTTATAGACGTAGGGAAAAGCACTCAACAGCCTGAATTTTATTGCATATTCGAGTGGCGCATGTTCAAATACACCTACTAGAGCCTTTTCGGCCTGGTTCTTGCGCGAAGAAAAGTTCGGCGTCTACGATTTCGGCCGTTTTTGCCGCCAAGTGCCTAGAAAGCGCGTGAATCCCTATAGGCGTAGGGAAAAGCACTCAACAACCTGAATTTTATTACATATTCGAGTGGCCCATGTTCAAATACACCTACTAGAGCCTTTTCGGCCTGGTTCTTGCGCGAAGAAAAGTTCGGCGCCTACGATTTCGGCCGTTTTTTGCCGCCAAGTGCCTAGAAAGCGCGTGAATCCTTATAGACGTAGGGAAAAGCACTCAACAACATGAATTTTATTGCATATTCGAGTGGCCCATGTTCAAATACACCTACTAGAGCCTTTTCGGCCTGGTTCTTGCGCGAAGAAAAGTTCGGCGTCTACGATTTCGGCCGTTTTTGCCGCCAAGTGCCTAGAAAGCGCGTGAATCCTTATAGACGTAGGGAAAAGAACTCAACAGCCTGAATTTTATTGCATATTCGAGTGGCGCATGTTCAAATACACCTACTAGAGCCTTTTCGGCCTGGTTCTTGCGCGAAGAAAAGTTCGGCGTCTACGATTTTGGCCGTTTTTGCCGCCAAGTGCCTAGAAAGCGCGTGAATCCCTATAGGCGTAGGGAAAAGCACTCAACAACCTGAATTTTATTGCATATTCGAGTGGCCCATGTTCAAATACACCTACTAGAGCCTTTTCGGCCTGGTTCTTGCGCGAAGAAAAGTTCGGCGCCTACGATTTCGGCCGTTTTTTGCCGCCAAGTGCCTAGAAAGCGCGTGAATCCTTATAGACGTAGGGAAAAGCACTCAACAACATGAATTTTATTGCATATTCGAGTGGCCCATGTTCAAATACACCTACTAGAGCCTTTTCGGCCTGGTTCTTGCGCGAAGAAAAGTTCGGCGACTACGATTTCGGCCGTTTTTGCCGCCAAGTGCCTAGAAAGCGGCTGAATCCTTATAGACGTAGGGAAAAGCACTCAACAGCCTGAATTTTATTGCATATTCGAGTGGCGCATGTTCAAATACACCTACTAGAGCCTTTTCAGCCTGGTTCTTGCGCGAAGAAAAGTTCGGCGTCTACGATTTCGGCCGTTTTTGCCGCCAAGTGCCTAGAAAGCGCGTGAATCCCTATAGGCGTAGGGAAAAGCACTCAACAACCTGAATTTTATTACATATTCGAGTGGCCCATGTTCAAATACACCTACTAGAGCCTTTTCGGCCTGGTTCTTGCGCGAAGAAAAGTTCGGCGCCTACGATTTCGGCCGTTTTTTGGCGCCAAGTGCCTAGAAAGCGCGTGAATCCTTATAGACGTAGGGAAAAGCACTCAACAACATGAATTTTATTGCATATTCGAGTGGCCCATGTTCAAATAAACCTACTAGAGCCTTTTCGGCCTGGTTCTTGCGTAAGGAAAAGTTCGGCGTCTACGATTTCGGCCGTTTTTGCCGCCAAGTGCCTAGAAAGCGCGTGAATCCCTATAGGCGTAGAGGAAAGCACTCAACAACATGATTTTTATTGCATATTCGAGTGGCCCATGTTCAAATACACCTACTAGAGCCTTTTCGGCCTGGTTCTTGCGCGAAGAAAAGTTCGGCGACTACGATTTCGGCCGTTTTTGCCGCCAAGTGCCTAGAAAGCGCGTGAATCCTTATAGACGTAGGGAAAAGCACTCAACAGCCTGAATTTCATTGCATATTCGAGTGGCGCATGTTCAAATACACCTACTAGAGCCTTTTCGGCCTGGTTCTTGCGCGAAGAAAAGTTCGGCGTCTACGATTTCGGCCGTTTTTGCCGCCAAGTGCCTAGAAAGCGCGTGAATCCCTATAGGCGTAGGGAAAAGCACTCAACAACCTGAATTTTATTACATATTCGAGTGGCCCATGTTCAAATACACCTACTAGAGCCTTTTCGGCCTGGTTCTTGCGCGAAGAAAAGTTCGGCGCCTACGATTTCGGCCGTTTTTTTGCCGCCAAGTGCCTAGAAAGCGCGTGAATCCTTATAGACGTAGGGAAAAGCACTCAACAACATGAATTTTATTGCATATTCGAGTGGCCCATGTTCAAATAAACCTACTAGAGCCTTTTCGGCCTGGTTCTTGCGTAAGGAAAAGTTCGGCGTCTACGATTTCGGCCGTTTTTGCCGCCAAGTGCCTAGAAAGCGCGTAAATCCCTATAGGCGTAGGGGAAAAGCACTCAACAACCTGAATTTTATTGCATATTCGAGTGGCCCATGTTCAAATACACCTACTAGAGCCTTTTCGGCCTGGTTCTTGCGCGAAGAAAAGTTCAGCGACTACGATTTTGGCCGTTTTTGCCACCAAGGGCCTAGAAAGCGCGTGAATCCCTATAGGCGTAGGGAAACGCATTCAAGAACCTGAACTTTATTGCATATTCGAATGGCCCATGTTCAAATACACCTACTGGAGCCTTTTCCGCTTGGTTCTTGCGGGAAGAAAGGTTTGGCGCCTAAGATTTCGGCCGTTTTTGCCGCCAAGTGCCTAGAAAGCGCGTGAATCCCTATAGGCGTAGGGAAAAGCATTCAAGAACCTGATTTTTGTTGCATATTCGAGTGGCCCATGTTCAAATACACCTACTGGAGCCTTTTCGGCTTGGTTCTTGCGGGAAGAAAGGTTTGGCGCCTAAGATTTCGGCCGTTTTTGCCGCCAAGTGCCTAGAAAGCGCGTGAATCCCTATAGGCGTAGGGAAAAGCATTCAAGAACCTGAATTTTATTGCATATTCGAGTGGCCCATGTTCAAATACACCTACTAGAGCCTTTTCGGCCTGGTTCTTGCGCGAAGAAAAGTTCGGCGCCTACGATTTCGGCCGTTTTTTGCCGCCAAGTGCCTAGAAAGCGCGTGAATCCCTATAGGCGTAGGGAAAAGCAATCAACAACATGAATTTTATTGCATATTCGAGTGGCCCATGTTCAAATACACCTACTAGAGCCTTTTCGGCCTGGTTCTTGCGCGAAGAAAAGTTCGGCGTCTACGATTTCGGCCGTTTTTGCCGCCAAGTGCCTAGAAAGCGCGTGAATCCCTATAGGCGTAGGGAAAAGCACTCAACAACCTGAATTTTATTACATATTCGAGTGGCCCATGTTCAAATACACCTACTAGAGCCTTTTCGGCCTGGTTCTTGCGCGAAGAAAAGTTCGGCGCCTACGATTTCGGCCGTTTTTTGCCGCCAAGTGCCTAGAAAGCGCGTGAATCCTTATAGACGTAGGGAAAAGCACTCAACAACATGAATTTTATTGCATATTCGAGTGGCCCATGTTCAAATAAACCTACTAGAGCCTTTTCGGCCTGGTTCTTGCGTAAGGAAAAGTTCGGCGTCTACGATTTCGGCCGTTTTTGCCGCCAAGTGCCTAGAAAGCGCGTAAATCCCTATAGGCGTAGGGGAAAAGCACTCAACAACCTGAATTTTATTGCATATTCGAGTGGCCCATGTTCAAATACACCTACTAGAGCCTTTTCGGCCTGGTTCTTGCGCGAAGAAAAGTTCAGCGACTACGATTTTGGCCGTTTTTGCCACCAAGGGCCTAGAAAGCGCGTGAATCCCTATAGGCGTAGGGAAACGCATTCAAGAACCTGAACTTTATTGCATATTCGAGTGGCCCATGTTCAAATACACCTACTGGAGCCTTTTCCGCTTGGTTCTTGCGGGAAGAAAGGTTTGGCGCCTAAGATTTCGGCCGTTTTTGCCGCCAAGTGCCTAGAAAGCGCGTGAATCCCTATAGGCGTAGGGAAAAGCATTCAAGAACCTGATTTTTGTTGCATATTCGAGTGGCCCATGTTCAAATACACCTACTGGAGCCTTTTCGGCTTGGTTCTTGCGGGAAGAAAGGTTTGGCGCCTAAGATTTCGGCCGTTTTTGCCGCCAAGTGCCTAGAAAGCGCGTGAATCCCTATAGGCGTAGGGAAAAGCATTCAAGAACCTGAATTTTATTGCATATTCGAGTGGCCCATGTTCAAATACACCTACTAGAGCCTTTTCGGCCTGGTTCTTGCGCGAAGAAAAGTTCGGCGCCTACGATTTCGGCCGTTTTTTGCCGCCAAGTGCCTAGAAAGCGCGTGAATCCCTATAGGCGTAGGGAAAAGCACTCAACAACATGAATTTTATTGCATATTCGAGTGGCCCATGTTCAAATACACCTACTAGAGCCTTTTCGGCCTGGTTCTTGCGCGAAGAAAAGTTCGGCGCCTACGATTTCGGCCGTTTTTGCCGCCAAGTGCCTAGAAAGCGCGTGAATCCCTATAGGCGTAGGGAAAAGCACTCAACAACATGAATTTTATTGCATATTCGAGTGGCCCATGTTCAAATACACCTACTAGAGCCTTTTCGGCCTGGTTCTTGCGCGAAGAAAAGTTCGGCGCCTACGATTTCGGCCGTTTTTTGCCGCCAAGTGCCTAGAAAGCGCGTGAATCCTTATAGACGTAGGGAAAAGCACTCAACAACATGAATTTTATTGCATATTCGAGTGGCCCATGTTCAAATACACCTACTAGAGCCTTTTTGGCCTGGTTCTTGCGCGAAGAAAAGTTCGGCGTCTACGATTTCGGCCGTTTTTGCCGCCAAGTGCCTAGAAAGCGGCTGAATCCTTATAGACGTAGGGAAAAGCACTCAACAGCCTGAATTTTATTGCATATTCGAGTGGCGCATGTTCAAATACACCTACTAGAGCCTTTTCGGCCTGGTTCTTGCGCGAAGAAAAGTTCGGCGTCTACGATTTCGGCCGTTTTTGCCGCCAAGTGCCTAGAAAGCGCGTGAATCCCTATAGGCGTAGGGAAAAGCACTCAACAACCTGAATTTTATTACATATTCGAGTGGCCCATGTTCAAATACACCTACTAGAGCCTTTTCGGCCTGGTTCTTGCGCGAAGAAAAGTTCGCCGCCTACGATTTCGGCCGTTTTTTGCCGCCAAGTGCCTAGAAAGCGCGTGAATCCTTATAGACGTAGGGAAAAGCACTCAACAACATGAATTTTATTGCATATTCGAGTGGCCCATGTTCAAATAAACCTACTAGAGCCTTTTCGGCCTGGTTCTTGCGTAAGGAAAAGTTCGGCGTCTACGATTTCGGCCGTTTTTGCCGCCAAGTGCCTAGAAAGCGCGTGAATCCCTATAGGCGTAGAGGAAAGCACTCAACAACATGATTTTTATTGCATATTCGAGTGGCCCATGTTCAAATACACCTACTAGAGCCTTTTCGGCCTGGTTCTTGCGCGAAGAAAAGTTCGGCGTCTACGATTTCGGCCGTTTTTGCCGCCAAGTGCCTAGAAAGCGCGTGAATCCCTATAGGCGTAGGGAAAAGCACTCAACAACCTGAATTTTATTACATATTCGAGTGGCCCATGTTCAAATACACCTACTAGAGCCTTTTCGGCCTGGTTCTTGCGCGAAGAAAAGTTCGGCGCCTACGATTTCGGCCGTTTTTGCCGCCAAGTGCCTAGAAAGCGCGTGAATCCTTATAGACGTAGGGAAAAGCACTCAACAACATGAATTTTATTGCATATTCGAGTGGCCCATGTTCAAATAAACCTACTAGAGCCTTTTCGGCCTGGTTCTTGCGTAAGGAAAAGTTCGGCGTCTACGATTTCGGCCGTTTTTGCCGCCAAGTGCCTAGAAAGCGCGTAAATCCCTATAGGCGTAGGGGAAAAGCACTCAACAACCTGAATTTTATTGCATATTCGAGTGGCCCATGTTCAAATACACCTACTAGAGCCTTTTCGGCCTGGTTCTTGCGCGAAGAAAAGTTCAGCGACTACGATTTTGGCCGTTTTTGCCACCAAGGGCCTAGAAAGCGCGTGAATCCCTATAGGCGTAGGGAAACGCATTCAAGAACCTGAACTTTATTGCATATTCGAGTGGCCCATGTTCAAATACACCTACTGGAGCCTTTTCCGCTTGGTTCTTGCGGGAAGAAAGGTTTGGCGCCTAAGATTTCGGCCGTTTTTGCCGCCAAGTGCCTAGAAAGCGCGTGAATCCCTATAGGCGTAGGGAAAAGCATTCAAGAACCTGAATTTTATTGCATATTCGAGTGGCCCATGTTCAAATACACCTACTAGAGCCTTTTCGGCCTGGTTCTTGCGCGAAGAAAAGTTCGGCGCCTACGATTTCGGCCGTTTTTTGCCGCCAAGTGCCTAGAAAGCGCGTGAATCCCTATAGGCGTAGGGAAAAGCACTCAACAACATGAATTTTATTGCATATTCGAGTGGCCCATGTTCAAATACACCTACTAGAGCCTTTTCGGCCTGGTTCTTGCGCGAAGAAAAGTTCGGCGTCTACGATTTCGGCCGTTTTTGCCGCCAAGTGCCTAGAAAGCGCGTGAATCCCTATAGGCGTAGGGAAAAGCACTCAAGAACCTGAATTTTATTGCATATTCGAGTGGCCCATGTTCAAATACACCTACTAGAGCCTTTTCGGCCTGGTTCTTGCGCGAAGAAAAGTTCGGCGCCTACGATTTCGGCCGTTTTTTGCCGCCAAGTGCCTAGAAAGCGCGTGAATCCCTATAGGCGTAGGGAAAAGCACTCAACAACCTGAATTTTATTACATATTCGAGTGGCCCATGTTCAAATACACCTACTAGAGCCTTTTCGGCCTGGTTCTTGCGCGAAGAAAAGTTCGGCGCCTACGATTTCGGCCGTTTTTTGCCGCCAAGTGCCTAGAAAGCGCGTGAATCCTTATAGACGTAGGGAAACGCACTCAACAACATGAATTTTATTGCATATTCGAGTGGCCCATGTTCAAATACACCTACTAGAGCCTTTTTGGCCTGGTTCTTGCGCGAAGAAAAGTTCGGCGACTACGATTTCGGCCGTTTTTGCCGCCAAGTGCCTAGAAAGCGGCTGAATCCTTATAGACGTAGGGAAAAGCACTCAACAGCCTGAATTTTATTGCATATTCGAGTGGCGCATGTTCAAATACACCTACTAGAGCCTTTTCGGCCTGGTTCTTGCGCGAAGAAAAGTTCGGCGTCTACGATTTCGGCCGTTTTTGCCGCCAAGTGCCTAGAAAGCGCGTGAATCCCTATAGGCGTAGGGAAAAGCACTCAACAACCTGAATTTTATTACATATTCGAGTGGCCCATGTTCAAATACACCTACTAGAGCCTTTTCGGCCTGGTTCTTGCGCGAAGAAAAGTTCGCCGCCTACGATTTCGGCCGTTTTTTGCCGCCAAGTGCCTAGAAAGCGCGTGAATCCTTATAGACGTAGGGAAAAGCACTCAACAACATGAATTTTATTGCATAT
Organism: Closterium sp. Naga37s-1; assembly: GCA_947471745.1. NCBI lineage: Eukaryota > Viridiplantae > Streptophyta > Zygnematophyceae > Desmidiales > Closteriaceae > Closterium > Closterium sp. Naga37s-1. The sequence goes on along the minus strand of CANJKZ010000179.1, from coordinate 166,282 downwards.
TCGAGTGGCCCATGTTCAAATAAACCTACTAGAGCCTTTTCGGCCTGGTTCTTGCGTAAGGAAAAGTTCGGCGTCTACGATTTCGGCCGTTTTTGCCGCCAAGTGCCTAGAAAGCGCGTGAATCCCTATAGGCGTAGAGGAAAGCACTCAACAACATGATTTTTATTGCATATTCGAGTGGCCCATGTTCAAATACACCTACTAGAGCCTTTTCGGCCTGGTTCTTGCGCGAAGAAAAGTTCGGCGACTACGATTTCGGCCGTTTTTGCCGCCAAGTGCCTAGAAAGCGCGTGAATCCTTATAGACGTAGGGAAAAGCACTCAACAGCCTGAATTTTATTGCATATTCGAGTGGCGCATGTTCAAATACACCTACTAGAGCCTTTTCGGCCTGGTTCTTGCGCGAAGAAAAGTTCGGCGTCTACGATTTCGGCCGTTTTTGCCGCCAAGTGCCTAGAAAGCGCGTGAATCCCTATAGGCGTAGGGAAAAGCACTCAACAACCTGAATTTTATTACATATTCGAGTGGCCCATGTTCAAATACACCTACTAGAGCCTTTTCGGCCTGGTTCTTGCGCGAAGAAAAGTTCGGCGCCTACGATTTCGGCCGTTTTTTGCCGCCAAGTGCCTAGAAAGCGCGTGAATCCTTATAGACGTAGGGAAAAGCACTCAACAACATGAATTTTATTGCATATTCGAGTGGCCCATGTTCAAATACACCTACTAGAGCCTTTTCGGCCTGGTTCTTGCGCGAAGAAAAGTTCGGCGACTACGATTTCGGCCGTTTTTGCCGCCAAGTGCCTAGAAAGCGCGTGAATCCTTATAGACGTAGGGAAAAGCACTCAACAGCCTGAATTTTATTGCATATTCGAGTGGCGCATGTTCAAATACACCTACTAGAGCCTTTTCGGCCTGGTTCTTGCGCGAAGAAAAGTTCGGCGTCTACGATTTTGGCCGTTTTTGCCGCCAAGTGCCTAGAAAGCGCGTGAATCCCTATAGGCGTAGGGAAAAGCACTCAACAACCTGAATTTTATTACATATTCGAGTGGCCCATGTTCAAATACACCTACTAGAGCCTTTTCGGCCTGGTTCTTGCGCGAAGAAAAGTTCGGCGCCTACGATTTCAGCCGTTTTTTGCCGCCAAGTGCCTAGAAAGCGCGTGAATCCTTATAGACGTAGGGAAAAGCACTCAACAACATGAATTTTATTGCATATTCGAGTGGCCCATATTCAAATACACCTACTAGAGCCTTTTCGGCCTGGTTCTTGCGCGAAGAAAAGTTCGGCGACTACGATTTCGGCCGTTTTTGCCGCCAAGTGCCTAGAAAGCGGCTGAATCCTTATAGACGTAGGGAAAAGCACTCAACAGCCTGAATTTTATTGCATATTCGAGTGGCGCATGTTCAAATACACCTACTAGAGCCTTTTCAGCCTGGTTCTTGCGCGAAGAAAAGTTCGGCGTCTAAGATTTCGGCCGTTTTTGCCGCCAAGTGCCTAGAAAGCGCGTGAATCCCTATAGGCGTTGGGAAAAGCACTCAACAACCTGAATTTTATTGCAATTCGAGTGGCCCATGTTCAAATACACCTACTAGAGCCTTTTCGGCCTGGTTCGTGCGCGAAGAAAGGTTCGGCGTCTACGATTTCGGCCGTTTTTGCCGCCAAGGGCCTAGAAAGCGCGTGAATCCCTATAGGCGTAGGTAAAAACATTCAACAACCTGAATTTTATTGCATATTCGAGTGGCCCATGTTCAAATACACGTACTAGAGCCTTTTCGGCCTGGTTCTCGCGGGAAGAAAAGTTCGGCGCCTACAATTTCGGCCGTTTTTGCCGCCAAGTGCCTAGAAAGCACGTGAATCCTTATAGGCGTAGGGAAAAGCACTCAACAACCTGAATTGTTTTGCATATTCGAGTGGCCCATGTTCAAATACACCTACTGGAGCCTTTTCGGCTTGGTTCTTGCGGGAAGAAAGGTTTGGCGCCTAAGATTTCGGCCGTTTTTGCCGCCAAGTGCCTAGAAAGCGCGTGAATCCCTATAGGCGTAGGGAAAAGCATTCAAGAACCTGAATTTTATTGCATATTCGAGTGGCCCATGTTCAAATACACCTACTAGAGCCTTTTCGGCCTGGTTCTTGCGGGAAGAAAGGTTCGGCGCCTAAGATTTCGGCCGTTTTTGCCGCCAAGTGCCTAGAAAGCGCGTGAATCCCTATAGGCGTTGGGAAAAGCACTCAACAAACTGAATTTTATTGCATATTCGAGTGGCCCATGTTCAATTACACCTAGTAGAGCCTTTTCGACCTGGTTCTTGCGCGAAGAAAAGTTCGGCGCCTAAGATTTCGGCCGTTTTTTGCCGCCAAGTGCCTAGAAAACGCGTGAATCCTTATAGGCGTAGGGAAAAGCACTCAACAACCTGAATTTTATTGCATATTCGAGTGGCCCATGTTCAAATACACCTACTAGAGATTTTTCGGCTTGGTTCTTGCGCGAAGAAAAGTTCGGCGCTTAAGATTTCGGCCGTTTTTGCCGCCAAGTGCCTAGAAAACGCGTGAATAGCGTAGGGAAAATAACTCAACAACCTGAATTTTATTGCATATTCGAGTGTCCCATGTTCAAATACACCTACTAGAGTCTTTTTGGCCTGGTTCTTGCGCGAAGAAAATTCGGCGCCTACGATTTCGGCCGTTTTTTCCGCCAAGTGCCTAGAAAGCGCGTGAATCCTTATAGGCGTAGGGAAAAGCACTCAACAACCTGAATTTTATTGCATATTCGAGTGGCCCATGTTCATATACACTTACTAGAGCCCTTCCTGCCTGGTTCTCGCGGGAAGAAAAGTTCGGCGCCTACGATTTCGGCCGTTTTTGCCGCCAAGTGCCTAGAAAGCGCGTGAATCCCTATAGGCGTAGGGAAAAGCACTCAACAACCTGAATTGTATTGCATATTTGAGTGGCCCATGTTCAAATACACTTACTAGAGCCTTTTTGGCCTGGTTCTTGCGCGAAGAAAAGTTCGGCGCCTACGATATCTGCCGTTTTTGCCGACAAGTGCCTAGAAAGCGCGTGAATCCTTATCGGCGTAGGTAAAAGCACTCAACAACCTGAATTGTATTGCATATTCAAGTGGCCCATGTTCAAATACACGTACTAGAGCCTTTTCGGCCTGGTTCTCGCGGGAAGAAAAGTTCGGCGCCTACGATTTCGGCCGTTTTTGCCGCCAAGTGCCTAGAAAGCGCGTGAATCCTTATAGGCGTAGGGAAAAGCACTCAACAGCCTGAATTTTTTTGCATATTCGAGTGGCCCATGTTCAAATACACCTACTAGAGCCTTTTCGGCCTGGTTCTTGCGCGAAGAAAAGTTCGGCGACTACGATTTCGGCCGTTTTTGCCGCCAAGTGCCTAGAAAGCGCGTGAATCCTTATAGACGTAGGGAAAAGCACTCAACAGCCTGAATTTTATTGCATATTCGAGTGGCGCATGTTCAAATACACCTACTAGAGCCTTTTCGGCCTGGTTCTTGCGCGAAGAAAAATTCGGCGTCTACGATTTCGGCCGTTTTTGCCGCCAAGTGCCTAGAAAGCGCGTGAATCCCTATAGGCGTAGGGAAAAGCACTCAACAACCTGAATTTTATTACATATTCGAGTGGCCCATGTTCAAATACACCTACTAGAGCCTTTTCGGCCTGGTTCTTGCGCGAAGAAAAGTTCGGCGCCTACGATTTCGGCCGTTTTTGCCGCCAAGTGCCTAGAAAGCACGTGAATCCTTATAGGCGTAGGGAAAAGCACTCAACAACCTGAATTTTTTTGCATATTCGAGTGGCCCATGTTCAAATACACCTACTGGAGCCTTTTCGGCTTGGTTCTTGCGGGAAGAAAGGTTTGGCGCCTAAGATTTCGGCCGTTTTTGCCGCCAAGTGCCTAGAAAGCGCGTGAATCCCTATAGGCGTAGGGAAAAGCATTCAAGAACCTGAATTTTATTGCATATTCGAGTGGCCCATGTTCAAATAAACCTACTAGAGCCTTTTCGGCCTGGTTCTTGCGGGAAGAAAGGTTCGGCGCCTAAGATTTCGGCCGTTTTTTCCGCCAAGTGCCTAGAAAGCGCGTGAATCCTTATAGACGTAGGGAAAAGCACTCAACAACATGAATTTTATTGCATATTCGAGTGGCCCATGTTCAAATAAACCTACTAGAGCCTTTTCGGCCTGGTTCTTGCGTAAGGAAAAGTTCGGCGTCTACGATTTCGGCCGTTTTTGCCGCCAAGTGCCTAGAAAGCGCGTAAATCCCTATAGGCGTAGGCGAAAAGCACTCAACAACCTGAATTTTATTGCATATTCGAGTGGCCCATGTTCAAATACACCTACTAGAGCCTTTTCGGCCTGGTTCTTGCGCGAAGAAAAGTTCAGCGACTACGATTTCGGCCGTTTTTGCCACCAAGGGCCTAGAAAGCGCGTGAATCCCTATAGGCGTAGGGAAACGCATTCAAGAACCTGAATTTTATTGCATATTCGAGTGGCCCATGTTCAAATACACCTACTGGAGCCTTTTCGGCTTGGTTCTTGCGGGAAGAAAGGTTTGGCGCCTAAGATTTCGGCCGTTTTTGCCGCCAAGTGCCTAGAAAGCGCGTGAATCCCTATAGGCGTTGGGAAAAGCATACAAGAACCTGAATTTTTTTGCATATTCGAGTGGCCCATGTTCAAATACACCTACTAGAGCCTTTTCGGCCTGGTTCTTGCGGGAAGAAAGGTTTGGCGCCTAAGATTTCGGCCGTTTTTGCCGCCAAGTGCCTAGAAAGCGCGTGAATCCCTATAGGCGTTGGGAAAAGCACTCAACAACCTGAATTTTATTGCAATTCGAGTGGCCCATGTTCAAATACACCTACTAGAGCCTTTTCGGCCTGGTTCGTGCGCGAAGAAAGGTTCGGCGTCTACGATTTCGGCCGTTTTTGCCGCCAAGTGCCTAGAAAGCGCGTGAATCCCTATAGGCGTAGGTAAAAACATTCAACAACCTGAATTTTATTGCATATTCGAGTGGCCCATGTTCAAATACACGTACTAGAGCCTTTTCGGCCTGGTTCTCGCGGGAAGAAAAGTTCGGCGCCTACGATTTCGGCCGTTTTTGCCGCCAAGTGCCTAGAAAGCACGTGAATCCTTATAGGCGTAGGGAAAAGCACTCAACAACCTGAATTTTTTTGCATATTCGAGTGGCCCATGTTCAAATACACCTACTGGAGCCTTTTCGGCTTGGTTCTTGCGGGAAGAAAGGTTTGGCGCCTAAGATTTCGGCCGTTTTTGCCGCCAAGTGCCTAGAAAGCGCGTGAATCCCTATAGGCGTAGGGAAAAGCATTCAAGAACCTGAATTTTATTGCATATTCGAGTGGCCCATGTTCAAATACACCTAGTAGAGCCTTTTCGGCCTGGTTCTTGCGGGAAGAAAGGTTCGGCGCCTAAGATTTCGGCCGTTTTTGCCGCCAAGTGCCTAGAAAGCGCGTGAATCCTTATAGACGTAGGGAAAAGCACTCAACAACATGAATTTTATTGCATATTCGAGTGGCCCATGTTCAAATAAACCTACTAGAGCCTTTTCAGCCTGGTTCTTGCGTCAGGAAAAGTTCGGCGCCTACGATTTCGGCCGTTTTTGCCGCCAAGTGCCTAGAAAGCGCGTAAATCCCTATAGGCGTAGGCGAAAAGCACTCAACAACCTGAATTTTATTGCATATTCGAGTGGCCCATGTTCAAATACACCTACTAGAGCCTTTTCGGCCTGGTTCTTGCGCGAAGAAAAGTTCGGCGTCTACGATTTCGGCCGTTTTTGCCGCCAAGTGCCTAGAAAGCGCGTAAATCCCTATAGGCGTAGGCGAAAAGCACTCAACAACCTGAATTTTATTGCATATTCGAGTGGCCCATGTTCAAATACACCTACTAGAGCCTTTTCGGCCTGGTTCTTGCGCGAAGAAAAGTTCAGCGACTACGATTTCGGCCGTTTTTGCCACCAAGGGCCTAGAAAGCGCGTGAATCCCTATAGGCGTAGGGAAACGCATTCAAGAACCTGAATTTTATTGCATATTCGAGTGGCCCATGTTCAAATACACCTACTGGAGCCTTTTCCGCTTGGTTCTTGCGGGAAGAAAGGTTTGGCGCCTAAGATTTCGGCCGTTTTTTCCGCCAAGTGCCTAGAAAGCGCGTGAATCCCTATAGGCGTAGGGAAACGCATTCAAGAACCTGAATTTTATTGCATATTCGAGTGGCCCATGTTCAAATACACCTACTGGAGCCTTTTCGGCTTGGTTCTTGCGGGAAGAAAGGTTTGGCGCCTAAGATTTCGGCCGTTTTTGCCGCCAAGTGCCTAGAAAGCGCGTGAATCCCTATAGGCGTAGGGAAAAGCATTCAAGAACCTGAATTTTATTGCATATTCGAGTGGCCCATGTTCAAATACACCTACTAGAGCCTTTTCGGCCTGGTTCTTGCGGGAAGAAAGGTTTGGCGCCTAAGATTTCGGCCGTTTTTGCCGCCAAGTGCCTAGAAAGCGCGTGAATCCCTATAGGCGTTGGGAAAAGCACTCAACAACCTGAATTTTATTGCAATTCGAGTGGCCCATGTTCAAATACACCTACTAGAGCCTTTTCGGCCTGGTTCGTGCGCGAAGAAAGGTTCGGCGTCTACGATTTCGGCCGTTTTTGCCGCCAAGGGCCTAGAAAGCGCGTGAATCCCTATAGGCGTAGGTAAAAACATTCAACAACCTGAATTTTATTGCATATTCGAGTGGCCCATGTTCAAATACACGTACTAGAGCCTTTTTGGCCTGGTTCTCGCGGGAAGAAAAGTTCGGCGCCTACGATTTCGGCCGTTTTTGCCGCCAAGTGCCTAGAAAGCACGTGAATCCTTATAGGCGTAGGGAAAAGCACTCAACAACCTGAATGTTTTTGCATATTCGAGTGGCCCATGTTCAAATACACCTACTGGAGCCTTTTCGGCTTGGTTCTTGCGGGAAGAAAGGTTTGGCGCCTAAGATTTCGGCCGTTTTTGCCGCCAAGTGCCTAGAAAGCGCGTGAATCCCTATAGGCGTAGGGAAAAGCATTCAAGAACCTGAATTTTATTGCATATTCGAGTGGCCCATGTTCAAATACACCTACTAGAGCCTTTTTGGCCTGGTTCTTGCGGGAAGAAAGGTTCGGCGCCTAAGATTTCGGCCGTTTTTGCCGCCAAGTGCCTAGAAAGCGCGTGAATCCCTATAGGCGTTGGGAAAAGCACTCAACAACCTGAATTTTTTTGCATATTCGAGTGGCACATGTTCAATTACACCTAGTAGAGCCTTTTCGACCTGGTTCTTGCGCGAAGAAAAGTTCGGCGCCTAAGATTTCGGCCGTTTTTTGCCGCCAAGTGCCTAGAAAACGCGTGAATCCTTATAGGCGTAGGGAAAAGCACTCAACAACCTGAATTTTATTGCATATTCGAGTGGCCCATGTTCAAATACACCTACTAGAGATTTTTCGGCTTGGTTCTTGCGCGAAGAAAAGTTCGGCGCTTAAGATTTCGGCCGTTTTTGCCGCCAAGTGCCTAGAAAACGCGTGAATAGCGTAGGGAAAATAACTCAACAACCTGAATTTTATTGCATATTCGAGTGTCCCATGTTCAAATACACCTACTAGAGCCTTTTTGGCCTGGTTCTTGCGCGAAGAAAAGTTCGGCGCCTACGATTTCGGCCGTTTTTTCCGCCAAGTGCCTAGAAAGCGCGTGAATCCTTATAGGCGTAGGGAAAAGCACTCAACAACCTGAATTTTATTGCATATTCGAGTGGCCCATGTTCATATACACTTACTAGAGCCCTTCCGGCCTGGTTCTCGCGGGAAGAAAAGTTCGGCGCCTACGATTTCGGCCGTTTTTGCCGCCAAGTGCCTAGAAAGCGCGTGAATCCCTATAGGCGTAGGGAAAAGCACTCAACAACCTGAATTGTATTGCATATTTGAGTGGCCCATGTTCAAATACACTTACTAGAGCCTTTTTGGCCTGGTTCTTGCGCGAAGAAAAGTTCGGCACCTACGATATCTGCCGTTTTTGCCGACAAGTGCCTAGAAAGCGCGTGAATCCCTATCGGCGTAGGTAAAAGCACTCAACAACCTGAATTGTATTGCATATTCGAGTGGCCCATGTTCAAATACACGTACTAGAGCCTTTTCGGCCTGGTTCTCGCGGGAAGAAAAGTTCGGCGCCTACGATTTCGGCCGTTTTCGCCGCCAAGTGCCTAGAAAGCGCGTGAATCCTTATAGGCGTAGGGAAAAGCACTCAACAACCTGAATTTTTTTGCATATTCGAGTGGCCCATGTTCAAATACACCTACTAGAGCCTTTTCGGCCTGGTTCTTGCGCGAAGAAAAGTTCGGCGCCTACGATTTCGGCCGTTTTTGCCGCCAAGTGCCTAGAAAGCACGTGAATCCTTATAGGCATAGGGAAAAGCACTCAACAACCTGAATGTTTTTGCATATTCGAGTGGCCCATGTTCAAATACACCTACTGGAGCCTTTTCGGCTTGGTTCTTGCGGGAAGAAAGGTTTGGCGCCTAAGATTTCGGCCGTTTTTGCCGCCAAGTGCCTAGAAAGCGCGTGAATCCCTATAGGCGTAGGGAAAAGCATTCAAGAACCTGAATTTTATTGCATATTCGAGTGGCCCATGTTCAAATACACCTACTAGAGCCTTTTTGGCCTGGTTCTTGCGGGAAGAAAGGTTCGGCGCCTAAGATTTCGGCCGTTTTTGCCGCCAAGTGCCTAGAAAGCGCGTGAATCCCTATAGGCGTTGGGAAAAGCACTCAACAACCTGAATTTTATTGCATATTCGAGTGGCCCATGTTCAATTACACCTAGTAGAGCCTTTTCGACCTGGTTCTTGCGCGAAGAAAAGTTCGGCGCCTAAGATTTCGGCAGTTTTTTGCTGCCAAGTGCCTAGAAAACGCGTGAATCCTTATAGGCGTAGGGAAAAGCACTCAACAACCTGAATTTTATTGCATATTCGAGTGGCCCATGTTCAAATACACCTACTAGAGATTTTTCGGCTTGGTTCTTGCGCGAAGAAAAGTTCGGCGCTTAAGATTTCGGCCGTTTTTGCCGCCAAGTGCCTAGAAAACGCGTGAATAGCGTAGGGAAAATAACTCAACAACCTGAATTTTATTGCATATTCGAGTGGCCCATGATCAAATACACCTACTGGAGCCTTTTCCGCTTGGTTCTTGCGGGAAGAAAGGTTTGGCGCCTAAGATTTCGGCCGTTTTTGCCGCCAAGTGCCTAGAAAGCGCGTGAATCCCTATAGGCGTAGGGAAACGCATTCAAGAACCTGAATTTTATTGCATATTCGAGTGGCCCATGTTCAAATACACCTACTGGAGCCTTTTCGGCTTGGTTCTTGCGGGAAGAAAGGTTTGGCGCCTAAGATTTCGGCCGTTTTTGCCGCCAAGTGCCTAGAAAGCGCGTGAATCCCTATAGGCGTAGGGAAAAGCATTCAAGAACCTGAATTTTATTGCATATTCGAGTGGCCCATGTTCAAATACACCTACTAGAGCCTTTTCGGCCTGGTTCTTGCGGGAAGAAAGGTTTGGCGCCTAAGATTTCGGCCGTTTTTGCCGCCAAGTGCCTAGAAAGCGCGTGAATCCCTATAGGCGTTGGGAAAAGCACTCAACAACCTGAATTTTATTGCAATTCGAGTGGCCCATGTTCAAATACACCTACTAGAGCCTTTTCGGCCTGGTTCGTGCGCGAAGAAAGGTTCGGCGTCTACGATTTCGGCCGTTTTTGCCGCCAAGGGCCTAGAAAGCGCGTGAATCCCTATAGGCGTAGGTAAAAACATTCAACAACCTGAATTTTATTGCATATTCGAGTGGCCCATGTTCAAATACACGTACTAGAGCCTTTTCGGCCTGGTTCTCGCGGGAAGAAAAGTTCGGCGCCTACGATTTCGGCCGTTTTTGCCGCCAAGTGCCTAGAAAGCACGTGAATCCTTATAGGCGTAGGGAAAAGCACTCAACAACCTGAATTTTTTTGCATATTCGAGTGGCCCATGTTCAAATACACCTACTGGAGCCTTTTCGGCTTGGTTCTTGCGGGAAGAAAGGTTTGGCGCCTAAGATTTCGGCCGTTTTTGCCGCCAAGTGCCTAGAAAGCGCGTGAATCCCTATAGGCGTAGGGAAAAGCATTCAAGAACCTGAATTTTATTGCATATTCGAGTGGCCCATGTTCAAATACACCTACTAGAGCCTTTTCGGCTTGGTTCTTGCGGGAAGAAAGGTTCGGCGCCTAAGATTTCGGCCGTTTTTGCCGCCAAGTGCCTAGAAAGCGCGTGAATCCTTATAGACGTAGGGAAAAGCACTCAACAACATGAATTTTATTGCATATTCGAGTGGCCCATATTCAAATAAACCTACTAGAGCCTTTTCGGCCTGGTTCTTGCGTAAGGAAAGGTTCGGCGTCTACGATTTCGGCCGTTTTTGCCGCCAAGGGCCTAGAAAGCGCGTGAATCCCTATAGGCGTAGGTAAAAACATTCAACAACCTGAATTTTATTGCATATTCGAGTGGCCCATGTTCAAATACACGTACTAGAGCCTTTTCGGCCTGGTTCTCGCGGGAAGAAAAGTTCGGCGCCTACGATTTCGGCCGTTTTTGCCGCCAAGTGCCTAGAAAGCACGTGAATCCTTATAGGCGTAGGGAAAAGCACTCAACAACCTGAATTTTTTTGCATATTCGAGTGGCCCATGTTCAAATACACCTACTGGAGCCTTTTCGGCTTGGTTCTTGCGGGAAGAAAGGTTTGGCGCCTAAGATTTCGGCCGTTTTTTGCGCCAAGTGCCTAGAAAGCGCGTGAATCCCTATAGGCGTAGGGAAAAGCATTCAAGAACCTGAATTTTATTGCATATTCGAGTGGCCCATGTTCAAATACACCAACTAGAGCCTTTTCGGCCTGGTTCTTGCGGGAAGAAAGGTTCGGCGCCTAAGATTTCGGCCGTTTTTGCCGCCAAGTGCCTAGAGAGAGCGTGAATCCCTATAGGCGTTGGGAAAAGCACTCAACAACCTGAATTTTATTGCATATTCGAGTGGCCCATGTTCAATTACACCTAGTAGAGCCTTTTCGACCTGGTTCTTGCGCGAAGAAAAGTTCGGCGCCTAAGATTTCGGCCGTTTTTTGCCGCCAAGTGCCTAGAAAACGCGTGAATCCTTAAAGGCGTAGGGAAAAGCACTCAACAACCTGAATTTTATTGCATATTCGAGTGGCCCATGTTCAAATACACCTACTAGAGATTTTTCGGCTTGGTTCTTGCGCGAAGAAAAGTTCGGCGCTTAAGATTTCGGCCGTTTTTGCCGCCAAGTGCCTAGAAAACGCGTGAATAGCGTAGGGAAAATAACTCAACAACCTGAATTTTATTGCATACTCGAGTGTCCTATGTTCAAATACACCTACTAGAGCCTTTTTGGCCTGGTTCTTGCGCGAAGAAAAGTTCGGCGCCTACGATTTCGGCCGTTTTTTCCGCCAAGTGCCTAGAAAGCGCGTGAATCCCTATAGGCGTAGGGAAAAGCACTCAACAACCTGAATTTTATTGCATATTCGAGTGGCCCATGTTCAAATACACCTACAAGAGCCTTTTCGGCCTGGTTCTTGCGAGAAGAAAAGTTCGGCGCCTACGATTTCGGCCGTTTTTGCCGCCAAGTGCCTAGAAAGCGCGTGAATCCCTATAGGCGTAGGAAAAAGCACTCAACAACCTGAATTTTATTGCATATTCGAGTGGCCCATGTTCAAATACACGTACTAGAGCCTTTTCGGCCTGGTTCTCGCGGGAAGAAAAGCTCGGCGCCTACGATTTCGGCCGTTTTTGCCGCCAAGTGCCTAGAAAGCGCGTGAATCCTTATAGGCGTAGGGAAAAGCACTCAACAACCTGAATTTTATTGCATATTCGAGTGGCCCATGTTCATATGCACTTACTAGAGCCATTTCGGCCTGGTTCTTGCGTGAAGAAACGTTCGGCGCCTACGTTTTCAGCCGTTTTTGCCGCCAAGTGCCTAGAAAGGGCGTAAATCCCTATAGGCGTAGGGAAAAGAACTCAACAATCTGAATTTTATTGCATATTCGAGTGGCCCATGTTCAAATACACCTACAAGAGCCTTTTCGGCCCGGTTCTCGCGGGAAGAAAAGTTCGGCGCCTACGATTTCGGCCGTTTTTGCCGCCAAGTGCCTAGAAAGCGCGTGAATCCCTATAGGCGTAGGGAAAAGCACTCAACAACCTGAATTTTATTGCATATTCGAGTGGCCCATGTTCAAATACACCTACAAGAGCCTTTTCGGCCTGGTTCTTGCGAGAAGAAAAGTTCGGCGCCTACGATTTCGGCCGTTTTTGCCGCCAAGTGCCTAGAAAGCGCGTGAATCCCTATAGGCGTAGGAAAAAGCACTCAACAACCTGAATTTTATTGCATATTCGAGTGGCCCATGTTCAAATACACGTACTAGAGCCTTTTCGGCCTGGTTCTCGCGGGAAGAAAAGCTCGGCGCCTACGATTTCGGCCGTTTTTGCCGCCAAGTGCCTAGAAAGCGCGTGAATCCTTATAGGCGTAGGGAAAAGCACTCAACAACCTGAATTTTATTGCATATTCGAGTGGCCCATGTTCATATGCACTTACTAGAGCCATTTCGGCCTGGTTCTTGCGTGAAGAAACGTTCGGCGCCTACGTTTTCGGCCGTTTTTGCCGCCAAGTGCCTAGAAAGGGCGTAAATCCCTATAGGCGTAGGGAAAAGAACTCAACAATCTGAATTTTATTGCATATTCGAGTGGCCCATGTTCAAATACACCTACAAGAGCCTTTTCGGCCTGGTTCTCGCGGGAAGAAAAGTTCGGCGCCTACGATTTCGGCCGTTTTTGCCGCCAAGTGCCTAGAAAGCGCGTGAATCCTTATAGGCGTAATGAAAAGTACTCAACAACCTGAATTGTATTGCATATTTGAGTGGCCCATGTTCAAATACACTTACTAGAGCCTTTTTGGCCTGGTTCTTGCGCGAAGAAAAGTTCGGCGCCTACGATTTCGGCCGTTTTTGCCGCCAAGTGCCTAGAAAGCGCGTGAATCCTTATAGGCGTAGGGAAAAGCACTCAACAACCTGAATTTTTTTGCATATTCGAGTGGCCCATGTTTAAATACACCTACTAGAGCCTTTTCGGCCTGGTTCTTGCGCGAAGAAAAGTTCGGCGCGTACGATTTCGGCCGTTTTTTCCGCCAAGTGCCTAGAAAGCGCGTGAATCCTTATAGGCGTAGGGAAAAGCACTCAACAACCTGAATTTTTTTGCATATTCGAGTGGCCCATGTTCAAATACATCTACTAGAGCCTTTTCGGCCTGGTTCTTGCGCGAAGAAAAGTTCGGCGCCTACGATTTCGGCCGATTTTGCCGCCAAGTGCCTAGAAAGCGCGTGAATCCTTGTAGGCGTAGGGAAAAGCACTCAACAACATGATTTTTATTGCATATTCGAGTGGCCCATGTTCATATACACTTACTAGAGCCTTTTCGGCCTGGTTCTCGCGGGAAGAAAAGTTCGGCGCCTACGATTTCGGCCGTTTTTGCCGCCAAGTGCCTAGAAAGCACGTGAATCCTTATAGGCGTAGGGAAAAGCACTCAACAACCTGAATTTTTTTGCATATTCGAGTGGCCCATGTTCAAATACACCTACTAGAGCCTTTTCGGCCTGGTTCTTGCGCGAAGAAAAGTTCGGCGCCTACGATTTCGGCCGATTTTGCCGCCAAGTGCCTAGAAAGCGCGTGAATCCTTATAGGCGTAGGGAAAAGCACTCAACAACATGACTTTTATTGCATATTCGAGTGGCCTATGTTCATATACACTTACTAGAGCCCTTTCGGCCTGGTTCTCGCGGGAAGAAAAGTTAGGCGTCTACGATTTCGGCCGTTTTTGCCGCCAAGTGCCTAGAAAGGGTGTGAATCCCTATAGGCGCAGGGAAAAGCACTCAACAACCTGAATTTTATTGCATATTCGAGTGGCCCATGTTCAAATACACCTACTAGAGCCTTTTCGGCCTGGTTCTTGCGGGAAGAAACGTTCGGCGCCTACGATTTCGGCCGTTTTTGCCGCCAAGTGCCTAGAAAGGGTGTAAATCCCTATAGGCATAGGGCAAAGCACTCAACAACCTGAATTTTATTGCATATTCGAGTGGCCCATGTTCAAATACACCTACTAGAGCCTTTTCGGCCTGGTTCTCGCGGGAAGAAAAGTTCGGCGCCTACGATTTCGGCCGTTTTTGCCGCCAAGTGCCTAGAAAGCGCGTGAATCCTTATAGGCGTAGGGAAAAGCACTCAACAACCTGAATTGTCTTGCATATTTGAGTGGCCCATGTTCAAATACACTTACTAGAGCCTTTTTGGCCTGGTTCTTGCGCGAAGAAAAGTTCGGCGCCTACGATATCTGCCGTTTTCTCCGACAAGTGCCTTAAAAGCGCGTGAATCCCTATAGGAGTAGGGAAAAGCACTCAACAACCTGAATTTTATTGCATATTCGAGTGGCCCATGTTCAAATACACCTACAAGAGCCTTTTCGGCCTGGTTCTCGCGGGAAGAAAAGTTCGGCGCCTACGATTTCGGCCGTTTTTGCCGCCAAGTGCCTAGAAAGCGCGTGAATCCTTATAGGCGTAGGGAAAAGCACTCAACAACCTGAATTGTATTGCATATTTGAGTGGCCCATGTTCAAATACACTTACTAGAGCCTTTTTGGCCTGGTTCTTGCGCGAAGAAAAGTTCGGCGCCTACGATATCTGCCGTTTTTGCCGACAAGTGCCTAGAAAGCGCGTGAATCCCTATCGGCGTACGTAAAAGCACTCAACAACCTGAATTGTGTTGCATATTCGAGTGGCCCATGTTCAAATACACGTACTAGAGCCTTTTCGGCCTGGTTCTCGCGGGAAGAAAAGTTTGGCGCCTACGATTTCGGCCGTTTTTGCCGCCAAGTGCCTAGAAAGCGCGTGAATCCTTATAGGCGTAGGGAAAAGCACTCAACAACCTGAATTTTTTTGCATATTCGAGTGGCCCATGTTCAAATACACCTACTAGAGCCTTTTCGGCCTGGTTCTTGCGCGAAGAAAAGTTCGGCGCCTACGATTTCGGCCGTTTTTTGCCGCCAAGTGCCTAGAAAGCGCGTGAATCCTTATAGACGTAGGGAAAAGCACTCAACAACATGAATTTTGTTGCTAATTCGAGTGTCCCATGTTCAAATAAACCTACTAGAGCCTTTTCGGCCTGGTTCTTGCGTAAGGAAAAGTTCGGCGTCTACGATTTCGGCCGTTTTTGCCGCCAAGTGCCTAGAAAGCGCGTAAATCCCTATAGGTGTAGGGGAAAAGCACTCAACAACCTGAATTTTATTGCATATTCGAGTGGCCCATGTTCAAATACACCTACTAGAGCCTTTTCGACCTGGTTCTTGCGCGAAGAAAAGTTCAGCGCCTACGATTTCGGCTATTTTTGCCACCAAGTGCCTAGAAAGCGCGTGAATCCTTATAGGCGTAGGGAAAAGCACTCAACAACATGAATTTTATTGCATATTCGAGTGGCCCATGTTCATATACACTTACTAGAGCCCTTTCGGCCTGGTTCTCGCGGGAAGAAAAGTTAGGCATCTACGATTTCGGCCGTTTTTGCCGCCAAGTGCCTAGAAAGCGCGTGAATCCCTATAGGCGTAGGGAAAAGCACTCAACAACCTGAATTTTATTGCATATTCGAGTGGCCCATGTTCAAATACACCTACTAGAGCCTTTTCGGCCTGGTTCTTGCGGGAAGAAACGTTCGGCGCCTACGATTTCGGCCGTTTTTGCCGCCAAGTGCCTAGAAAGGGCGTAAATCCCTATAGGCGTAGGGAAAAGCACTCAACAACCTGAATTTTATTGCATATTCGAGTGGCCCATGTTCAAATACACCTACTAGAGCCTTTTCGGCCTGGTTCTCGCGGGAAGAAAAGTTCGGCGCCTATGATTTCGGCCGTTTTTGCCGCCAAGTGCCTAGAAAGCGCGTGAATCCTTATAGGCGTAGGGAAAAGCACTCAACAACCTGAATTGTATTGCATATTTGAGTGGCCCATGTTCAAATACACTTACTAGAGCCTTTTTGGCCTGGTTCTTGCGCGAAGAAAAGTTCGGCGCCTACGATATCTGCCGTTTTTGCCGACAAGTGCCTAGAAAGCGCGTGATCCCTATCGGCGTAGGTAAAAGCACTCAACAACCTGAATTGTATTGCATATTCGAGTGGCCCATGTTCAAATACACGTACTAGAGCCTTTTCGGCCTGGTTCTTGCGCGAAGAAAAGTTCGGCGCCTACGATTTCGGCCGTTTTTTGCCGCCAAGTGCCTAGAAAGCGCGTGAATCCTTATAGACGTAGGGAAAAACACTCAACAACATGAATTTTATTGCATATTCGAGTGTCCCATGTTCATATACACTTACTAGAGCCCTTCCGGCCTGGTTCTCACGGGAAGAAAAGTTCGGCGCCTACGATTTCGGCCGTTTTTGTCGCCAAGTGCCTAGAAAGCGCGTGAATCCCTATAGGCCTAAGGAAAAGCACTCAACAACCTGAATTTTATTGCATATTCGAGTGGCCCATGTTCAAATACACCTACTAGAGCCTTTTCCGCTTGGTTCTTGCGGGAAGAAAAGTTTGGCGCCTAATATTTCGGCCGTTTTTGCCGCCAAGTGCCTAGATAGCGCGTGAATCCCTATAGGCGTTGGGAAAAGCACTCAACAACCTGAATTTTATTGCACATTCGAGTGGCCCATGTTCAAATACACCTACTAGAGCCTTTTTGGCCTGGTTCTTGCGCGAAGAAAAGTTCGGCGCCTACGATTTCGGCCGTTTTTGCCGCCAAGTGCCTAGAAAGCGCGTGAATCCCTATATGCGTAAGGAAAAGCACTCAACAACCTGAATTTTATTGCATATTCGAGTGGCCCATGTTTAAATACACCTACTAGAGCCTTTTCGGCCTGGTTCTTGCGCGAAGAAAAGTTCGGCGCCTACGATTTCGGCCGTTTTTGCCGCCAAGTGCCTAGAAAGCGCGTGAATCCCTATAGGCGTAGGGAAAAGCACTCAACAACCTGAATTTTATTGCATATTCGAGTGGCCCATGTCAAATACACCTACTAGAGCCTTTTTGGCCTGGTTCTCGCGGGAAGAAAAGTTCGGCGCCTACGAAGTTCGCCGCCTATGATTTCGACTGTTTTTGGCGACAAATGCTTAGAAAGCGCATGAATCCCTATATGCGTAGGGAAAAGCATTCAACAACCTGAATGTTATTGCATATTAGAGTGTCTCATGTTCAAATACACTTATTAGAGCCCTTTTGGCTGGGTTCTTGCGCAAAGAAAAGTTCAGCGCCTATGATTTCGATTGTTTTTGCCTACAAATGTTTGAAAAGCGCATGAGGCCCTATAGGCGTAGAGAAAAGCATTCAACAACCTGAATGTTATTGCATATTCGAGTGGCACATGTTTAAATGCACCTATTAGAGCCTTTTCGGCTTGGTTCTTGTGCAAAGAAAAGTTCAGCTCCTATGATTTCGGGTATTTTTTCCGACAAATTCTTTGAAAGCGCATGAATTCCTATAGGAGTAGGGAAAAGCATTCAACAACCTGGATGTTATTGCATATTCGAATGGCTCATGTTCAAATGCACCTATTAGAGCCTTTTGGCTTGGTTCTTGTGCAAAGAAAAGTTCGGCGCCCATGATTTCGACTGTTTTTTCCCACAAATGCTTGGAAAGCGCATGAATCCTTATAGGCCTAGGGAAAGGCATTCAAGAACCTAAATGTTATTACATATTAGAGTGGCTCATATTCAAATACACCTATTAGAGCGTTTTGGCTTGGTTCTTCTGCAAATAAAAGTTTGGTGCCAATAATTTCTGATGGTTTTTATAACAAATGCTTAAAATGCACACGAATCCGAATAGGCGTATGAATAGGAATTCAACAACCTGAATGAAAATACACAAATTAGAGTCCGTATTCAAATACACAAATTATAGGCTTTTTACCCGGGTTTTGGCGCAAAGAAAAGTTCGGCGCCTATGATTTCGACCGATTCTTCCTACAAATGCTTGGTAAGCGCATGAGCCCCTATAGGCGTATAAAGCATTCAACAATCTGAATGCTATTGCATATTCGAGCACCTCATATTCAAATACATATATCATAGCCCTTTTGGGTGGGTTCTTGCGCAAAGAAAAGTTCGGCGCCTATGATTTCGACTGTTTTTGCCGACAAATGCCTAGAAAGTGCATGAATCCCAATAGGCGTAGGGAAAAGCATTCAACAACCTAAATTGTATTGCATATTCGAGTGGCTCATGTTCAAATACACCTATTAGAGCCTTTTCGGCTTGGTTCTTGCGCAAAGAAAAGTTCGGCGCCTATGATTTCGACTGTTTGTGGCGACAAATGCTGTTAGAGTAAGGATCTTGGATAGGATAGGATAGTGCTTTGGTAGAGTTGGTAGCGGAAGTCTTGTAGAACTCAGATCATAGTGAATGTAAATGACCAAGTTGATTAAAAGATAGAATACAAGGAATATAAATAGTCCTAGTCTAGCCATGTACTCTAAGGGGTACATTCCCTTATTATAACTGTTTTACAGGCATTTCTACAGTGACTCTGACTGTTGTGCTGCTCTTTCTTGTTACCGAGTCGCTGCATGTAACCTGTACGGTTACGCCTGTTGCCATTCCTCGATGGTAGGTCAAACGTCGGTCCAGATGGTCAACAGTCGCGACAGTTGACTCTTGCGACTGTTGACCTTCCTGCCCTTGATACGGGCTGATCCGATATCTCGGTTGTTGCTGCTTCGATAAAGTCGGGTGCGATACTGCTGCACCTACGGGAATGCTAAGTATAATTCCCTTCACACTCCAACACTCCCCTTCATTCCTGGAGGTGTGCCACGTGGCTCTTGCGAGTGACTCCGCACAGATCCGAGCAGTACTGGAACTTCTGACGTGGCAGTTTCTTCGTGAGGAAATCAGCTGCCATTTCGCCAGTTGGACAGTAGATGAGCTGCACCTTCCCTTTGTCGATTTCGTCCTTCACGAAGAAGTAACGGAGGGCGATGTGTTTCGTGCGGTTGACGAAGCCTGGCTTGTTTGCGATTTTGATCGCGCTCTGGTTGTCGCAGAGTAACTTGAAGGACCCGTTCATCGCCGTCTTCGTTTCCTGCAGGAGTTCCGTGAGGTAGAGTCCTTCGCGAACTGCTGAGCTTGCTGCGATGAATTCTGCTTCTGCTGACGAGAGGGCGATGAGCTCTTGCTTGTTGGAGTTCCAGGAAATGGTTCCTGCGGGCTCAAGTTTGAAAATGAAGCCTGTGCGGGACCTCCTGTTGTCTGCGTCTCCTGCGTGGTCAGCATCCACGTAGCCGGTGAGTTGTAGTGGGGCTGTTAAGTTGGCCTTGTAGGTGAGACCGACATCGGGCGTGGAGATGAAGTACTGTAAGGCGCGGCGCAGGTCTGCTAGGTTCTCCCCTTCAGGTCGCCGCGGGTACTGGGCGAGCTGGCTGGCGATGTAGGACAAGTCCGGGCGGCATGTGACGGCGGCGAACAGTAGGCATCCGAGCTGCTGCTGATGTGGTGCCTGCTTGATGCCGTACAGAGATTTTTGCAGGAGACAAACTGTGTCGCTGTCTTCTTCGAACGCATGTGGCTGCTCGACGTAGATGATAGCATCGACGATCGCGTAGAGAAACGCGTTGGAGACGTCGATCTTGCGGAGGGGGCGATGTTTCACGGCGGCGATGCAGATGAGAATGCGCACTGAGGTATGTCGACCGACGGGAGCGAATGTCTGGTCGTAGTCCACAAATTGTGTCTGCTCGAATCCGCGGACCACCCAGCGCGCTTTGAATTTTTCGACCGTTCCGTCCGCGAGAGTCTTGATGCGGAAGACCCACTTCCCTGTAAGAATTTTTCTCCCCTTTGCGTGGCGGCGTGGTACCAGCTTCCAGGTGCCGCGGCGTTGGAGTGCAGTGACTTCGGCGGCCATGGCGGCTCTCCACTTCTCAGCATCGGGCCCGTTGAGAGCCTGGCGAACGGTGGTGGGTTCAATCAGCTGCTGGTTACCCCGAACGGTGACAGCGAGGCCAAGAATGCGAAGGCCTGTGAGGTTGGATTCCGCTGTGGTGGTAACTTCGACCACGTCGTCGTCGTCGCCAGGGATGTCGCGAAAGGTGTCGCGGGATGAGTCGCGAGCTGGGTCTTCATTCATGGGTGAGTGCATTTCTGCACTTGCATAATCGTGTTGCGCCTGTACTGCTTCATGAGGGTCGATGTTGGTTGGGAAGTGTGCAGGAGTGCCGAACTGCTCCGTAACGGGGATGAAGGGTGCCTCGTCTGCTGCGTCAGCCGCTGCCTCGTCTGCTGCGTCAGCTGCTGCCTCGTCCGGTTGTTCGCCCGCCACGTCAACATCGTCCTCGTCATTGGCATAGCTGTGCTGTCCCTGAAAAACGTTGTCTGGTGCGTTTTGTGCAGTGCGGTGCTGGCGGTACAGTGGCAGTGTTAGTCTTTCGTAGAAGATGCAGTCACGTGAACGCGTGAGCTGGTGGGTGGCGAAATCCAGGATTGTCCAGGCGTGGTATTCGGATTCGATTCCGAGGTGAATGCCCCAGCGAGCGCGATCTTCAAATTTTCCTGTTCGGGCAGTGTGAGGGCGGTACTGTACCATGCACCCGAAGACTCGCAGCATGCGTGTGTCAGGGTGTTTTCCGGTCCACTCCTTGAAGGGTGAGCTGTTGTTGGGCAGTGCCTTGGAGGAGAGCATGTTGTGCAGCCGAACTGCATGTGCCATTGCGTAGGGCCAGTACTTGGTTGGCACAGCTGACTGCTTCATGAGGGCTCGCATTTTTGTCGCGAGGCTCCTGTTGGTTCTCTCGGCCAATCCCTGCTATTCGTGGGCGTAAGGCAAGGAGATCATCCTCTTGATCCCCTTCTGCTTGCATAGGGTTTTGAAGTCCTCCGACAGGTATTCCAGTGCTCCGTCTGTTTGGAACCCCTTCAGCTTGTAGCCGTTGCTTTGGTTTTCTGCCATGGCGAGCCAGATTTTGAAGCAAGCGTAGGCGAGGTAGCGATCTCGAACGTTAACGGCCCAGACGAAGCGTGTGCCAGCGTCGATGAAGGTAAGAGTGTATTGTTCCCCGCCGACTCCTTTCGCCGTGAGCATTAAAAAGTCGCTGTAGACTTTCTCCAGCGGTTCATATCGCTCTGCTCCAGGAATCTTTTCGGCGAAGGGCGTGTGGCGGAGCGCAGCTTCCGGGCAGACGGTGCAGGTAGGCAGGTCGGTTCGTGGTTTCAGCAGTTTGCCATCGGGCAGCAACAGTGCGTCTGCCGCAAAAACTTTTGCTTTGATGCAGTTGTTGAGCACTTCGATTGATGGGTGTCCCATGCGTTGATGCCAGATGTTTCCGTCGGCCCGATATCCTTTAGTGCGCGTGTACAGCTCCTTCTCGCGCGCTAATATCTCCTCCGCTGTTTCTTGCCTTGTTGTATCCGCAGGTTCATCGGGCACGGTGACTTGGACTGCTGCTGCTTGAATTGTCACCCCATGATACGCTCCGCTGGTGTCGTCGGTGGTGACAGTGTCCATCGTCACCGGTAGCTCCAGTGGCTTTTCTGGGCGCGAAGTTCGTGCGTGGCGATCTTCGTGTTGTGCAACTTTGTCTTCGTCGAATGGGGTATCGCCGATCGCCACTCCCCTTGTCTCGAGGCGAAGATAGTCTCTGCCGTCCGTTGTGATGGGAAGCAGGTGAGGTCCGTATTCCGTCAGTGACTCCTCCTCTTCGGCTTCTGGTGCTTCTTCAGTGATTTCCGGTTCCTCGGCTGCTTCTTCTGCACGTGCGTCGGTGATGTTGCCCCATCCAGTTTCAGCTGCAACGGCTTCTCCGAAATCAGTGTTCTCCATGATCCAGCGTGTGTCCACGGCGTCCCAGCCTTCGGTGGTGTTCCAACCGGTAGGTTGCTTGACGCGAGGCCAGATCGCTCGTGCCCATCCTCCAGCTTGAGTGTTGGCCGTTTCCGTTGTTGTAGCTGCTGTTTCTGATATGATTTCTTCGCCTTCTTCCACCGCCTGAGGTCCAGTGTCCGCAGGGTTCGTGGTCGAGGCAACGGGTACGGCAAGGGCGCGGAAGGTTCCATCGAGGCCGGGTTGTTGGTAATCGGTCTCTTCTGGGTGACTCCATCTTGGCGGCGACGGGTGACCCGGAGGGTCAAGAACAAGGATGTGTTCGTTGTCGCCGGTGGTTCTGGGTGACTCGAAGTCGAGCACGAAAACGCCTTCCACACTCGTTGCTTTTCCGATGAAGATGCAGTTGTATATTAAATGCATCTCGTCTTCTGTTGTTTGCAGGCCAACCCCGCACTTCATCAGCTGGTGAAGCGACAAGAGATTGTACCGGAGTTCTGGCACGATGAGGACGTCGCTTATGTGGATGCAGTAGCCGGTGTCGTGTGACTCCAGTTGCACTTGTCCGCGGCTTCTGGCGTAGATGGTCTGGCTGTTGGCGACGGTGATCTCCACTTCGTTGAAGAGTCGCTCTCTGTTGAGGATGAAAACATCTGAAGACACCATGTGCTGGCCACAGCAGCTGTCCAGGTACCACGTGTTGACTTTTTTTCTTGCCTTGGCCAGGTTAGCGAGCTTCGGAGTGACGTGATGTTCCATGTCGTGATCATTTTCGTAGTCGTAGTAACATTCTTCGTCGTCGTGTACGATGCGTGCAGGTGGCGACTCCTGGATCCACTCCGGCGCTTCCCAGTCAAACTGCATTCGTCCGACCGTCAGCTCGTCGTAGGTTGGATCATTCTCCTCTTCTTCTTCGACTGATCCTTCGGGCCGCTCCAGAGGCGGGTCTGCGAACATGTCTTCCCAGCTGTGGAAGAAGCGATAGTGACGGTTGGGGCGAGGCGGTCCACGACGCACCATGCAAGTCAAGACCTTGCTTTTCCCCTTATCGCTTGTGTTCGCAGAGAGACGTGCCGGGGCTTGGGACGTGCTGGCTACGGCTGGCGGCGACACAGTTTGGTTGCGCGCTGCGGCTCCTCCTTGCTGGTGAGCAGCGGTACCTTTCTGGTTGGTGTTGTTGCCGTTCAGCTTCCAGCAGTCTTGAATCATGTGCCCAGTCTTCTTGCAGTACTTGTAGAAGAGTCTTTTCTTGTCCGGTGGCGCTTGAGCGTAAAAGGCGATTTTCTCCTTCTTGTTGCCTCGTTCGTTGTACAGGTCGATTTCCTTCTGCTCGGAGAGAAGCGTGGAGCAGAGGGCAGTTTCGCTGAGGGTTCCTTGCATGCGAAGGAGTGACTTGCATTGGCGCCATTCCGGGCTCAATCCAGCGAGGATGATAGTGACGAACATATCGTCAGGGAAGTTTCCGCCGCTTTTCCTGAATTGATCTCTCAGGTTCCTGCAGCGGTTGATGTATGGGCCGGCCTTTTCGCCGGGGAACATCTTGACGTTGTTCAGCTGGTTGAGCAGGCGACTAAGTGTCACCGAGTCTGTTGCCATGTGGCAGGTGCGCAGGTGTTCCCAGGATTGTTGCGCGGGCGCCCATTCGTTCTTGAAGGGGCGAATGCTCAGCTGTTCTTCAGGCGACAGGTTTCGTATCAGGACGGTGAAGGCCAGGAGTGATTCGTTGTAGTACTGACTCTTCTCCTGAGGTGAGCCATTAGTCGGAAATGCGTACGATCCGTCGTAATACATCCAGATCTGAGCGCCTTGAGCCAGTAGCTCAAATTCAAAGCTCCACGTGTAGAAATCTTGTCCGTCGAAGGGCTTGGTAGTTCTGAGCTTCGACGTGGAGAGGAACTTGCTCTGCATTGAAGCCATTGCCTCGTAATGTGATTGTTGTGCTTGAGCAGATCCTTGAACTCCGCGGTTGTCGAAGGTGAAGGATCGCTCAGATCCAGCTCCTTGAGGATCGGGAGGTCTTCGGGCGTAGCTTGAGCCGTCAATGCTCATTGGCTGATGGCTCTCCAGTGCGCTGATGCGGGAAATCAGTTGCTCGAGTAGAGCTGTGTCCACAGTCGTCGTAGTAGAGGCGACATTGGTGGAGGGTTGCACTGGATTTTCTCCAGTTTCTCCGCAGTCTGCGCCTGGCATATTGATGCCCTTGATGTTGAGATTAAGTTATGAGGAAGCCCTTTTTGGAGGCCTTTTAGCAGATCCTATAATCCAAACTAGCTCTGATACCATGTTAGAGTAAGGATCTTGGATAGGATAGGATAGTGCTTTGGTAGAGTTGGTAGCGGAAGTCTTGTAGAACTCAGATCATAGTGAATGTAAATGACCAAGTTGATTAAAAGATAGAATACAAGGAATATAAATAGTCCTAGTCTAGCCATGTACTCTAAGGGGTACATTCCCTTATTATAACTGTTTTACAGGCATTTCTACAGTGACTCTGACTGTTGTGCTGCTCTTTCTTGTTACCGAGTCGCTGCATGTTGTCAGATTTATATGACATAGCTACTGTAGGCTATAGTGGGGTAGCACATATGGGGTACAGTTTTCTAGGGTTTACATTTGTACCCAACTTTCCCTTACTCAATCCATTTTCCTCGTAATTTTCACATGGTATAGAGCGGGTTCCCTCGTGGGAACGCTTCCTAGGGCCCACCCAATCGAAATTTTTTTTTTTTCCTGCCCGGAGCGCGCTTCGCTCCTGCCCGAGTCGCGCCCCGCGTGCCCTCCCTACCGTCGCGCCCTCTCTAGGCCCCTTACGGCCCCTTCGCGTCGCCCTTAGCGGCCCCTCTTACGGCCCTTCCAGCCGCCCTTACGGCCCCTTGCGCCGCCCTTACGGCCCCTCGTGCCGCCCTTCACGGCCCGTCCGCCGCCCCTCGCGGCCTCTCTCGGCCCGCCGTCGCCGCCTCTGCAGCAGCAGCAGCCGCAATCGCTACAGCGGCCGCGGCCGCCGTCCCCGCAGCAGCAGCAGCCGCCGCCCCTGCAGCAGCGGCCGCCGCCGTCTCTGCAGCAGCGGCCGCCGCCGTCCCTGCAGGAGCGATCGCCGCCGTCCCTGCAGCAGCGGCCGCCGCCGTCCCTTGAGCAGCAGCCGCCGCTGCCCTTGCAGCAGCCGCCGCTGCCCCTGCAGCAGCCGAGCCGCCCGAGCCACCGAGCCGCCCGAGCCACCGAGCCGCCGTTGCCGCCGAGCCGCCCGAGCCGCCGTTGCTGCCGAGTCGCTGGTACTGCTGAGCCGCCGAGCCACCCTGTCCACTACACCCTGTCACTGCGGTCGCGGCCCCGTTCCTGCTGGCGAGCCTCGGTCCTTCTCGCCTGCCCGGTAAGAACAGCACCTCCTGCACTGCCCTTACCCTACTGTTCGCGCTACTAGTCTACTGCTGTCATGGCTACCCCCAGTGTCCTCGCTTTTGACGCTGAGGGTCGGGCCATTGACTTTGACGTCTGGGTAGATGACCTGCAGCTTTTCCTACAGTGCGATAGGGCAGACGGTCTCTCCCTCTTTGACCTCACCTCTGGTGCCTCTCCTGCCCCTGCTGCTGATGCCGACGCCACTGTTCGCTCACAGTGGGCCACACGCGATGCTGCTGCACGTCTTGCTGTGCGTCGCCACCTGCCTACCTCTGAGCGTGCGCACTTTAGCCAGTACAAGAGTGCTCACACCTTGTACGACGCTGTAGTTGCGCGCTACTCCTCCCCTGCCACTGCTGCACTGAGCCGCCTCATGCTACCGTACCTCTTCTCTGACCTTGCTGCCTTTCCCACAGTCGCTGACCTCATTACGCACCTCCGCACTAGTGACACTCGCTACCGCGCTGCGCTTCCTGCTGAGTTCTGCGCCAAGAACCCCCCCCCCATGTACATCACCCTCTACTACATAGTCACCCGGCTCCCTGACTCCCTTCGCGTAGTCAGGGACCACTTCCTCTCAGTTTGCCCCACCACTCTCACCGTTGACCTCCTCGAGAAGGCCCTCCTAGCAGCAGAGAAGAGCATAGTCGCTGTAGGAGCCTCTCGTGGTGACCCTCGCACCCCCGTCTTTGAGGGGTGTTCCCCCTCCCCCCTTTTGCCCTCTGTTGCCTCTGCTGCTGCGGCCGACCTCGTTGGTTTCGAGTCGGTCGGCGCTGCGTCTGCCCCGAGCGGGAGACGCAGCACCGGCAAGGGCAAGGGGGTCACGGGTGCTGGAGGGGCTGGCGGGGGTGGCGGAGGTGGCGGTGGCGGCAGTGGAGGGGGTGGGGGTGGTGGTGGGAGTGGTGGCGGGGGTGGAGGTGTCGGTGGCGGCAGTGGAGGCGGAGGCGGCGGCGGCGGTGGCGGTGGGAGCGGAGGTGGCGGAGGTGGCGGCGGTGGAGGAGGCGGCGGCGGAGGAGGTGGAGCTGGTCGGGGTGGCGCTGCGCAGAGGGTCGGCTCCGGTGGTGGTCAGCGCCAGCAGCAGCAGCAGCGGCGGCAGCAGCGCACTCGTGACATCCCCCCCCCTCAGCAGCTCCGTGAGTGGTACGCTGCACGCCAGCGGGGTGGGGGTACTGGTCCGTGCACCTACGTCCTACGCACCGGCGACCGCGCGGGTGAGCAGTGCGGGGGTGCGCACTCCACCCAGCGCTGCTTTGGCCGCCTGACGGACGCTTGGTGTCACCAGTTCCCTGAGGCCACTGAGATCCCCCGCTGGGGCGAGCTGTCTAGGGCGGGTGTAGCTGTCTTTGACCTTGACTTTGATGCTATTCTTGCTGCCATGTATGCTGTGACTATTAGTGATGAGGGTGACTGTTACCGGTGTTTTCCGCCCGACCCGGGCATTGAGACGGCTGCTCTAGGTACTGGTGAGGCTGCTGCTCTAGGTGCTAGCGAGGCTGCTGCTCTAGGTGCTCGTGCGTCTGCTCCCTCAGGTGCTGGTGAGTCTGCTCTCTCAGGTACTGCGTCGGCTTCGGTCTCCCACACCTTCACCCTTGACTCGGGGGCTTCTCGCTCCTTCTTTCGAGACCGCACCACACTCACGCCGCTTGGCCGGCCAGTTGCAGTCTCTCTGGCAGACCCCTCTGGGGGTCCTGTCCTTGCTCACTTCTCCACTGTCCTCCCGTGTCCGGCGGCCCCCTCTGGCACCCTGTCTGGTCTTTACCTCCCCTCATTCTCTACGAACTTGGTGAGTGGTGCTGACCTACAGGATGCGGGGGTTCACCAGTTCACTCCTGCGAGTCAGCGGGTGACCCACTGCACGGACGCTCGGACAGGCCGACACCTGGCCACGTTTACACGTCGGCCGGGGTCGAGCCTGTACACACTGACCACTGCGTCTCCTCCAGTCACTGCGTCTGGTCAGGTAGCTGAGTCGGGTCAGGTGTTTGCTGCAGCGTCCAGGTCTGGTCCTGAGTCTGCCCCCTGTTCGTGTCGCCTCCTGTCGCACGAGACTCTCCTCTGGCCTTCTGCGAGCCTACTGTCGTGCACGA
This sequence comes from Closterium sp. Naga37s-1, assembly GCA_947471745.1. NCBI lineage: Eukaryota > Viridiplantae > Streptophyta > Zygnematophyceae > Desmidiales > Closteriaceae > Closterium > Closterium sp. Naga37s-1. The sequence goes on along the minus strand of CANJKZ010000179.1, from coordinate 138,871 downwards.
GGCATCCGCCAGACCTTCACGCTTCCGGACTCTCCACAGCAAAATGGGATTGCTGAGCGCCGCATTGGCATGGTCATGGGCGTCGCCCGTACGTCCATGATGCATGCGGCTGCCCCCCATTTTCTGTGGCCGTTTGCGGTTCGGTACGCGGCGCATCAGATCAACCTTCACCCCAGGGTCTCCATGCCGGAGACCTCCCCAGCTTTGCTGTGGACGGGGAAGGTTGGCGATGCGTCTGCGTTCCGTGTCTGGGGATCTCGGGCGTTTGTCCGCGACTTGTCTGCGGACAAGCTGTCCCCTCGTGCTGCTCCTTGCGTCTTCCTTGGCTTCCCCCCTGACGCGCCAGGGTGGCAGTTCTACCACCCCACCTCTCGCCGTGTTCTGTCCTCCCAGGACGTCACGTTTGACGAGTCGGTCCCCTACTACCGCCTCTTCCCCTACCGCACTCCGTCCCTCCCCCCGCCACCGCTCTTCCTTGTGCCAGGTCCCCCCCCGGTAGACCCCCTCCCCCCTCAGGGTCCTGCCCCTTCAGGTGTGTCCCAGGTAGACGCCGTCGAGCCTGTCGAGGTTACTGGTGACTCTGGTGCTGCTGAGGGTGCTGAGCCTGGGGGTGCTGACTCTGGGGGTGCTGAGCGTGTGAGTGCTACGCCTGGGGGTGCTGAGCCTGAGGGTGCTACTCCTGGGGGTGCTGAGCCTGGGGGTGCTGAGCCTGGGGGTGCTACTACTGGGGGTGCTGAGCCTGGGGGTGCTGAGCCTGGGGGTGCTACGCCTGGAGGTGCTGAGCCTGGGGGTGCGGAGCCTGAGGGAGCTGGGCCTGCTCGTGTGGCGTCTGGCGGTGCTGAGCCTGGAGGTTCTCCGGGTGCTTCGTCTCGGCGGGAGCCACTCTCTCCACAGGAGCTGCGCGAGTGGTTTGCCCGGCGCTGGAGGCGTGCTGCTGGAGCTGGAGGTTCTTCGGCTGCTGAGGGTGCTGGTGCCGCGGGTCCCGGAGGTGCTCGTACTGGGAGTACTGGAGCTGCTGGGCCTGCGGGTACGACTGGAGCTGGAGCTGCTGAGGGTGTTGGCACTGAGGCTACTGCTGTCGGTCCTGGAGGCGGTCCTGCTGGGGGTGCTACTGGTGCTGCTGGAGGTACTGGAGCTGGAGGTGCTGCTGGCGCTGGTGCTGCCGCTGGGGGTACTGGTGCTGTCCCTGCTGTGTCTGGAGTCGCCGCGCGGCCTCGGCCGTACTTCGTTCCGCTCCTTCAGCAGGTTCTTGGTCTCCCGCCTTCTACTGGTCCTCCTCCTCCCTTAGAGTGTCCACAGCCTGTCCCGTCACAGTTCCAGTTACAGCCGGCCTCCCCACTGCCCGCTCCTTCTCCCTACACTGGTCCTACTGGAGGTCTGGCTGAGCGTCGTGAGCCTGCGTCTCGCCCTGCGTCGCCTGTCCGTCTTGCTCGCACTAGTGGTCGTGGTTCGCGTCAGCGTCCTCCTCCTGTCCCTGGCACGCACCGGATGTCTCTGCGTCCGTCCACTGCTCCTCTGCGTGCCCCTTTGCCTTCTCCTCCTGAGTCCTCTCTTCCTGCTCTTCCCGACCCGGAGTCGGACTCTCTTCGTGCTGCCAGTCCTACTGTCACTGCTGCGTCTGCCCTAGTTGCTGAGCTCGTCGACTTTGCTGCTCGCTGTCGTCTAGACTACGCTACTCGTCTTGTCGTTGCATCTGAGTCTGTCTGTCCTCCGTCCGTCGGGGGTGAGTGTGCCCTTGGCACGGACGTCCTTGAGGACAGGCAGGAGGAGTTCCAGTGTTTGGCTGCTGCTTCACCTCATCTCGTGTCCGTACTGCTTACCCCTGAGGGAGACCCGGATGCACTTGACATCCCGACTCCGCGCTCTTACGCGGAGGCGATAGAGGGTCCCTACTCCTCTCAGTGGCAGGCAGCTATGGACACAGAGATGGCTTCCTGGAAGTCCACAGGCACCTACGTTGACGAGGTTCCCCCGCCTGGGGCGAACATCGTCAGTGGCATGTGGATTTTCAGGGTGAAGCGACCGCCGGGTTCTCCGCCTGTCTTCAAGGCGCGTTACGTGGCTCGTGGCTTCAGTCAGCGGCAGGGAGTTGACTACTTTCAGACCTTCTCTCCCACCCCGAAGATGACCACTCTTCGGGTACTGCTGCACATAGCTGCTCACCGCGACTACGAGCTGCACTCTCTTGACTTCAGCACTGCTTTCTTGCAGGGCAGCCTGCATGAGGAGATCTGGCTGCGTCGCCCACCTGGCTTCACTGGGTCTTTTCCTCCTGGCACCCAGTGGAGCCTCCGGCGGCCAGTCTACGGTCTCCGCCAGGCACCGCGTGAGTGGCACGACACACTGAGGACTACACTTGCGGCTCTTGGGTTTGCTCCCTCTACTGCCGACCCGTCGCTGTTTCTGCGCACCGACACTTCTTTGCCGCCGTTCTACATCCTCGTGTACGTCGACGACTTGGTCTTTGCCACAGCTGACACTGCTGGACTCGCCCACGTGAAGTCCGAGCTGCAGAAGAGACACAGGTGCACAGACCTGGGTGAACTGCGCAGCTACCTTGGCTTGCAGATCACCCGGGACAGAGCACGCCGCACCATTACCCTGACTCAGTCACACATGGTGCAGCAGGTCCTTCAGCGCTTCGGCTTCACGTACTCCTCGCCTCAGGCCACTCCTCTGCCTACTCGCCACTCGCTCTCAGCTCTGCCTTCGGATGAGTCCGTAGAGTCGAGTGGCCCGTACCTAGAGCTTGTTGGCTGCCTCATGTACCTGATGACCTGCACACGACCTGACCTCGCATACCCTCTTAGCATTCTCGCACGCTATGTTGCTCCTGGGAGACACAGACCGGAGCACATGGCTGCAGCGAAGAGGGTGTTGCGTTACTTGTGCAGTACGTCGGGCATGGGGCTTGTGCTTGGAGGGCAGAGTCCAGTGGTCCTCACTGGGCACGCAGACGCTTCTTGGGCTGACGACCAGGCTACGCAGCGGTCGTCACAGGGTTACACCTTCAGCCTTGGTTCCGGCTCTGTTTCGTGGCGGGCTACCCGCTCGTCTTCTGTTCTCGGCTCCAGTTGTGAGGCTGAGATCTACGCCGGGGCCATGGCTGCACAGGAGCTTCGCTGGCTCACCTACCTGCTGACTGACCTCGGAGAGCCGCCTCGTTCTCCTCCAGTGCTGTACGTAGACAACAAGGCCATGCTGGCCTTGTGTCGAGAGCAGAGACTGGAGCACAGAACGAAGCACATTGCTCTCCGCTACTTCCTTGCTCGTGAGCTACAGCAGCGTGGTCAGCTGCGGCTTGCGTACGTGGCCTCTCAGGCCAACACTGCTGATATCTTCACCAAGGCACTTGCGCCTTGTGATCATCAGCGCTTCTGTACTCAGCTGGGTCTTGTGCCTACCTTGCCTCACTTGCTCACCCCTTGACCTTGTTTGTACTGTTGCATATATATATACACCTGCTCTTGCTTGTCTAGCCTTATATATATATATGTAATCCTGCATGTGAACTGGCCTTGTGGCCTTGAACTTGTGCTCAGAATGTGTGGTGACTTTGTGATCCACCCTGAGCTTGCTTTGCTTTGCTTGACTGGTCTTGTGACCCCTTGTTCTCCCCCACTTTGCCTATGGGGGTGTGTCAGATTTATATGACATAGCTACAGTAGGCTATAGTGGGGTAGCACATATGGGGTACAGTTTTCTAGGGTTTACATTTGTACCCAACTTTCCCTTACTCAATCCATTTTCCTCGTAATATTCACACATGTAACCTGTACGGTTACGCCTGTTGCCATTCCTCGATGGTAGGTCAAACGTCGGTCCAGATGGTCAACAGTCGCGACAGTTGTCTCTTGCGACTGTTGACCTTCCTGCCCTTGATACGGGCTGATCCGATATCTCGGTTGTTGCTGCTTCGATAAAGTCGGGTGCGATACTGCTGCACCTACGGGAATGCTAAGTATAATTCCCTTCACACTCCAACAAATGCTTAGAAAGCGCAAGAATCCCTATATGCGTAGGGAAAAGCATTCAACAACCTGAATGTTATTGCATATTAGTGTGCCTCATGTTCAAATACACATATTAGAGCCATTTTGGCTGGGTTCTTGCGCAAAGAAAAATTCGGCGCCTATATTTCGACTGCTTTTGCCGACAAATGCCTATAAGTGCATTAATCCCTATAGGCGTAGGGAAAATCATTCAACAACATGAATGTTATTGCATATTCGAGTGGCTCATGTTCAAATACACCTATTAGAGCATTTTCTGTGCTGGCGCCAAGACTTCTAAGAGCATACTTGTGAAGGCATAATACGTAGTAAAGGAATTGCTCACAAAGAAGATCCGAAAATTTCAAGGCACCAATTTCAAAGGCCACCACCTTCCAGCGCGGGCACGTAACGAGTACAAATGGACCGATTGCGGGAATTTCTTCCCTCCGATATTTCCAAGGGAGTAGGTTTGCAAATTTGCAACTTCATTTTGCTGAACTACCCTGTGAGCAGTTCCCGAGGTTAGCGTCAGCGACAAGCCACACAAATCCGTCAGCTATTGTCCGAGGTTACCAATCCTAATAAGTGAGGAGACGATAGTGTCATCGTCACGCATTGTTCTGGCTTGAGATTGAGAATCCGATGTAAGTTTCGAAGCTTCGTCTCTAGACGCGCTCCGCCGTCAGTATTTCGTAGGTTTTAATCGGTGCGGTCGAAGCATTTCATTGTCCAGTTTTCCTGACGCCACCGTTCTGTGACAGACCATCAGTCTAGAATCGACTTATCCGATCGGCTCCGTGCGATTTTCACGTCTCCGTTAGACATTCTCCTGTTTCTGACTGGGCTTAAACATTGTTTGGACGGAATTGTGACGGATTTGGTCGTTTAAGTTCGAAATGATGGGAGACGACGATGATTGGGGTCCTGATCTCATGGCCGACGCGTTGGAGCTGGTGATGAAGGCGGAGGCCGAAAAGGCGGCGAAGGAAGGCCAGCAGAACCACCAGCAGTATCGTCAGCACCAGCAGCAACAGCAGCATCAGCACCACCAACAGCAGCCGCAGCAGAATTCGCATCTACCAAAGCAGAACCAGCAACTTCAGCAGCAGCAGCAACATAATCAACACGCACAACAGCATCAGTGGAGTTCACTACATCAGCCTCACCAGGCGAAGCCATATCAGCAACATCAGCACCATAACGTTTCCTCCTATCATCATGACCAAAAACAGCAGCAAATCCCACATTTTCACCAGCAGCAGCACAACCAGAAACAGCCACCACCAATGCAGCAACAGGCTCCAATTACTGAAAACCGCAATCAAGAATCCAGCATCCATCCTCCTTATCAGAATGGCACTGCGTGGCCCAATAACGAGACTCATCAGAAGATCAACCAAGGTCCTGCTTCTTCTGACGGCCGATCCGCTCCACACTCCCTCCACGCCCAACAACCGAACCTGTCTTCCGGAGCTGCACCTTCCAGGCCTGCGTCAATGGTTCGGACCAACTCTTCAGCCCCCCCTCCAGCTGTCTACGGCCGAGCGAAGGGAGATCGCAGGTTCGGTGCCCTCTTCCCAGCACCAGGCTTCGCAGCATCCCCCATCGCCCCTCCCCTACCCACCATCCCATTGGCTCCTCCTGTCCCCCCAACACCTCCTTCTCCCCTTCCAAACTCTGCCTTTCCTCCCCTTCGTGCTCCTGATGCTGCCACTGCTCCTGCTCCTGGCGTTACTGAATCTGGTGGCTTTCAAAGGAGGAGTATGCATGAACCTGGGAGCAGCCAAGGCGGATGGGACCCAAGGCGCCAGCTGTCAAGCGCCAGAAGCAGTCCTTGAATGAACAGTTTCAAGGCATGGATGACCAGTACCAAGGGATGCATGAACAGTACCAAGGCATGGATGAACAGTGCCAGGCCGTGGGTGAAGAGCACAAAGCAGGAGATGACCGGAAAGAACGGAAAGAAGGGCGCCTTGAGGAGGAAGCGGCTGGATCTCTGAGGGAGAGGCTGAGGGAGAAGGAAGCAGCGATGGAGGGTCTGCTGGCGAAACTCCAAGAGGTGAGTACAATGTCTCTGTTTATTCCAGGCAACATGATTTCTTTCTTGGTACTGAAATAGCTGCTGGTCAATATCAATGTTCCGCAGTTATGCCGTTTTGGCCTGCTTTCTGCTCCCATTCTTCTTGTTTGTTTTCTGCACCCTGATTCCCGTTCTATTTGAACAGGCAGAGAAACAGCTGAGGTGCCTTCGCCAGCGAGATTCACATTCCGCTGCCACTGTTCCTGGCCAAGACAAGACCCAGGTTAGGCATGGCCCAGGGTTGTTGTCGTTGTTGTTGGGTTTAGGATTGGGCTCGCTGAGTCTGTTTCTTCACCAAAAGTTACTTGCTTTCTACCCCTTAGCCCCCAACGTCATGCTGTCCTTCAGCCTGTAGTTCTCTTCGTTTTTCACCAACCCTGCAACTTCACTTGTTTGCTTAGTTACTCACCAAGCGCCGTGTCATTGCGCGCCCTCTCTCCTGTACATGTGTCTTGTTTTCTTCACTTATTCTCTCGTCTACTTTTTTCCAGATGGATAGCAAAGACATTGAGATTGAGCGTCTCACAGCCGAACTCCTGTTCAAAGTAAGATGCTCAAATTAGCTCACACTCTGCTGTGCCACTTTTGAGAATTCTCAAAAGTCGCACAAATATAGGTTATCTCCTTAAGCATGTTCAGGTAGACGAGTTCAGTCACTCCTTCTGTACTCCCTCACTCAAAATTCCAGTCCTTCCGTTGTTGAAATGATGTCAAAATTGCAACAGTTCGTTCTTCTTCGGGGTACGTTGATCTGCGCAGAAGAGGAGTTGGAGAAGAGGAGCTTTGTTCATATCCTCTTTTGTTCCTTTGCCATGCACGGATATGCGGGTACTTGCAGGAAGAGGAGATGGACCAGGTTCGCAAGCAGCGAGAGGAGGAGGAGCAAAGGCGACAGGCAGCAGAGGCAGAAGCAAGGGCTTTAAAGGAGAAAATGGCGAAGGGTGGGACAGAGAGGTGAGAATAGGAAGGGATGAGACGTTCGAATGATGAAAGGTGAGACATTGGGGAGGAGGAGAAACGTGGGGATGTGATTGACTTGCTGCTTCCATGTCGCATCCTCCTGTTTTCTTGTTACTCGTTTATCCGTTTTGATTCGTTCTATCTCTCCCATTTTCGGTGGTTCTATTCCACACCGACCATCTCCAGGGAGCCACGTGTGCAGGAGGATCGTGTCGAGATTTTGGAGCAGCCAAATGGAAAGGATGTGAACGCAGGCAACACAGAAGAGCCACGCCGTTCTGCTGCTGCTGCTTCTGGAGCTGCTGCTGCTGGTAGTGGTGGTGGTGGTGGCAGTGGAGTTGCTGCTGCTGCTTGCGGTGGTGGTGGTGGTACTGCAGCTGCTGCTTCTAATGTAGCTGCTGGTGCTGCTCGTGCTGATTCTGGCGCTGCAACTGGTGTCACTACCGCTTGTCCTGTTGCCGATGCTGCTACGGGTGCTGCTGCTGCTGCTGGGGCCTCTGGAACCGTTGCTGCTTCAGCCTCGGACCGTGACATGGCATGTTTGCACAGTGCCCTGCAGAGAGTGTGGAACGGCCGAATGCCCTCCCCATCTCCTACCTCGCACTTAGCTAAGTGTGACAGATCACTGCCTGTTGGGAGTACCGTGAGAGTTGGCAAGTACGGTACAGTGAGCATGGGAGGGGGATCGGAGAATAGGCAGGAGGAGCAGAGGCTGGAAAGGAGAGGGGGTGAGGGGAAGCAAGCAAGTGGGAGGAAGCAGGGGAATGATGACATGGCATTGATGGAAGCTGACAGGGATGATGCCGGCGCTGACTCAGCGCATGACCACAGTGAGTCAGCACGCAGATTCGATGAGTCAAGATCCATGATGCGTGACTCAGCAGAGCACAGCCGGTTTGTGGCATCACAGCTGATAGCGCACTGTCCTCAAGACTTTCTATCCCTCGTTGCAACTCCCCCTGCTGCTCACTTCCCTCCTGCCCTGGGTGCAACACCCGTTGCCACTCATCTATTCAACACTCCCACAGAAAAGCCCACTCGTGTGGAGCACAGACCCATTGCCTCAGGCTCAGGCCCACTACAGGTGCTGCATTGTCGCACCCCCCCACACGCACAGACTCATAGTCTAGGCACGGCACGTCTCCTTTTTTCTGCAGATGAAGCAAGGGGATCAGCGGTTTCTCTGGGACGGAGAGGTGGAGAGGAGGATGTGCGGAGTGGGGGAGTGGGTGGGGATGCCATGTGCGCAAATGTGCAGCAGCAACTGCAGATCGGCTTCTCAAATGTGAGTGATGATGATATTTAGTTGCGTGCATGTGTGTCAAGTTCTAACAATGTGTGCATGGTAGTTGTGTGCATGGTAGATGTGTGCATGGTGGATGTGTGCATGGTGGATGTGTGCATGGTGGATGTGTGCATGGTGGATGTGTGCATGGTAGATGTGTGCATGGTAGATGTGCGCATGCTGTGTGTGCATGGGATTTCCTTGAGTCGCCTCAGAAGGTCTACATGCATGGAATCTCTAACATGTCAGTCGTTTGATTTAGGCCCAGCTTCCTGTCGTCCATCCAAACGCACTTTCTTTCCTTGTGAGAATTCTCAAAAGTGAATTCCATCTTTTGAGAATTCTCAAAAGTTCTTTCCTTTTGCGGCGCCTCGGATATCCATCCAAACCCACTTCGTTTCCTCTCCCCCCCCCCCCCCCCCCCCCCCGCAAAATACCGCAAATGATTGCGTGACTGACTTATCCTGCTGAGCTCTCATGACCTTCTTCTCAATCCCCTCCTCTTATCCCCAGCTTTTGTATTGCTCACTCTCCCTCACTAACTCTTGCGTTATCATCCCCTTCCTGTCCCCATCGTTATCCCTACCCCACTTCCTCTGAAATCACACCAGCTCCTGATTGGCATCGACTCGCCCCACCACTTCTTCTCCACGCTGCTGGATTTCGCCTGCTCACCAGTGATTCTATCCCAGGTAACGCCAGTCCCAGGTAACGCCTGGTTGAGACTTAGTGTTAGCGGGAGCACATCTCGAAGCCGAGGTACATCTTGAAACAGCTTTGCACACACGCACGCGTCGGATTCTCGTGCCTGCATTTGCTTTCCATCCTCCTCTTTTGTTCTTTGAGTCGGCTAAAGAAACAACCTGACTTGACAAACGCTTGAGTCGACTAAAGAAACAACCTGACTTGACAAACGCTTGAGTCGACTAAAGAAACAACCTGACTTGACAAACGCTTGAGTCGACTAAAGAAACAACCTGACTTGAAAATCGCTTGAGTCGACTAAAAAAACCCTCGACTTCAAGAGCTTTTGAGTAAACTCAATAAACGGCCGAGTCTTGTGCCTGCATTTGCTGTTCACCCTCCTCTTTGGGTTTCCCTCCCTCTCCGCTCCATCGTTCTCGCTTGCAAGCTTGTAGAGGCCTCTCTGTGCTGCTTCGAGTGGACCTTTGGTTTAACGTTTGCCTTATTCATCATGTCCCTCCTTTACATCCCTTCCCCTCCCTCCCACCCCTTGTCCAGCCATCTCGCCTGCAAGCGTGGCAAGCCCTCTCCTTTCTGCTCCGAGTGGACCACACCTGCCGCTCTCTTCTGCTCTCTGCTGCCTCCTCTGCTGCAGCGGCCACTGCATCTGCTGCTTCTGGTGCTGCTTCCCCACTTGCTGCTGCGGCTGGTTTTCCAGATGCTGCTGTTGTTACTGCTGCTGCTGCTGTTGCTGCAGCTGATGTTTCAGATGCTGGTGTTACAGCTGCTGCTGATGCTGCCCCCCCGGGGGAAACAGGAGGTTTGAGAAGGAGCGCGAGGAGGAGAAGAGGAGGGAGGCAAGGAAAACCGGTTGAAGATACTGAAATGGCTGATGCCGATGGGGGAAATGGTCATGGTGATGGTGATGGTGATGCTGACGATGACGGTGGTGGTGGTGAGAATGACAGGAAGCGGATAGGAGAAGGAGCACAGGAGGGCAGATCAGACCAAGCTGCACAAGTGCGGGTCCCACCAGTGCGTCAAGGGGTCCTGACTGAAAGGAGATCGCTGGTGCATGGTGAGGGTGGTGAGGGGGGGGAATTCGAGACGGACACGGGTGAGCAGCAGGGCATGTGGGTGAGGGAGTGGAGGCTCGTGATGGCTGCTGCATTTCCTACAAGCGTAGCAACTGAATGGACTGATCTAACCGTGGAAACATTGAGACGGAAACTACTGACAGAAGCAGATGCAGCAGCAGCAGCGGCAGCTCAGGCAGCAGCAGAAGCAGCAGCACCGGCAGCAGCAGGTGTGGCAGCGGGAAGCATCATAGCTTCAGCACTAGCAGCCATTCAGATTCTGGTTGCTTCTAGTGCCTCTCTCACAGACCGCCACGTGTCCTTCTCTCATTTGCTGCCAAGGCTCCTGACGTTGCTGGCAGCGTGGGAAGCAGGAAGAGTGAAGGGTGATAATAACGAGAGAGTGAGGGTGGTAGGGGTGGTGATGAAACTGATCCTGCTGCTGCTCCTCCCGCTTCCATCACATTTCCTGGATAAGCACATTCTGCTACAGTCACCAAATTCTGGGACAGTGAGTGATGATGAGCACTCAGCAGTGACATCTGCTGCTGCTTTTGCTGGCCTGCTGCTAGACGTCCTGTGCTCCCTCTTACAGGCCACTGCTACTATGCAAGTCCACCGCAGGACACAGGCACTTAGCATGCAGACCCGAACTGTTTCAGGAGGATTCAGCCATCGTGAAGCTTCTTATAAAGGGGACAGGGGGGGGTTGGCGAGAGGGTTCAAGGCTGCGTGTGAGGGGGAGAGGAGGGCCTTGAGACGGCTCAAAGGTTTTGGCACATCTCTAAGGGGGGTGGGGGAAGGGTACGGGTGTGCGTGTGGAGTGATAGAAGTGCTGGGGCTGCTGTGTGGCTGGGCTGCTGGGAAAGGGATGGAGGAGGGGAGTGGTTTTAGTGGAGAGGAGGGGAGGAGTGGAAGTAGAGGGAGTGAGTGTGGGAGGAAGGAAGGCGAGGAGACGGGAGGTTTGCAGAGGGTGAAGCAAGAGGAGCAGAGACGGATGCTGGAGCAGGGGGAAGGAATTGGGCAGGACACAGCAGGACGGGTGAGAGCAGGAGGAGGGGTGACAGCAGGAGTTCAGGTGGAAGGGATGGATGTGGAGGGGGGGAGCGCTCTTGCTGCTACAGGTGCTGCCAATGCTTCAGCCACTGCTAATGCTACAGCCGCTGCCAACGCTACAGCCAATGCTACAGCCTCTGCGAATGCTGCTGAAGCTGCAGGTGTTGGGATGAGGAACGGGAGGGGCACCGGAGCGGTGGAGAGCGGTTGGGAGGTAATGGCCCTCGTTCTGCCTCGGCTCTTTGACGTTCTGGCGACTGAAATAGCGCGGGTGAGGGAGGTGGTTGAGGGAGTGGGGATGGATACAGCGGGGTTGGAGGGGGTAGGGGTGGACCCAGCGCACGTTCAGGTCGTTGGGGGCTTGGTTCGGTCACAGGCTCGGGTGCTTACAGGCTTGGTTCGGCTGCTCCGGACACTGCTGGTGCAAGCTGCTTCGCTCCCCCTCCCTGCGTCTCCTTGCTCCTCCCCGCAACGCCAAAGCAGCCATGCTGCTAGTGGCAATAATGAGGCTGGCGCTGCTGATACTGCTGGCGATAGTGCTGCGGGCGCTACTGCTGCTGCTGCTGCTGCTTGTGCTAATGCGGAAGGGTCTTCTATTGCAACAAGAGTCGAGGCATTCGCGCTAATCGGCGAAATGAGCAAGAAAGTACAGTATTCGATCTTCCTGGCGAGAACACCAAGAACTTGGTGATGAGCTGGAAGGGCAATGAGCTGGAAGATGACGGATGACAGCGGGAAACACCCCCCAATCCTATTGGCTCGCGTATTTTTTCCTCGATCACCCGTTGCCAAATCATCTGGCCCGATCAAGTTCCCAAGGAACAAATTGAACCGCGAGAGCACCTGAACCTTCCGTTCACAAATCTTGTAGCGATTTCAATGCAATCCCGCACGTCACGCACATTTTTTCGCGAATACTCATAGTCGGTCTATAGATGTAAAATACTTGTGCCACGTCACACCACCTCCTAGAAAAATATTTTCCTGCCCCATACCCAAACCAATTGTACCCGATATCAGAGTGCCCGTCAAACCACACCACAACAATACGCGTCCTCAGCAGATCCGCTTATATTCAGTCTGAAACCACGTAAGTTTACCAACCACCCTCTGAATTGTACTGTACATTTGAAATTAGTCGAGGGATGCCGGGTCGCGTTGGGATGAGTTTGAATGAACACATTTCGGCCGCCTCGAATTTTGAGTTCATTGGGAATGCTTTCTGACATATTCTTTCTAGGCGGAATTATCTTTGGCGGCGCCAGACACCACAGCCTCCAACGAAACACCACTCCAAGTCGTCACCATTCAACAGCGGCGGCGATGATCTCTGCCACTCGTTTCACTATTTCGCAACCTAGCTTGCTATTCTAACGGCACCAATGCACCATACCAGAGGCCCCGCGCTTGATCGCATCGCGCGGCAGAGATTCGCCAAAACACACAAAAGCTTTGGGATGAGTCCACATGCACATTCGGTCGCGTTGAAAGTCCCCATGGAAAATGTTCTTCGACATTTCCTAGGCGGGGAAATTCTATGGTGGCGGCGGCCATCACATCTCTATGGTGACCAATATTCATCGGTGGTGGCTATCATCTCCACCACCCGTTCAGCATATTCCTGTAACCCGCAAATTATTCGAACCCCTTCCCGCCCAGTACTAGCAGCAGCGAAGGTCCGCACCGCGTTGCGCCACGCCTCACCGCCAACGGCAACTTTCCGAACCTGCATCACCTCACCGCAAACACTTTGAGACGCGCCGCTCCGCTTGCGCAGCCCGCACCGCACCCAGAAGTTTCCGACCCGCGTCGTCTCTATCGACACTCTCCTCCTTCCAACCACCTTGTTCGATCGTGCCTTTCCTTCCATCAGCGCACTACAACTTCCTATTGTCAACTTCACTCTCGGATTTCAACCATCCCAAATATTTCGTCGGAAGAACTTCTTAAGGGAGCTCCGTCCCCGTAAGCTCCGTCTCCATGAGCTCCGTCTCAATGTGCTCTACCTGTGGAATTCATGCGAAAAGCTCTATTGAGCAATCATGAAGCCACCCGAGCTAGTACAAGGGAAAGGCCAAGGCAAGCAGCAGCGCGTCTTAGAGTCCGCGTAGGTTCGCGTAGGCGTTAGAGTTAGCGTAGAGTCTAGAGTCGTGGGTGGGGTGGGTGGGTAGAGAGTCTAGAGAGCTGCTTGCAAGCCTTGGCCGGAACCTTGTACTACGCCCTGTTCTTCGCGGCGAGAACTACATCGTGAGAAACTTCTTATGGCGAGAACTCCACCGTCAAGATCGCGAGAACCCGGGAAGATCTTTACGGCAAGTTGACCACCGCGATATAATCCACCGTGATTATCATCGGGAAGTCTTCGCTTCGAGATCTTCTCAAGACGATCTTCAATGGCGCTTTCCCCGTCGCTGTTGGCGATTACTTCGGCGCAGCTACCAAGGCGAAGGAGATGGAATTGTCATCTCTTTTAAGTGGACGTAAGTAGCTCTTTTGCAACTTCTGCAACTGTTTCTCTCGTATTTTGCAACTGTTTTCTCATTCTTCATAAGGTTTTACTGGATAAGCTCTAACGGATTTTCCTTCTTCCTGCAGGACACCGCCTTGGCGCTTTTCGACCAATCTCTATCGGAAGTCAAGCCGAGGTCGTGGAATGCCTCGTCGTGACGCGGCCTACTGCTTCGCCTCGACGCAACGATGCGCTTCTTCCGTCGCATGGTGGCAATCGCAAGGACATCTTCGCCAAAGTGGACATCACTGCGACAAAGTCGCCTACTGCTCCGGCAGATCCTTGTCTACTGCGACATCTTCGTCGCCGCAAGGAGACGATCTTCGTCCTTCTCTTGGTAAGTATCGTCAATTTCAGCTTGTATTTTCTTTACGTTTTACTAACTTGCTCTTTTGTGTTTTGTGTCGTGCAGAAGGAGCGGGATGGGAAGCTGGCGGCGAGCAAGGGGGTTAACGAACTGGTCTCCCTCTCCTGGTAAGTCTCGTCGATTTCAGCTAGTTATGTTTTCGTTTACTAATTATCTCTTGTGTGTTCTCTGTCTTAGTGCAGAAGGAGCGGGATGGGAGCTGGCGACGACCAAGGGAGTGAGTTCTCTCCCTCTCTTGGTAAGTATCGTCGATTTCAGCTAGATTTTTCTTTACGTTTTACTAATTTCCTCTTGTGTGTTCTCGGTCTTAGTGCAGAAGGAGCGGGATGGGAGCTGGCGGCGACCAAGGGAGTCTCACGGGGAGAGCTCTCCCTCTCTTGGTAACTATCGTCAATTTCAGCTAGAACTATCATTACGTTTTACTAACTTCCTCTTGTGTGTTCTCTGTCTTAGTGCAGAAGGAGCGGGATGGGGAGCTGGCGATGAGCAAGAAGGAACACGGGGAGAGCTCTCCCTCTCTTGGTAACTATCGTCAATTTCAGCTTGTATTCTCTTTACGATTTACTAACTTCCTCTTGTGTGTTCTCTGTCTTAATGCAGAAGGAGCGGGATGGGGAGCTGGCGACGACCAAGAAGGAACACGGGAAGAGCTCTCTCTCTCTCTTGGTAACTATCGTCAATTTCAGCTAGAATTTCCTTTACGTTTTACTAACTTCCTCTTGTGTGTTCACTGTCTTAATGCAGAAGGAGCGGGATGGGGAGCTGGCGACGACAAAGAAGGAAGGAAGAGCTCTCTCTCTCTCTCTCTTGGTAACTATCCTCAATTTCAGCTAGAATTTCCTTTGCGTTTTACTAACTTCCTCTTGTGTGTTCTCTGTCTTAATGCAGAAGGAGCGGGATGGGGAGCTGGCGACGACCAAGAAGGAACACGGGAAGAGCTCTCTCTCTCTCTTGGTAACTATCGTCAATTTCAGCTAGAATTTCCTTTACGTTTACTAATTTCCTCTTGTGTGTTCACTGTCTTAATGCAGAAGGAGCGGGATGGGGAGCTGGCGACGACAAAGAAGGAAGGAAGAGCTCTCTCTCTCTCTCTCTTGGTAACTATCCTCAATTTCAGCTAGAATTTCCTTTGCGTTTTACTAACTTCCTCTTGTGTGTTCTCTGTCTTAATGCAGAAGGAGCGGGATGGGGAGCTGGCGACGACCAAGAAGGAACACGGGAAGAGCTCTCTCTCTCTCTTGGTAACTATCGTCAATTTCAGCTAGAATTTCCTTTACGTTTACTAATTTCCTCTTGTGTGTTCTTTGACTAGATGCAGAAGGAGCGGGATGGGGAGCTGACGACGACCAAGAAGGAACACGAGGAGAGCTCTCTCTCTCTTGGTAACTATCGTCAATTTCAGCTAGAGTTTTCTTTACATGTTACTAACTTCCTCTTGTGCATTCTCTGTCTTAATGCAGAAGGAGCGGGATGGGGAGCTGACGACGACCAAGAAGGAACACGCGGAGAGCTCTCCCTCTCTTGGTAACTATCGTCAATTTCAGCTAGTATGTATTTTACGTTTTACTAACTTATTCTTGTGTGTTCCCTGTTTTAATGCAGAAGGAGCGGGATGGAAGGCTGGCGACGAGCAAGAAGGAACACGGGGAGATCTCTCCCTCTCTTCGTAAGTCTCGTCAATTTCAGCTAGTATGTTATTTACGATTTACTCATTTATTCTTGTGTGTTCTCTGTCTTAGTGCAGAAGGAGCGGGATGGGAGCTGGCGACAAGGGAGGTCAAGAAGAAATGAACGCTTTCCCTATCCTGGTAAGCACGGTCCGATTCCGTTCGCTTTTTATTCTTTCGAGATTTCTAACTTCGAGTTTCGTGCCTCTTGTGAACCAGGAGCGGGAGGAGCGCGTGGCAACAGCGTGAAGGTAAAGAAGAAGAGAACGCTCTCCTTCTCCTGGTAAGCACGGTCTTATTTCGTTCGTTACTTCTTTTTCGAGATTTCTTAACTTCGAGTTTCGTGGCTTGTGAAGCAGGAGCGGGATGAGGAGCAGCACGTGGCAACAGCGGGAGGAAGAAGAATCACTCTCCTTGTCCTGGTAAGCATGGTCTGCTATCTTTCGTTTCTTCTATTTCGAGATTTCTAACTTCGAGTTGGTGTCTTTCGCGCAGGAGCGGGCGGAGGAGGAGCGCAGGCAACACCTGGAGCGGGCTGGGGAGGTACCACGCGGAGAGCTCTCCCTCTCTCTGTAAGTATCGTCAGTTTCAGTTAGTGTTCTGTTTACGTTTTACTGTACTAAGTATTCTTTGTGTTCTGTCTTAGTGCAGAAGGAGCGGGACTCGGAGCTGACGGCGAGCAAGGGGGTGACGGAATGGTTCGGCTCTGCTGGTAAATTCCGTCACTGTTTTACCTCGTTTCCGGTCATCAGTCTTCTGTTTTTGCCCTTTAGCGACTATCTGTTACCTAACGTTTTTTTCCTTGCCCTTCCGTGCCTTTTAAATGCGGAGGGAGCAGGAACAGGGGCAACACCTGGAGCGGGCGGAGGAGGACACGGGGCTAGATCTCCCTCTTCCGGGAAGTTTTGTCAATTTCAGCTGTATTTTCGTTTACGTTTTACTAAGTTTCTCTTTTGTGTTCTGTCTTTGTGCAGAAGGAGCGCCATGGGGAGCTGGCGGCGAGCAAGGGGATAAACTGACTGGTCTCCCCTTTCTAGTAAGTTCCGTCAATTTCAATTTCGTTCTTCCTTATCAAAACACTAACGTCCTCCCTTGGTTTTGGTTTGTGGCCAGGAGCGTGAGCGGGCGAGGAGCGCGGAGAGAGTAGCCGCGCGCCTCGATGGAGCAAGGAGCTTGGAGCGCCGAGCTTGGAGCAACCAGTCGTGTAAGTGGGTCTGGGCCCTGGCTCCCTGGGTGGTTAGGTCTACGTTAGGAGCGTTAGTCAGAACGTTTAGGAGCGGTTAGTCAGATCGTTAGGCTCGAATTAGGCCTAGCTAGGGGACGAGTTAGCCTTAGCTAGGCTCGGATCTGGTTTGCGGTCTAGTCTAGACCTAGGCTCGAATTAGCTAGGACGTTAGGTTCGGACGGTCAGGTGTGGTTGGGCATGGTTGGGTTCGGTTAGGATTGTCTTGATCTTCCCTCTCTTCCTTACGGTGGGACCTGTGGGAGCACCAGCTGTTCCACGGCAGCTGCGACGGCAGGCGCCTGCTCGTCGTGCCGTGGCCCACCAAGACCCACCATGGCGTGGGCTCACAGGTGGGAGGAGGGTGCTAGGTGGGCTTGCAGGTGGGAGAGGCGTGCTAGGTGGGCTTGCAGGTGGGAGAGGCGTGCTAGGTGGGCTTGCAGGTGGGAGAGGCGTGCTAGGTGGGCTTGCAGGTGGGAGAGGCGTGCTAGGTGGGCTTGCAGGTGGGAGAGGCGTGCTAGGTGGGCTTGCAGGTGGGAGAGGCGTGCTAGGTGGGCTTGCAGGTGGGAGAGGCGTGCTAGGTGGGCTTGCAGGTGGGAGAGGCGTGCTAGGTGGGCTTGCAGGTGGGAGAGGCGTGCTAGGTGGGCTTGCAGGTGGGAGAGGCGTGCTAGGTGGGCTTGCAGGTGGGAGAGGCGTGCTAGGTGGGCTTGCAGGTGGGAGAGGCGTGCTAGGTGGGCTTGCAGGTGGGAGAGGCGTGCTAGGTGGGCTTGCAGGTGGGAGAGGCGTGCTAGGTGGGCTTGCAGGTGGGAGAGGCGTGCTAGGTGGGCTTGCAGGTGGGAGAGGCGTGCTAGGTGGGCTTGCAGGTGGGAGAGGCGTGCTAGGTGGGCTTGCAGGTGGGAGAGGCGTGCTAGGTGGGCTTGCAGGTGGGAGAGGCGTGCTAGGTGGGCTTGCAGGTGGGAGAGGCGTGCTAGGTGGGCTTGCAGGTGGGAGAGGCGTGCTAGGTGGGCTTGCAGGTGGGAGAGGCGTGCTAGGTGGGCTTGCAGGTGGGAGAGGCGTGCTTGGTGGGCTTGCAGGTGGGAGTGGGGGAGGGCGTGATGTGAGACGCTTCAAAAGTTGGGATCTGTGGGTGGGAGCACCAGCTGTTCCCCGGCAGCTGCGACGGCAGGCGTCTGCTCGTCGTGCCGTGGCCCACCAAGGCCCACCACGGCGTGGGCTCACAGGTGGGAGGCGCGGTGCTAGATGGGTGGGTAGGCAGGTGGGAGAGGGTGTGATGTGAGACGTCTCTCAAAAGCCGGGACCTGTGGGAGCACCAGCTGTTCCACGGCAGCTGCGACGGCAGGCGCCTGCTCGTCGTGCCGTGGCCCACCAAGTCCCACCATGGTGTGGGGTCGCAGGTGGGAGTGTGCGTGCTACGTGGGTGTTGAGGGGCCTCAAATGCTCCCCCACTCCCTTGCACTCACCCACTCACTGTCATCATGAGATGCATGTGATGAGCACGTTCCTGAGTCTGGTCTTCCCTGCCATCATTACCCATCATTACCGCCATCATTACCCATCATTACCTCCATCCTTACCCATCAGATACACGTGATGAGCACGTTCCTGAGCCTCGCCTTGATTCACAACCGCACACTCGTGCCCGCGCCTGGCTCGTACGACCGAGCCCTCACCGAGACATGCAACTGTGAGTGACATGCAACTGTGAGGTTGCAGGTACGACCAGCTTATGCTAAGCCCGCTTGCCTTTGTTGAGGTGCCTGGAAACTCGTGCCCGCGCCTGGCTCGTACGACCGAGCATTCACCGAGACATGCAACTGTGAGTGCGACGCCCAGCTGTGAGTGCGACACCCAGCTGTGAGTGCGACGCCCAGCTGTGAGTGCGACGCCCAGCTTATACTGATCTAAGCCTGCCTTGGTGCGGACCTGCAACCTCCGCTTCTGAGTATACCCAGCTGTTGAATCATATCTATTCCACTTTAATTGAGACTATTACATTGGCACCATGCTCAACCGCTTCCTTTTCCCTCCATGCTCAACCGCTTCCTTTTCCCACACCCACTCCCCATTTCCCACCCACTCCCCCCCCCCCCATTCTCCCCCCCTCCCCCCCCACCCCCTTTCCCAGCCACCAGCATGGGCGGAGCGTGGGATTGTTATTTCTTCCCCATAGTGAATCCCGACTGTGAGCGCGTGGTCTCGGATATGATCGCCAACAACACCATGCCCTCCCTCTCTCTTCGGACAAGGTGGGCCACAATCGCCTCGCTGCCTCGGCCAACCCACTAACCCCTTCCCTCCCCCCCTCCCCCCCCTCCCCCTCCCCACCCCCTTTCCCAGCCACCAGCACGGGCGGGGCGTGGGGTTGCTACTTCTTCCCCATAGTGAACCCCGACTGTGAGCGCGTGGTATCGGATATGACCGCCAGCAGCACCATGCCCTCTATGCTCCCCCCCCCCCTTCCCCTCCCCCTCCCCTTCCCTTCCTCACCTTTCCCCCAGCCACCAAAACAGGCGGGGCGTGGGGTTGCTACTTCTTCCCCATAGTGAATCCCGACTGTGAGCGCGTGGTATCGGATATGACCGCCAGCAGCACCATGTTCTGCCCTCCGTGTCCTCCGACAAGACAGGGCACAATCCCCTCGCTGCCTCGGCCGACCCACCCACGTGCTCCCCCGCTCCCCCTCCCCTTCCTCCTTTCCCAGCCACAAGCACGGGCGGGGCGTGGGGTTGCTACTTCTTCCCCGTAGTGAATCCCGACTGTGAGCGCGTGGTATCGGATATGACCGCCAGCAGCACCATGCCCCCCATGCTCCCCCCCCCTGCCCCTCCCCCCTCATTTTCCCCAGCCACGGGCACGGGCGGGGCGTGGGGTTGCTACTTCTTCCACATAGTGAATCCCGACTGTGAACGTGTGGTCTCGGATATGACCGCCAGCAGCACCATGCCCGCCCTCTCCTCCGACAAGACAGGGCACAATCGCCTCGCTGCCTCGGCCGACCCACCCCCATGCTCCCCCCACCCCCACGCTCCCCCCTTCCCTTTTCCAGCCACAGGCACGGGCGGGGCGTGGGGTTGCTACTTCTTCCCCGTAGTGAACCCCGACTGTGAGCGAGTAGTCTCGGATATGATCGCCAGCAGCACCATGCCCCCCATGTCCTCCGACAAGACAGGGCACAATCGCCTGGCTGCCTCGGCCGACCCTGTGGTGCATCTCAACTCCAGCTGCGACAGCCAGATGAAGTTTGAGGCCCGTGCTGCTAAGTGAGTTGTAGGGGGAGGGGAAGGGTAAGGGGAAAAGGGGGAAAGGGGAAGGGAAATGGGGGAAGGATGTGCTTTTGAGACGTCTCAAAAACATACTTGAGGACAAACGCGTGGGTGTGTGGGCTAATGATTTAGTGTTGTTGTGACAACTTGAAGGGGGTGAGGAGGTGTGTGTGGGGCCCAAGTGTCAGGAGGAAATACATTCGCATCCTCTCTTCCGTCACACCTCTCCCCTTCTCTCCCTCTTCCCCCTCTCCCGCTCCTTACCTCTGCCACTCACTCTCCCTCCCTCCCCCTCTCCCCCTCTCCCTCGAATGGTCCTTTCATTGACGTATAACTTGGAGTACAGTCAAGAGCAAGAGGAGCCTATATAAGGCTAACTATTCCCTTCTCCCCCTCTCCCCCTCTCCCCCTCTCCCTCTCTCTCTCCCGCACTCTTGTACTCGTGCACCCCCCCACACCCCTCTCCCCCCTTCCAGGTTCCTATTTGCTTCCCAACCTCAAAGCCCCACCCCAGCCCCCCACCCCAGCCCCCCACCCCTGCCCCCCACCCCTGCCCCCCACCCCTGCCCCCCACCCCGCCCTCCAGTGCCCCAGGCTATGGGGCGATGCGTACGCGAGGGGCCCGAATGTGGTGGATTACACTCATTCGGGGAGCAGCCGCACGTTGACACCAAACATCAATGGTGCGACTTTTGAGGCGCCTTAAAGGCCCCAACCCCACCCTATACATGGGCAAACGAGTCGAGTTTTTCCTCGACTCGTTCGAGGGACTCGAAAAGCTCGAGTTTCGAGTTTGCTTTTTCGTCTAAAAAACTCGGTTGCTCGAGTCGAGTTTTGCTCGCGAGTTTCAAAAAACTCGTGAAAAACTCGGCTACCAAACAAGTTTTTTCAAAACTCGCGAGTTTTTGGGGCTCGTGAGCAATTCGCCGCCAGATCTGCTCGCACCTAGCATTTCGCCGCCAGATCTGCTCGCACCTAGCATTCCGCCGCCAGATCCGCCCGCACCTAGATTTCGCCGCTAGATCCGCCCGCACCTAGCATTCCGCCGCTAGATCCGCCAGCACCTAGCATTCCGCCGCTAGATCCGCACGGCATTTCCTTTCACTAAGCTGGTTTCGTGGGGTGGTGGGTAAGGGGGGTGTTTAACAACGAGTCGAGTTTTACTTGCCTCGGACGAGTTTTCTTTGAACTCGTCCGAGTGTTGAAAAAACTCGGTAAAATGGTCGAGTTTCGAGTTGCTTTGTGGCACAAAAAACTCGGCGAGTTTTCCTCGACTCGACTCGTGTGTGACAGAAAACTCGTCAAAACGAGTCAAGTAAAACTCGACTCGTCTTTTGCCCATGTATACCCCACCCCTCCCCCACCTCCCCAGGCTATGGGGCGATGCGTACGCGAGGGCTCCGAATGTGGTGGAGTACATGGGGGCGCAACCGCCTGTTGAGGACAAACACCCCATGGTGCGTGCGTTTCATGGCTCAAAACTAACCCAGGCTATGGGGTGATGTGTGTACATGAGGGCCCCGAATGTGGTGGAGGAGTATATGGGGGAGCAACCACCCGTTGACACCAAACAAACACCTGATGGTGCGTGCGGGTGTGCGCTCGCTTGCTCGTGGGAGTGGTTGTGCAAATGAATTCGCACTGTATGGTACACAATGGCTTTTGAGTCGACTCAATAGTCACCCGAATGTGGTGGGGTATATGGGGGAGCAGCCGCAAGTTGAGACCAAACACCCGATGGTGCGTGCGTGTGTGCGCTCGCTTGCAGGTGTGGTTGTTCAAATGAATCCGCTTGGTTCAGAGTTAGCTGGTTGGTTGGTACACAGGGTCTCGTTTTGAGGCGCCTCAAAACGGGTCTCGTTTTGAGGCACCTCAAAAGTTGCACAAATGAATCCGCTTGGTACATAATTAGCTGGTTGGTACGCAGGGTTATCAAGTCATCCGCATGGTAAACGCCCAGCCAGACCACGTCCTGCCCCATAACCCTCCCTCTTCCCGCCTCCCTCTCCCCGCCTTGCCCCACGGCATCCACACCACGTCTTACCCCTTCCACTACCCCTCCCCTCCCTGCCCTTTTTCCTCGGTCACCTGGCAGGTGCACTGGTGGCGATCCCAGTCATCGCGCTTCATGCTGCGCTCCCCTCCCTCTCTCCCTCCCCCTACACCTGGCTGCCAGGTGCACTGGTGGCGATCCCAGTCAACACGTTTCATGCTGCGCTGGCCCTCGCCTCACACGTGCCACCAAATCAACAAGGAGCGCCACACAGCCTACGGCCTTCTCGCCGCATCCCACCTCTCTCGATACACCGAAACCCAGCGCGTCTTACCCGTCCCCTACCCCTCCCCTGCTCTCCCACACCAACCAGGTGCACTGGTGGCGATCCCAGTCGACACGCTTCATGCTGCGCTGGCCCTCCCCTCACATGTGCCACCAAATCAACAAGGAGCGCCACACAGCCTACGGCCTCCACACCGCATCCCACCTCTCGCGCTGCCCCTCGCCTCCTCTCCCTCTCCTCCTCTACCTCCCCTCCCTCTCTCCCTCCCTTTACCCCTCCGCCTACCCCTCCTCTCCTCTCCCTCTCCCTCCTCGGTCACCAACCAGGTGCACTGGTGGCGATCCCAGTCGACTCGCTTCATGCTGCGCTGGTCCTCCCCGCACACGTGCCACCAAATCAACAAGGAGCGACACACCGCCTACGGCCTCCACACCGCATCCCACCTCTCTCACTACACCGAAATTCAGTCCGAGATCCTCCGGGCCGTTGCAGGCAACACCCAAATCATCGCAGGCAACGCATCCGAAACACCCGAATCCAAGAAGCTTTTCGAGATTTCCGCCGGCCCTCCGGGTCCCATCGAGGCCCAAGTGTGGTCCGTCCGGGGGTTCGCGGGGTGCAATGAGACGTGCATGGGTGCAGCGAATGTGAAGGCGATAAGGGAGACGTATGCGGCGGTGGGAGGGGAGCCGTTTGTGATGCGGCCGATCGTGAGTGTGCGCGTGCGGCAGAGCGACAAGGGCACAGAGATGCGCCTGTCTCCGCTCGCCACGCACATGTTCTTTGTGCACCGGCTGCGGCGCCACGTGCCGGACTTGCGATACGTGTGGCTCAACACAGAAATGGAGGTGCGTGGGGCAAGCAACGAATGCTTCGAGACGTCCCAAAAGTTGTGAGACGTCTCAAAACTGTTTGTTGTGCACCGGCTGCGGCGCAACGTGCCGGACTTGCGATACGTGTGGCTCGACACAGAAATGGAAGTGCGTGGGGCAAGCAACGAATGCTTGCCCTGCCCACGCCTTATATTCCACCTCTTTATCGATTGACAATGGCTCACTTGTCTTCCCTAACTCACCACGATCCGCCCCTTTCCCTGCTTTTCCTCCAGCGGTAAACCTTCCTTCCTTCCTTCTCTCCCACCCGCCCTACAGTCAGTGATCAAGGAATCAGCCTTGTACCTCGACTGGAAGTTCCTCCAACTCGTCCAACTCGCGCCAGCCCGTGGACTCCAGGTCGAGCCGCAAGGATGAGATGTCTCAAAACTCAGTTCTTCCTTCCTTCCTTCCTTCCTTCTCTCCCACTCGCCCTACAGTCAGTGATCAAGGAATCAGCCTTGTACCTCGACTGGAAGTTCCTCCAACTCGTCCAACTCGCGCCAGCCCGTGGACTCCAGGTCGAGCCGCAAGGATGAGATGTCTCAAAACTCAGTTCTTCCTTCCTTCCTTCCTTCTCTCCCACTCGCCCTACAGTCAGTGATCAAGGAATCAGCCTTGTACCTCGACTGGAAGTTCCTCCAACTCGTCCAACTCGCGCCAGCCCGTGGACTCCAGGTCGAGCCGTGACTCAAACCTTCCTTCCTTCCTTCCTTCCTTCCTTCCTTCCTTCCTTCCTTCCTTCCTTCCTTCCTTCCTTCCTTCCTTCCTTCCTTCCTTCCTTCCTTCCTTCCTTCCTTCCTTCTCTCCCACCACTCGCCCTACAGTCTGTGGTAAAAGAATCAGCCTTGTACCTCGACTGGAAGTTTCTCTACTCCTCCAACTCGCGCCAGCCCGTGGATTTCAGGTCGGGCCGCGAGTATGAGACGTCTCAAAACTCTAACCTTCCTTCCCTCTCTTCCACCCACCTCACAGTCTGTGGTAAAAGAATCAGCCTTGTACGCTGACTGGAAGTTCCTCTACTCCTCCAACTCGCGCCAGCCCGTGGACTCCAGGACGAGTCGTGTCTATGAGCTCACGCAGTCAGTTGCAGCAAGTTTCGCGAGCGTTATCATCGCGTCGCAGTGTGACTACTTTGTGGGTGCGCTCGGGTCTAACTGGAGCAGATTGATTAACGAGCTGCGCTCCACGAATGGGAGGTTGCTCAGCGGCTTTTATACAGTCAACATGGGGGATTGGTAGCCTTTTGAGGTGCCTCAATCGAAAGTCGCAATTATCGCGTCGCAGTGCGACTACTTCGTGGGTGCGCTCGGGTCTAATTGGAGCCGGCTGATTAACGAACTGCGCGCGACGAATGGGAGGTTGCTCAACGGCTTCTTCACAGTCAACATGGGAGACTGGTAGCCTTTTGAGGCATCTCATAAGGCGCTGTTATTGCATCTCAAAAGTCGTTATTTTCGCGTTGCAGTGCGACTACTTTGTGGGTGCGCTCGGGTCTAACTGGAGCAGATTGATTAACGAGCTGCGCTCGACGAATGGGAGGTGGCTCAACGGCTTCTATACAGTCAACATGGGGGACTGGTAGCCTTTTCAGGCACCTCAAAAGTCGCCATTGTTGCGTCTCAGTGGGGGACTGGTAGCAATCCCTTCTACTGTTGCAGCTGCACACCCGCTTGGCAACCATTTGGGAGGGGACTTGGGCGCGAGTGTGCACAGCTAGGAAAAGGTCATTCAGGCCACTGTGCCTCCCTTCATACATGCCGCTCTCCCGCTGTTCCCCTTCATACATTCCTCTCTGTACCACCCATCCTCTCTACCTTCCTTCCTCGGCTCCTCCCTTCCACTGTTCCTCCCTTTGTCCATGCCTCCCTTCATTCCTGCCCGGAATCGTCTGTTCCTCGCTTAGTCCCTTCCTCTGCCCCTCCCATCATCCCATCCACCGTGCCTCTGTTCCTCCTTTCCTCTGTTCTTCCCTTTCTTACTACACCCCTTCCTCTGCCCTTACATCGCTCTGTACTTGTGCTACAATGCAGGGTTAACATTTCCGGAAAAAGGACACTGATTTTGGCACCCTCTATTTATATTTTTACGGACTCTGTTGGCACTTTGGCCGCAAAATGGCTATTCTGCTGACCCAGATTAGACCTTACAGTGTTGAAGAACTGGCAACTATGAGCTTTCAGGGTTGGGAAGATATAAGGCTCAAGCAGGCAAGGCAATGATAGCTTCAGGCACATCTGGCATGGTGTCGTGTTGTGCAGTGTGCACTCTTCTTGGTTGGTACTTACGCATATGATTTTTGCAATTTGGAATCTATGAATTTGAGCCGCATCAAGTCATGTCATACCCGCCAGGGTAATTGTCTTTCCCAGGCGCGTCTCGCATGGTGTATGAGTCGTTCCCTCTTGATGCTAGTGACCGGTCCTGGGTCTCTTTGTGTGGTGTAATGCTTGTCCCACGGCATTCGCTACAGCAACACACCCTGTTACAATCACATCATCAACACGAGCCCCAAGGGGCAATGGTCGCTGCCAGGCACATCTGGCATGGTGTATGAATTATGCACTCTTGGTTATGATCCAATATAATGAAGTGTTATGTCACGTCACGCCTGTTGTAGTAACACGCATCCTGCAGTCACACCTTCAGCACGAGCCCCAAGGGGCAGTGGTCGCTGCCTGGCACATCTGGCATGGTGTAGGAGACGTGCACCAGTGATGCACGATTATTAACATGTAGTGCTATGTCAAATCCTGCACTCAGATCTTCAGCACGAGCCCCAAGGGGCAGTGGTCGCTGCCTGGCACATCTGGCATGGTGTAGGCGTCATGACCTCTGGATGCTTATCTGTTAGCATGTCACGGTGTGTCACACCTGTAGTGGCAACAACAATATCTACAGTCACATCTTCAACACAAGTCCCAGGGGACAATGGTCGCTACCAGGCACATCGGGCATGGTGTATGAGTCATGCACTCTTGATGCTAGTGCCTGGGATACAAGGAAGTAGTCCAGACGCCATCCTGTAGAGACATAGAGGGTTGGGGAAGAGAGGGGCAAGAGAAAAGAAAGTGTAAGTGTAAGCCCACGGCATTGAAATGCGGATAGTGAAACCTATCCAAGTGCATGCGTGCGAGTGTGAGTGCAAGCACGTGTGTGTAAGTGAGTGTGAGTGCGTGGGGTGTGTGCCATGCACCTCTGTTAGCAGGTCGTGCCTTGGACCAATATCCCCAGTAGGTATACGCCACGGCACTGGGATGCTGCTTCGTGTGCGTGCATGGGAGTGTGGGGAGCGCGTGTGAGTGCACGTACCTCTGTTGGCAGGTCTTGCTTTCGATCGGTACTGGGATGCCTTTCTGCGTGCGTGTATGGCGCAAGTGAGTAAGAGTGCCACACACCTCTGTTGGCAGGTCGTGCCTTGGACCGGTAACCCCAGTAAGTATACGCCACGGCATTGGGATGCTGCTGCCGAAACGTATCCACCAAACAAAGTGTGCATGCGTGTGTGAGTGTGAGTGAGTGAGTGTGCCGCACCTCTATTCGCAGGTCTTGCCTTGGACCGGTACCCCCAGTAGCTATACGCCACAGCATTGGGATGCTGCTGACTGAGTGTGCATGCGTGTGGGAGTGTAAGGGTGAGTGCATAAGGTATTTCGCACCTCTATTAGCAGGTCTTGCTTTCGACCGGTAACCCCAGTAAGTATACGCCACGGCATTGGGATGCTGCTGCCGAAACGTATCCACCAACCCACGTTCCTCCCCTCTCCCACCCTCATCTCCACCCTCCCCTTTCCCCTCCCCTCCCCCCTTCTTCCCTCCACTTCCATTCTCACCCTTCTCTCCTCCCTCTCCTCCCTCTCCCCCTTTCCCCTTCTCCCCCTCCTCTTCCCCTTCCCAGGGCACGCCCAGCAGGTTAGCGGCAAACGACGCCCGCTCCTCATCGGTAAACCCCGAGCTCCTGCGGTTGCCCTCGGGGTGGAAAATATCAATCTCCCCGAACGCACAGTTGAGGTCTCCGGTGACAATCACGGGCTTCTGCTGCTCCAGTTCCTGCAGTGGCGGGATTCCAAACAGTGAGGGGGAGACAGAGGAGAGGAGAGAGAGTGAGCTCCGTGGGTTGCCCTCGGGTGGAAAGATGTCAGTCTCCCCAAATGCACAGTTGAGGTCTCCGGTGACAATCACCGGCTTCTGCTGCTCCAGCTCCTGCAGTGGCGGGATTCCAAACAGTGAAGGGACGACAAGGGAGCGGGTTAGCTGCAAAAACGCCCGCTCCTCATCCGAGTTGACTTTTGAGTCGACTCAAAAGTCAGCGGTATACCCTGAGCTCCTCCGGTTGCCCTCGGGGTGGAAAATGTAAATCTTCCCGAATGCACAGTTGAGGTCACCCGTCACGATTACTGGCTACTGATTCTCCAGTTCCTGCCGCGGCGGGAGTCGACAGAGAGAGAGAGAGGGGGAGGAAAGCTCGGGATGTGCGGTAGGTGTTGGAGAATATCATCGTGGCCCTCACCTCCCTCCACAACGTCCTCTCCACCTTTTGAGGCGCCTCAAAAGACTTTTGAGGCGCCTCAAAATGCGGCAGCCTGTAGGTGTTGGAGCATATCATCATGGCCCTCACGTCCCTCCACAACGTGCTCTCCACCTCGCCTTCTGCCGCCGCTGCTGTCGCCTCCCCTGCCTCTCTCGCTCCTCTCTTCACCTGCATCTCCCTCCCCACACTCCCTGCACCACCCTCTTCCTCTTCCTCTGCTGCACCCTCCGCGCTCTCAGCTGCACACATAGAGGCCATGCTGCACCATTCTGGGCATGCTGCAGTCGCTGGCGGGGGCACCAGAGCTGGCGGGGGCACCAGAGCTGGCGTGGGCACCAGAGCTGGCGTGGGTGGTGGCGAAGCAAGGCGGCATCGAGGAGAAACTGGTGCTTCCGTTTTTGGAAATCTTGCTTCGTTTGAATGGGATCCACCTGATCTTGTGGGAGCTACTGGTGCGGCCGGTTCAGGTGTTTCATGAGGTGCTAGTTCAGGTGGTCCAGGTGGGGCGTCAGGTGCATCAGACAACAGTCTGTTGAATTCACCTGAAGAAGGGGACGAGTGGCAGGTGGGCGGCGTGTACATTCGTCTCTTCCTCAAGGACCCCAAGTACCCGCTGCGCAACCCCAAGCGCTTTCTCGAAGGCCTTCTCGACCAATACATGCTTGCCACGTCAGCACTGTTCGCACCAGCTTCCCCTGCTCCTGTTCCCACAGCAGCAGCAGGAGCATCAGCAACAGCATCAGGAGCAGTGGTAGCAGGGAGGGGGTTGGGAGGAGCAGCAGCAGTGGCAGCAGCGACTGAGAGAGTGGAGCTGCTAGCCACGGCACTCATCTCCCTGCTGCGCGTTCAACCACTCCTGAGTGAACACGTGGCACTGTTGGGCTACCTACCGAAACTGCTGCTGCTGACTGCAGCCGAGGGGCAACTGCTTACCGCCGCTGCTCCCTCTGCTGCTGGCGCTGCTGCTGCAGCTCCTTCTCCTGCCACTGCAACTACTGCAGCAGGGGGAGAAGCAGCTGGGAGTGCAGGCGCAGGGGGGCACAGGGTGGGACCAGGGGAGGGGTAACTGCAGCAGAGGCGGACGCGGAGGCGAGGAGGCAGGCGGGGGAGAGGAGGCAGGCGCGCATGTGCTCGCTGAAGATTCTTCACCAGATTGCCGCCAATGGGCCCTGTGCTGAGGCTCTTGCCGTCAATGGGCCCTGTGCTGAGGCTCTTGCTGCCAATGGGCCCTGTGCTGAGGCTCTTGCCGCCAATGGGCCCTGTGCTGAGGCTCTTGCCGCCAATGGGCCCTGTGCTGAGGCTCTTGCCGCCAATGGGCCCTGTGGTGAGGCTCTTGCCGCCAATGGGCCCTGTGCTGAGGCTCTTGCCGCCAATGGGCCCTGTGCTGAGGCTCTTGCCGCCAATGGGCCCTGTGCTGAGGCTCTTGCCGCCAATGGGCCCTGTGCTGAGGCTCTTGCCGCCAATGGGCCCTGTGCTGAGGCTCTTGCCGCCAATGGGCCCTGTGCTGAGGCTCTTGCCGCCAATGGGCCCTGTGCTGAGGCTCTTGCCGCCAATGGGCCCTGTGCTGAGGCTCTTGCCGCCAATGGGCCCTGTGCTGAGGCTCTTGCCGCCAATGGGCCCTGTGCTGAGGCTCTTGCCGCCAATGGGCCCTGTGCTGAGGCTCTTGCCGCCAATGGGCCCTGTGCTGAGGCTCTTGCCGCCAATGGGCCCTGTGCTGAGGCTCTTGCCGCCAATGGGCCCTGTGCTGAGGCTCTTGCTGTCCCGGGGCACCAACGCCCCTCAGGTGAGTCTCCAATGCTTGGAAGCGTTTCAAAGCGAAGGTTCTTGCAGGGGCAGGCGCAGAGGAGGCGAGGAGGCAGGCGGGGGAGAGGGCGCGCATGTGCTCGCTGAAGAGACTTGAATGCCCCTCAGGTAGGACTCCCATGCTTCGAGACGTCTCAAAAAGCAAGGGTATTTGCGGAGTCAGACGCGGGGGCGAGGAGGCAGGCGGGGGAGGGGCGCGTATGTACTCGTTGAAGCTGCCCCAGAAGATTGCCGCCAATGGCCCCTGGATTAAGGCGCGCCCCTGGATTAAGGTTCACCCCAGGATGAAGGTTCACCCCCGGATGAAGGTTTACCCCCCGGATTAAGGCTCACCCCCGGATGAAGGCTCACCCCCGGATTAAGGTTCACCCCCGGATTAAGGTTCACCCCCGGATTAAAGTTCATCCCCGGATTAAGGTTCACCCCCGGATTAAGGTTCACCCCCGGATTAAGGTTCACCCCCGGATTAAGGTTCACCCCCGGATTAAGGTTCACCCCCGGATGAAGGTTCACCCCCGGATTAAGGTTCACCCTCGGATTAAGGTTCACCCCCGGATGAAGGTTCACCCCCGGATTAAGGTTCACCCCCGGATGAAGGTTCACCCCCGGATGAAGGTTCACCCCCGGATTAAGGTTCACCCCCGGATTAAGGTTCACCCCCGGATGAAGGTTCACCCCCGGATTAAGGTTCACCCCCGGATGAAGGTTCACCCCCGGATGAAGGTTCACCCCCGGATTAAGGTTCACCCCCGGATTAAGGTTCACCCCCGGATGAAGGTTCACCCTTGGATGAAGGTTCACCCCCGGATGAAGGTTCACCCCCGGATGAAGGTTCACCCCCGAATGAAGGTTCACCCCCGGATGAAGGTTCACCCCCGGATGAAGGTTCACCCTCGGATTAAGGTTCACCCTCGGATTAAGGTTCACCCTCGGATTAAGGTTCACCCCCGGATTAAGGTTCACCCCCGAATTAAGGTTCACCCCCGGATTAAGGTTCACCCCCGGATTAAGGTTCACCCCCGGATTAAGGTTCACCCCCGGATTAAGGTTCACCCCCGGATTAAGGTTCACCCCCGGATTAAGGTTCACCCCCGGATGAAGGTTCACCCCCGGATGAAGGTTCACCCCCGGATGAAGGTTCACCCCCGGATGAAGGTTCACCCCCGGATGAAGGTTCACCCCCGGATTAAGGTTCACCCCCGGATTAAGGTTCACCCCCGGATGAAGGTTCACCCCCGGATGAAGGTTCACCCCCGGATGAAGGTTCACCCCCGGATTAAGGTTCACCCCCGGATTAAGGTTCACCCCCGGATTAAGGTTCACCCCCGGATAAGGTTCACCCCCGGATTAAGGTTCACCCACGGATTAAGGTTCACCCCCGGATTAAGGTTCACCCCCGGATTAAGGTTCACCCCCGGATTAAGGTTCACCCCCGGATGAAGGTTCACCCCTGGATGAAGGTTCACCCCCGGATGAAGGTTCACCCCCGGATGAAGGTTCACCCCCGGATGAAGGTTCACCCCCGGATGAAGGTTCACCCCCGGATGAAGGTTCACCCCCGGATTAAGGTTCACCCCCGGATGAAGGTTCACCCCCGGATTAAGGTTCACCCCCGGATTAAGGTTCACCCCTGGATTAAGGTTCACCCCCGGATGAAGGTTCACCCCCGGATGAAGGTTCACCCCCGGATGAAGGTTCACCCCCGGATGAAGGTTCACCCCCGGATGAAGGTTCACCCCCGGATGAAGGTTCACCCCCGGATGAAGGTTCACCCCCGGATGAAGGTTCACCCCCGGATTAAGGTTCACCCTCGAATTAAGGTTCACCCTCGAATTAAGGTTCACCCCCGGATTAAGGTTCACCCCCGGATTAAGGTTCACCCCCGGATTAAGGTTCAACCCCGGATGAAGGTTCACCCCCGGATTCAGGTTCACCCCCGGATTAAGATTCACCCCCCGATTAAGGTTCACCCCCGGATTAAGGTTCACCCACGGATTAAGGTTCACCCCCGGATGAAGGTTCACCCCCGGATTAAGGTTCACCCCCGGATTAAGGTTCACCCCCGGATGAAGGTTCACCCCCGGATTAAGGTTCACCCCCGGATGAAGGTTCACCCCCAGATGAAGGTTCACCCCCGGATGAAGGTTCACCCCCGGATGAAGGTTCACCCCCGGATGAAGGTTCACCCCCGGATTAAGGTTCACCCCCGGATTAAGGTTCACCCCCGGATTAAGGTTCACTCCCGGATTAAGGTTCACCCCCGGATGAAGGTTCACCCCCGGATGAAGGTTCACCCCCGGATGAAAGTTCACCCTCGGATTAAGGTTCACCCCCGGATTAAGGTTCACCCCCGGATTAAGGTTCACCCCTGGATTAAGGTTCACCCCCGGATTAAGGTTCACCCCCGGATTAAGGTTCACCCCCGGATTAAGGTTCACCCCCGGATTAAGGTTCACCCCCGGATTAAGGTTCACCCCCGGATGAAGGTTCACCCCCGGATGAAGGTTCACCCCCGGATGAAGGTTCACCCCCGGATTAAGGTTCACCCCCGGATTAAGGTTCACCGTTCACCCCCGGATGAAGGTTCACCCCCGGATGAAGGTTCACCCCCGGATGAAGGTTCACCCCCGGATTAAGGTTCACCCCCGGATTAAGGTTCACCCCCGGATGAAGGTTCACCCCCGGATTAAGGTTCACCCCCGGATTAAGGTTCACCCCCGGATGAAGGTTCACCCCCGGATGAAGGTTCACCCCCGGATTAAGGTTCACCCCCGGATGAAGGTTCACCCCTGGATTAAGGTTCACCCTCGGATTAAGGTTCACCCCCGGATTAAGGTTCACCCCCGGATTAAGGTTCACCCCCGGATGAAGGTTCACCCCCGGATTAAGGTTCACCCCCGGATTAAGGTTCACCCCCGGATTAAGGTTCACCCCCAGATGAAGGTTCACCCCCGGATGAAGGTTCACCCCCGGATGAAGGTTCACCCCCGGATGAAGGTTCACCCCCGGATGAAGGTTCACCCCCGGATGAAGGTTCACCCCCGGATTAAGGTTCACCCCCGGATTAAGGTTCACCCCCGGATTAAGGTTCCACCCCGGATTAAGTTTCACCCCCGGATTAAGGTTCACCCCCGGATTAAGGTTCACCCCCGGATGAAGGTTCACCCCCGGATGAAGGTTCACCCCCGGATGAAGGTTCACCCCCGGATGAAGGTTCACCCCCGGATGAAGGTTCACCCCCGGATGAAGGTTCACCCCCGGATTAAGGTTCACCCCCGGATGAAGGTTCACCCCTGGATTAAGGTTCACCCTCGGATTAAGGTTCACCCCCGGATTAAGGTTCACCCCCGGATTAAGGTTCACCCCCGGATTAAGGTTCACCCCCGGATTAAGGTTCACCCCTGGATTAAGGTTCACCCCCGGATTAAGGTTCACCCCCGGATTAAGGTTCACCCCCGGATGAAGGTTCACCCCCGGATTAAGGTTCACCCCCGGATTAAGGTTCACCCCCGGATTAAGGTTCGCCCCCGGATTAAGGTTCGCCCCCGGATTAAGGTTCGCCCCCGGATGAAGGTTCACCCCCGGATTAAGGTTCACCCCCGGATTAAGGTTCGCCCCCGGATTAAGGTTCACCCCCGGATAAAGGTTCACCCCCGGATTAAGGTTCACCCCCGGATTAAGGTTCACCCCCCGGATTAAGGTTCACAACCGGATGAAGGTTCACCCCCGGATGAAGGTTCACCCCCAGATGAAAGTTCACCCTCGGATTAAGGTTCACCCCCGGATTAAGGTTCACCCCCGGATTAAGGTTCACCCCCGGATTAAGGTTCACCCCCGGATTAAGGTTCACCCCCGGATTAAGGTTCACCCCCGGATGAAGGTTCACCCCCGGATGAAGGTTCACCCCCGGATGAAGGTTCACCCCCGGATGAAGGTTCACCCCCGGATGAAGGTTCACCCCCGGATTAAGGTTCACCCCCGGATGAAGGTTCACCCCCGGATTAAGGTTCACCCCCGGATTAAGGTTCACCCCCGGATTAAGGTTCGCCCCCGGATTAAGGTTCGCCCCCGGATTAAGGTTCGCCCCCGGATGAAGGTTCACCCCCGGATTAAGGTTCACCCCCGGATTAAGGTTCGCCCCCGGATTAAGGTTCACCCCCGGATAAAGGTTCACCCCCGGATTAAGGTTCACCCCCCGGATTAAGGTTCACAACCGGATGAAGGTTCACCCCCGGATGAAGGTTCACCCCCAGATGAAAGTTCACCCTCGGATTAAGGTTCACCCCCGGATTAAGGTTCACCCCCGGATTAAGGTTCACCCCCGGATTAAGGTTCACCCCCGGATTAAGGTTCACCCCCGGATGAAGGTTCACCCCCGGATGAAGGTTCACCCCCGGATGAAGGTTCACCCCCGGATGAAGGTTCACCCCCGGATTAAGGTTCACCCCCGGATTAAGGTTCACCGTTCACCCCCGGATGAAGGTTCACCCCCGGATGAAGGTTCACCCCCGGATGAAGGTTCACCCCCGGATTAAGGTTCACCCCCGGATTAAGGTTCACCCCCGGATGAAGGTTCACCCCCGGATTAAGGTTCACCCCCCGATTAAGGTTCACCCCCGGATTAAGGTTCACCCCCGGATGAAGGTTCACCCCCGGATGAAGGTTCACCCCCGGATGAAGGTTCACCCCCGGATGAAGGTTCACCCCCGGATGAAGGTTCACCCCCGGATTAAAGTTCACCCCCGGATTAAGGTTCACCCTCGGATTAAGGTTCACCCCCGGATTAAGGTTCACCCCCGGATTAAGGTTCACCCCCGGATTAAGGTTCACCCCCGGATTAAGGTTCACCCCCTGGATTAAGGTTCACAACCGGATGAAGGTTCACCTTACCTTGACGTAGCTGCCAAAATCGACGTCCCACTCCTTGGTGCGATAGTCCTGCAGGCACAAGGCAGAGTGGGCGGGAGACACATTGGGGAACAATGAGTCTTTTGGTCGACTTAAGAAATGAGGTCCCTTTCCTTGGTGGGATTAGTCGTGGAGAGACCTGCTGGGAAATGGAGATTGCAGGGGCAGAGTGAAGAAACAGGCGCGCTGGAGTACAATCGAGAAACAGAGTGTGAGTGTGAGCATGAGAGAGCGTGAGTGTGCTCACGAGCGAGAGTGTGAGTGGAAAATCTCCATTTCCCACAGAAAAAAATGAAAGCAGGAACAGAGGAGAAACAGAGAAGATTGAGGGGTATGGCGGGGCATGGCACAGCATGGCACGGCATGGCATGGGATTGCATGGCACGGCACATGTACTGCCTTGCGTGCCTTGACTACCTTGACTACCCACCAAGCAGACTAGCGTCTCGGAGGAGTTGGGAGTGTAGCAGCAGACGAGGAAGAATGGGGCGAATTCATTTGTCACCACTCGCCTTGACTTGCTTTGACCTGCTTTGACTTGCGTTGCGTTGCCTTGCCTTCAGTAACCACTCACCAGCCTGACTAGCTTCTCAGAAGAATTGGGTGTGTAGCAGCACATGAGGAAGAAGGGGACGAAGTCAACAAGCTTGACTAGCGTTGACTAGCCTTGACTGACGTTGACTATTGTTGACTTTTCTTGTTTACCCACCAGCCGGACTAGCTTCTCAGAAGAGTTGGGGGTGTAGCAGCAGACGAGGAAGAAGGGGGCAAATTCAACCGTCACCACTCGCCCCTCCTTGTCGTGCTCTGGCTTGTTGATGCCATAGCGCACCGAGAGAGGAGGCACCTGAAAAGTGGGGGAGATTGGCACATGTATAAAACGATTGATTCGACCGTGACAAGACTCAACAGTCACCACCCGCCCCTCCTTGTCGTGCTCTGGCTTGCCAATGCCGTAGCGCACTGAGAGGGGAGGCACCTGAACAGGAGATGGGAGAGAGCGGCACACATGAGATGGTCAGTTACGAACTGTCAGTAAATTCCACCGTCACCACCCGCCCCTCCTTGTCGTGCTCTGGCTTGTCGATGCCATAGCGCACTGAGAGAGGAGGTACCTGAAAAGGGGGGAAGAGAGCGGCACATATGTAGAACAATCCACTCAACTGTGGCACGAGTGCAACCGTCACCACGCGCCCCTCCTTGTCGTGCTCTGGCTTGTCGATGCCATACCGCACTGAGAGTGGGCGCACCTGAAAGGGGGGAGAGAGGCACATATGTTGAAACAATTCACTCAACAGTGGCACGTGTGCAACTTTCACCACCCGCCCCTCCTTGCCGTGCTCTGGCTTGTCCATGCCGTAGCGCACCGAGAGAGGGCGCACCTGAAAGAGGGGAGGAGAGGCATATGTATAGTACAACCAATCGAATTAACTGTGACTGAATTCCACTTCCACCGTCACCACCTCTGGTTTGCCAATGCCATACACCACTGAGGGGAGGGGCAAACGGAGGGGGGAGAGGGGAGGAATTGAGTGTCTTCAACGTCCGGACTCAGTCCTTTATACAACAAGAATCGGATCCCACTGACTCACCTTGGACAGCACTGCCGTACCGGAGGATCCCAGCTTAGCCGTGCTGCAGCTCCAAAACGAGTGCGGAAAGGTGGGGGAGGGCGAGGGCCTTTTAAGTCTCCCCTTCATCCTTCTCCTCCTGCCCTTCCATACAACGACACATAAGTCCCACTGACTCACCTTAGACAGCACTGCCGTGCCGGAGTATCCAAGCTTAGCTGTGCTACAGCTCCAATAGGAATGCGGGAACGTGGGAGACAGAGCCTTCTGAATCTCCCCCACGTCCTTCTCCTGCAGCTTCGTCTCCTGCAGGCACACCACGTCAGCACGCTCCCTCTCGGCCAATCGACACAGCACGGTCGCCTCAGCCGCCACGTCAGCAGACACGTCAGCCGCCACGTCAGCGTCCACAGTTGCCGTATGATCTTGCGACTCGCCAGCTGGATCCTGCGATTCCCCCTCCTCCCCTCCGCCCGCCTTCCCCTTACCTGCTCCCCTTCCCCCTTTCTTCTTCCCCTTCCCCTTCTCTGTACCCTTCCCCCCACTCCCCTCCCCGTCCCCCTCCCCTTCCCCACCTTTAAGCAATGCTCTCAACCCATTAACATTCCAAGATACCAGACGCCATAAATTCTTTTCTCCTCCTCCCTTCTCCCCTCCCTCCTCCCCTCCCGCCCCTGCCAGCTCACTCCCCCCCCCATCCACGTCAGCTTTCCTCATCGTCTTGGGATCATACGGGAACCAATCAGGTTGCAGCTTTCGGTGAACCAGAACCTTCCAAGGCTCCTGGCTAGCTTCGGCATCTGCCTCCATTCGTTTAGCTATCTCCAATTGCTCTTTTTTCGTCAGCTGCCCGGGTTTTTTCTTCCCCGCTTTTTGCGGCCCGGCCTTACCCCGGCCTTTTTTCACCTGCCCTTCGGGAACGGTTTCTTTTCCCTCCCTGCCCTCCTCTTTTTCTTCCTGTGACTCCAACGGCTGTGATTCTGGTTGCGACTCTGGCTCTTGTGACTCCACGTGTCCCAATTCTACTGGCTTGCTCCCCTTAGCCTGCTGACCACGTGGGCCCGCGGGTACTCCCCTCTTTCTCCCTTTCTTCTTCCCCTTCTCCTCTTCCTCCTCCTCCTCCTCTTCATCCTCCTCCTCTTCCTCCTCCGTCTCCTCCTCTTCCTCCTCCTCTTCTTCTTCGCTCAGTGCTGCGGCTTTCCCCCTTTTCCCTTTCCCCCCTGCTGCCGCTCCCCCTCTTCCCAGTGACCGCGCCCTCCCCCCCGTCCAACCTCCCCCAACCGCGCCCTTCCCCGCTTCCCCCTTCCCGCTCCCGCTGGGTACCTCTCTCGCGCGCTTGACCCCCGCTTTCCCCGCACGCCCTTTCCCCGCGGCTTCCGCCTCCGCGTTTTTCCCGCCAGTCGCAGCGTCAATCGCGGCGTCGTCAGCGGCTGGGTCGTCGCCGGAACGAGCGGCCGCGGCGGAAGCTGCTGCTGCTGCCCGCGTGGAGCGGCGCAGAGCGGTGCTGTGCGGTGCCTCGGAGTTTGTACGCGGAGCGGCGGGTTTACGGCCGCCACCAGCCATTGTTGTAACAGTCCCTAATGATCGAGTCCTCGATACAGTCACAAATGCGGGGAATACTATTCTCGGAAGAACAACGGATATAGCACAACACGAATGGGCGTTTCTTATTAAACGCTTGCAGCGTACCACTAAGGGCGTGACGATCTGATTTCGCGATGATAGACTGCCAGTAACAGTGTCGGTGGCGAACTTTGGCGAAAAGGCGACGGGAGCCGTGGATGCTGTCCGGGCGACAAATCGGATGGCTGCGATGGCCGACGGAGTGCCTAAGGAGTTTCGGATAGTAACGAGCGGCACCATTCAGACGAGTGCAGGGCAGAGCAGAAAATAGGAGGCTACGTTTCCTGTACCTCTACTCAGGACAGGACGTGTCGGCAGGACACTGGCACGATGGTGAAAATAGCCCCTGTTGAAAAAAGTCTCGCTATTATTCAGCCCCTTATCATGAGTCGGTGGATTGTAAACAAGGGGCTTATAATATCGAACAGTTCAAAATGTCGCAAACTCCGCAAGAGATTGTTCGCGAATCTGCTCCGATACAAAGTGCCCTTTTACGAAGTTCAACAAAAGCTAAATATCACGAAGGCTCTGTAAGCTATTCTCTCAAATTCGAGGATTTGAATTTCTCTCAGTTTCCCGCCAAATTCGACTGCAACCTTGATATCCTCTCCCCTCCATTCTTTCACCATTCTCAAAGTCTAGTCATGACTTTTTCACCTTAGTCCTCGCTCACTATAGGTTTAGCACTGCGTTGCGTTAGGCTTTCCGTATGCTTCTGCTTGCGAGTGGTTGATCGACGAGCGTCGGCGTTCTGATTGTATTTTTCGCCGATAAGCGAAGCTAGTCCAGTTGATAAGCGAGCAGTAGGTGGAAGAATACTCGACGCCAGCCTGCACAGAGGAGCAGATCAGCAACGCTAGTTCGTGAGAATCAGGGCAGTGACGAAGCGGTGACATTTGAGTCTTGAGTCGACGCCAGCCTGCATTGGGCAGCAGATCAGCAACGCTCGTCCGAAAGAATCGGCCGCAGTGATGAAGCGGGGTAGAGAAGACGACGAGGGTTCGCGACATGATGAAGATGGCGGGAAGAATGCAGGGAGTGGGGGAGAAGGGGAGGAGAAGAAAGAAGCACGAAGCAGGGGAGATGAGGGTGACGGTGGTGGGGAGCCCGCGGGGGACCATGTTAAGACGGCATTGTCTGAGGCTGGGGTAGAAAGGGGGAAACGGGAGAGTGGAACAAGCGACCAAGAGAAGGTTCGGGAAAAGGAGGAGGAGAGAAAGGAGGATGAGGATGAGGAGGACTGTGTTAAGATCGAGGAAGATAATGACGAGGATGTTAAGATAGAGGAGGAGAAGGAGGAGTGTATTGATCTTTTGGACGAGGAGGAGGATGATGGCGGTGACAATAACGAGGCGGCTGAAATCGAGGATGTTTCGGAGGAGGAAGGACCAAGGAAGGTGATGAAGCTGAGCGAAGCTGCGAGGAAATCGCGGAAGCGTGACGTGGCGGAGCGGGCGGGGGGCGGGGAGGAGGGTGCAGAGGACGGGAAGGGGGAGGGACTGGCGAAGAAAAAAAGAAGGAAATTGGGGAATGGGTATGGGAAAGTGAACGATTTGGAGAAGAAAGAAGGGGGGCAGGGCAGCGATGTTCGAAAAGACAGGGGCGACGGGGGTATGCGTGAAGGGAACGGGAACGAGGAGAGACAGGAGGAGAAGGAGCGGAGAGAGGAGAGCGGCGATGGTAGAGAACCGAGAAGAACCGAGAAGGATGGGAAGGGGGAACGTAATCAGGTAACGGTTAGTAGAGATGGTGAAGGGGGAGGTGGAGGAGGAGGAGATGAGGAGGGGGACGACGGAGCTAGGACGCGTGGAGAGCGGGGGGGCCAGGGGGAGCAAGGAGAGAAAGGGGAGAAGGGGGGAAATGGAGAGAAGGGGGAGCCGGACGAGGGACGGGAGGGGGAGGAGCGACAGGAAGAGAAGGGAGAGGAGAAGGAGATGGGAGAGAAGAAGGGGGAGCAGACGGGGGAGCAGAAGGGGGAACCGAAGGGGGAACAGACGGGAAGCATGGTAACCCGCAAGAAAGACATATCATACGTTCTTATAGACTTAAAGCCACGAGAGCAGACTAAGAAGACAGGGGGGAGCAGGGATAGCAAGGGGGGAAGCGCGGGGGAGAACGGTGGGGGAGGGGGAAGCGGCGGTGGGGGAACGCCTGGGAAGGAGGAGGACGGGGGGAGTGACGAGCAGACGAAAAAAGTAGGGGCGGGTGGGGAGGCTGATGGGGCAGGTGAAAAAGCAGGTGTGGGGGGGGCAGCGCGGACGGCAGAAGGGGGGAAGAAGCGGAAAGGCCTCCCCCCACGCTCTAGGAAAACGGGCAAGAAGGGGGGAGGGAGAGGGGGGGCGCATGGGGGGGGCAAGGGTGGGCTGGCTGGTGCAGGGGCAGCTGGGGGAGGGCTTATAACGGGGATGGGGGACAAGAGGAAGGAGGCGGATCTGGTGAAGGTGGTACCTGCGCCCAAGGGGTTGGAGATCGAAGATGGGCCTGATAAGCCGGTTGTCTTATCGCGTGTGTTCCGGGCGGCACAGATCCAGGTAAGCAGCAAAGGCAATCGCATGGTACTGTGAGAGCCACATGGTGCATCTGGAATAAGAGTGTTGTTGAGACGTCTTAAAAACAATTGCATGGTGCTGTGAGAGCCACATGCTGCTTCTGGGGCGCACAGGGCACACCCGCATAGGCTGGGCCACGCAGCGAGCCAACAGGCGCTCACCCCTCGGCAACAAGGGCTATCGCACGGTGCTGGCAACGAGAGGCGTGCTGGAAGGCGCGTGGTATTTCGAAATCCACATGCATCGTCTGGGCGCACAGGGCACGCCCGCATAGGCTGGGCCACGCAGCGAGCCAACAGGCGCTCACCCCTCGCCTTTCCCTCATTCTCGTTACTTTCCTGTTCCACGCATCCCCATTCCCCGCATCCCCGTTCCCCGCATCCCCGTTTCCATCATCCTCAGTTGAGTGAGGATCGGTTATCAGCGACGAGCAGCAAGGGCTATTGCACGGTTCTAGCAACGAGAGGAGTGGTGGAAGGCGCGTGGTCACTCAATTCCCCACACTCCCCTCACTCCCTCCCTCCCCTCCTTCCCTTACTCCCTCTGCAGCTGAGTGAGGATCGATTGTCAGCGACAAGCAGCAAGGGCTATCGCATGGTGCTGGCAACAAGGGGGGTAATGGAGGGCGCGTGGTATTTCGAAATCCACATGCTGCATCTGGGGCAGTCAGGGCACGCCCGCATAGGCTGGGCCACGCAGCGCGCCGACATGCAGACTCCCGTGGGGTTTGATGCGTGGGGGCATACAACCTTCTCCCTTTCCCTATGCCGCATACTCCCCTCCCTCCCTCCCCTCCCCACAGCTAAGTGACGATCGATTATCAGCCACGAGCAGCAAGGGCTATCGCACGGTGCTGGCAACGCGAGGCGTGCTCGAAGGCGCGTGGAATTTCGAGATCCACATGCTGCATCTGGGGCGCACAGGGCCGTTCAACCTTCTCCCTGTCCCTATGCCCCATACTCCCCTCACACCCAGTTGAGTGAGGACCGACTATCAGCCACGAGCAGCAAGGGCTATCGCATGGTGCTGGCAACGAGAGGAGTGCTGGAAGGCGCGTGGTATTTCGAAATTCACATGATGCATCTGGGGCAGTCAGGGCACACCCGCTGCCCGCGTAGGCTGGGCCACACAGCGAGCCGACATGCAGACGCCCGTGGGGTTTGATGCGTGGGGGCACACAAGCCGTACAACATTTTCCCTTCCCCTGTGGCCCACACTCCTCTCCTTCCCTCCGTCCCCCAGTTGAGCGAGGACCGATTATCTGCGACAAGCAGCAAGGGCTATCGCACAGTTCTAGCCACCAGAGGGGTGCTGGAAGGCGTGTGGTATTTCGAAATCCACATGCAGCATCTGGGGCGCACAGGGCACGCCCGCATAGGCTGGGCCACACAGCGAGCCGACATGCAGACTCCCGTAGGGTTTGACGCGTGGGGGCACACAACCTTCTCCATTTCCCTATGCCGCATACTCCCCTCCCTCCCTCCCCTCCCCACAGCTAAGTGACGATCGAT
The DNA here is from genome assembly GCA_947471745.1 of Closterium sp. Naga37s-1. NCBI lineage: Eukaryota > Viridiplantae > Streptophyta > Zygnematophyceae > Desmidiales > Closteriaceae > Closterium > Closterium sp. Naga37s-1. Next base: position 97,060 of record CANJKZ010000179.1, on the reverse strand, counting down.
TATCAGCCACGAGCAGCAAGGGCTATCGCACGGTGCTGGCAGTGAGGGGGGTAATGGAGGGCGCGTGGTACTTCGAAATCCACATGCTGCATCTGGGGCGCACAGGGCACGCCCGCATAGGCTGGGCCACACAGCGGGCCGACATGCAGACGCCCGTGGGGTTTGACGCGTGGGGGCACACAAGCCGTACAACCTTTTCCCTTTCCCTGTGGCCCACACTCCTCTCCTTCCCTCCTTCCCCCAGTTGAGCGAGGACCGATTGTCGGCCACGAGCAGCAAGGGCTATCGCACAGTTCTAGCCACCAGAGGGGTGCTGGAAGGCGCGTGGTATTTCGAGATCCACATGCTGCATCTGGGGCGCACAGGGCACGCCCGCATAGGCTGGGCCACACAGCGGGCCGACATGCAGACGCCCGTGGGGTTTGACGCGTGGGGGTTTGGGTTCCGGGATGTGGATGGGAGTGCGGTGCACCAGGCTGTTAGGAGGGCGTACGCTGGAGGATCGCTGGATTTCCCACCTCTGCCTCCTTCCAGTGCTACTGCCACTGCTGCTGCTTCTGCGGCTGCTGCTGCTGCTGCTGCTGCTGCTGCTACTGCCGCTGCCGCCACTGCTGCTGCGCCGGCTGCTGCAGCCGCTGCCGGTGGCGACATGGAAAATGCACCTGACAGGAAAACTCCACCTGAAAATGCATTTGCACAGCCTGAAACCACTCACAACCGTTCCCGACCGCAGCATGCAGGGGACATAAGCAAGCGGGCCCCTGGGTACGTGGAGGGCGACGTGATTGGCTGCTACATCAGCCTGCCAGGTGGCGCCATGCTGGCGCCCAAGCCGCGGCCGCTGGTGACGTGGAAGGGGCAGCCGTGCTACGTGGAGAGCGAGGAGAGTGGAAAAGGAGGACCTCCCATACCTGGTAAGCGCTTCTCTCCCTTCTCTCCCTGATTAGCGCATGGTACATTAGTTGTAAGCGTGGAAGGGGCAGCCATGTTACGTGGACAGCGAGGAGAGTGCAAAAGGAGGGCCTCCCGTGCCTGGTGAGTGTGTCTTCTTTCCATTCAACTCTTTCCCCTGCCTTGACTAGCCACGCCCGCTGTGCTTCGTGGAAGGGGCAGCCGTGCTACGTGGAGAGCGAGGAGAGCGCAAAGGGAGGGCCACCTGTGCCTGGTAAGTGCTTCTCTCCCTTCTCTCCCTGATTAGCGCATGGTACATTAGTTGTAAGTGTGGAAGGGGCAGCCGTGCTACGTGGAGAGCGAGGAGAGCGCAAAGGGAGGGCCTCCCATACCTGGTACGCGTTGTGGTTTGTTAATGGTTTGCTTCTTTATTCTTTCTTGTGCGCTGACGAGCCGCGGTCACTGTTGATGGGGAAGGAGGAGGGAGCGTGCATAAGTGCATGTTTCTAAATCCAATAAAATCAAACTGTAATATCTTTTCCACCACCCTTGCACAGGGAGTGAAATCGCGTTCTTTCGTAACGGGGTGTGTCTGGGGAAGGCGTTTAAAGACATTCCAGCAGGGAGATACTTCCCGGCAGCTTCCCTCTTCACGCTGCCCGACCAATCAGAGGGCGCCACCGTGCGTTTCAACTTCGGGCCAAACTTTTCGCACCTGCCCAAAGATTGGGGAAACCGGCCTGTGCCGGGAGTTTTTTCAGCTGCCCCTCACATTCCTGCTTCGGAGTATGAAGCTGACCTTGGGGAGGGGGAGGGGAAGGAGGAGGGGGAGAGGGAAGGGAAGGAGAAGGAGGGGAACGATGTGGAGGGGAAGGAGAAAAGGGAGGAGGGGAGAAAGGAAGGGAGAGAACTTAAGAAGGAGAAGGAGGATGGTGGGAGTAAGGAGAGGGGAATAGTGAAGGATGAGAAAGAGGAGGGTGAAGGTAAGGATGCGAAACTACAGGGTGGGGAGGAGGGAGAGGGGGAGGAGGATGAGAAGAATGGTGAGATGGAGGAGGAAGAAGGGAAGAAGGTGAAAGAAGGGAGGGAGGAGATAGACGGGGAAGTGAAAGGGGAGGGGGATAGTGTGGATGATAGGGTGGGAAGGGTGAACAACAAGGGTGGAGTGCAAGAGGAGAGTAAGGAGGGAGAAACGGGGAGTGGGAGGAATTTAGAGGAGGGAGAGGGGGATAGGGAGAGTGGCAGAGGGAGGGACGATGCGATGGAGAAGCAAGGAGGTGGAGAAGATGGGAAGGGGAGTGAAGGCGGAGCAGGAGGTGACAGAAGGGATGAAAAAGCAACCAAATAGGATGAGAAACCACGAAATTATTGGGTGGGAGCCCGTATAAACGAGGATGCTGACTGATAGCCAACTCTTATAGGTGTGAAATACTGTAATGACGAAGTTAGGAAGGTACAAATTATTGCAAGATCCATGTGGTTTTGGCACTTGTGTTTGAGAAAGTATATCGTAACGAGATGTGCACAATAAAAGTATCACGGTATTCCAGTGGCGAAGCTCTTCTGTTCGGTCCTTGTTCAAACATTTTCTTGCAGTGAATCCTATTGGTTGTAAACTTGCCAACTTTGTCGGTCGGTGGATGTGATTCGACGTCGGTGGCATGGCGTGTGGTTGCCACACTCGTTTGCCGAAAACACCCTTTTGAGGAACAAACGAAAAGCAACCTCCATACAGTACGACATTCGCGAGACTGCCGACTCTTCGTAACTATCAACGACGAACTCTGACTGAGCATGGTCACTAATTTCCAAGTAAAATACCATATTCTCTCAACCCCTTTCAACCGCTACAGGTTCTTTAATAGCATATAGCAAAAAACAAAGAAGCGTACTCAACCGCATCGAATGATATTGACGTGACACTGAACCTAGCTACATAATTTGACAAATTTCTGAGAGGAGCGCTATTTTATTCCCCCTCTCTTCCCTCGCAAGCTAGCAATACTGTTGCGATCTAGCCCAACACAAGACGCGTCTCGCTGCCGCAAGTCACGCAAGCCTTGGCTCTTCAGTATCTAGGCTTGGCTCTCAGCAGCAATGGATTCCTCGCCTTCCACGTGTACCCCCTTTCATTGCACCGCCACTTCGCGGCGCGGCTGTGTAATATCGACTTCGCCAATAAGTCCAACCAGGGAACTACAGTTAGAAGTATCTCGCTCCGGACGAACTTGGAAATTTCGTCGTTGTACACTCGCGTCGAAACCGCAATGTGTCCCTTCTATGAATTACGCCCAGAAATCGATGCGACACTTGGCCCATCCGAAAAAACCTTTTGAGGCTTCTGAAAAACTAACCATCTCCCGTGGCGCGTCTCGCTTCCTACCTCTCCCTACCCGTGTCGCGTCTACTATACGTCATCTCTTCCTAATATACGTTGCCTTGATCGAAACTCTTTAACTAAGTCAGTTGCCTCGGTTGGCTCGGTTGTTGATTTCTACAGAGAAGCTCGATTTTTAGGTCCACCAAGTCCGCTCGCGGTGCAATGATGGACGGTCAGGATCTTTTGATAACCGATCCGACGGACGGGAGCAACTCTGGGGCGATGAACGGCTCACATTTACCACATTTTGCGAGAACTCCTCCTAGAGATCCTCCCTTCAACAGCCGCTCGGATTGGGAAATGCCTCACTTTGAAAACACCATGATAAACCTTCCAAACCCCTCCAGCGTTGCAGGGGAAATACCCCTTTTAAGGACCCAGGGTATAATTTCTCAGGGGAAATTCCCCCATATGACGAGGCAATGCTGGAGCCGTTCCGGCTTTCTGGGGAGATTCTTGCTGACGTGGCAGCGGCATTTGACCATGCCAGGTCAACGTTCGCATGTGTGGAGTCCACGTGTCCCACAGATACCACCGTCACCTCTGCTGCTTCAGCATTCCATGCCGTCTCACCTGCTGTCGTCTCACCTGCTGCCGTCTCACCTGCTGCCGTCTCACCTGCTGCCGTCTCACCTGCTGCCGTCTCACCTGCTGCCGTCTCACCTGCTGCCGTCTCCCCTGCTGTCGTCTCCCCTGCTGACGTCTCACCTGCTGTCGTCTCACCTGCTGTCGTCTCCCCTGCTGACGTCTCACCTGCTGCCGTCTCCCCTGCTGTCGTCTCCCCTGCTGACGTCTCACCTGCTGCCGTCTCACCTGCTGTCGTCTCACCTGCTGCCGTCTCACCTGCTGCCGTCTCACCTGCTGCCGTCTCACCTGCTGCCGTCTCACCTGCTGCCGTCTCCCCTGCTGTCGTCTCCCCTGCTGACGTCTCACCTGCTGCCGTCTCACCTGCTGCCGTCTCACCTGCTGCCGTCTCACCTGCTGCCGTCTCCCCTGCTGTCGTCTCCCCTGCTGACGTCTCACCTGCTGCCGTCTCACCTGCTGTCGTCTCACCTGCTGCCGTCTCACCTGCTGCCGTCTCCCCTGCTGTCGTCTCCCCTGCTGACGTCTCACCTGCTGCCGTCTCACCTGCTGTCGTCTCACCTGCTGTCGTCTCACCTGCTGCCGTCTCACCTGCTGCCGTCTCACCTGCTGCCGTCTCCCCTGCTGTCGTCTCCCCTGCTGACGTCTCACCTGCTGCCGTCTCACCTGCTGCCGTCTCACCTGCTGTCGTCTCACCTGCTGCCGTCTCACCTGCTGCCGTCTCACCTGCTGCCGTCTCCCCTGCTGTCGTCTCCCCTGCTGATGTCTCACCTGCTGCCGTCTCACCTGCTGTCGTCTCACCTGCTGTCGTCTCACCTGCTGCCGTCTCACCTGCTGCCGTCTCACCTGCTGCCGTCTCCCCTGCTGTCGTCTCCCCTGCTGACGTCTCACCTGCTGCCGTCTCACCTGCTGCCGTCTCACCTGCTGTCGTCTCACCTGCTGCCGTCTCACCTGCTGTCGTCTCACCTGCTGCCGTCTCACCTGCTGCCGTCTCACCTGCTGCCGTCTCCCCTGCTGTCGTCTCCCCTGCTGACGTCTCACCTGCTGCCGTCTCACCTGCTGTCGTCTCACCTGCTGTCGTCTCACCTGCTGCCGTCTCACCTGCTGCCGTCTCACCTGCTGCCGTCTCCCCTGCTGTCGTCTCCCCTGCTGACGTCTCACCTGCTGCCGTCTCACCTGCTGCCGTCTCACCTGCTGTCGTCTCACCTGCTGCCGTCTCACCTGCTGCCGTCTCCCCTGCTGTCGTCTCCCCTGCTGACGTCTCACCTGCTGCCGTCTCACCTGCTGTCGTCTCACCTGCTGTCGTCTCACCTGCTGCCGTCTCACCTGCTGCCGTCTCACCTGCTGCCGTCTCCCCTGCTGTCGTCTCCCCTGCTGACGTCTCACCTGCTGCCGTCTCACCTGCTGCCGTCTCACCTGCTGCCGTCTCACCTGCTGTCGTCTCACCTGCTGCCGTCTCACCTGCTGCCGTCTCACCTGCTGCCGTCTCCCCTGCTGCCGTCTCCCATGCTGCTCTCTCCCCCTCACGTGAAAGTAGCTACCTGTCCTCCCCGCTACAGCCGGCAGCATCGCCATCAGGTGTAGCAGAACAAGCATGTGCTACAGCCGCCACTTTGGCTACTGCTGCTACATCTGCTGCAGCCGGCCCTACCTGCTACCTGTCCGCGCTGCTACAGCCAGGAGCAGCACCACCAGGTGTACCAGAACAAGCATGTGCTACAGCCAGCACTCCGACTACCGCTGCTGATTCTTCTGCTGCGACAAGCGGCCTTACCCGCAGCATGCTCGCCCTGCTACAGCCGCCAGCAGCACCATCAGGTGTGCCGAAGCAAGCAAGTGCTACAGCCGGCGCTCTAACCACCGCTGCTTCTTCTGCTGCAGCCGGCCCTACCTGCTGCATGTCCATGGGGGAACCATTCGCACCTCTCCCCCCATCAGCCCCCACAGCAGCAGCAGTACCCTGTGTTCCTAGTAGCCCAGCCGTCCCACACCCCGCCCGACCGCTTCATCTTGTGAAGAGGAGTGCTGGGACGTCCCAGAATCTGCTTTCTGCACCAGTTGTGTCCATTGGAAGAAACCCATCCGCACCTCTCCCCCCATCCGCACCTCTCCCCCCATCCGCACCTCTCCCCCCATCCGCACCTCTCCCCCCATCCGCACCTCTCCCCCCATCCGCACCTCTCCCCCCATCCGCACCCACAGCAGCGGTACCCTCTGTGCCCAGTAACCCAGCCGCTCCATACCCCTCTCAACCGCTTCGTCTCGCCCACACACCACCTGGCAGGTGTGGACAACCCACTCCGCCCGACCCGTGCCGCCCAGCGGAGTTTCCACTTCTGTGTCTGCCCCAGTGTGTCCCCGTACCTCCAGTTAGCTTTGCTCTTCCCACACCTCCCCCCTGTGCCAACCACAAACCACCCTGCCGTGCGTCCCCACCTGCTACCCCAGCTGTAGCGGCAATGCCAACCCCACCAGCCAGCCCGGCTGTAGCAGCTACGCCAACCCCGCCGGCCAACCTGGCTGTATTAGCAACGCCGAGCCCACTAACCAGCCCGGCTGTAGCAGCAGTGACAACCCCACCAGCCAGGCTGGCTGTAGCAGCTACACTATCCCTACTAACCAGCCCAGCTTTAGCAAGTGCACCAGTCACAGCCAGCACTCCCCTAGGGGCATGTGAGAGCAGTGGCACGAGCTACAGCAGCCATAGCAGCAGCAGCACAAGCAGAAGCAGCGGAAGCCGCAGCAAGAGGAGGAGGGAGGGGGAGGGCGAAACTGGTGGTATTCTCACCTGCGAGAAACAACATTTCTCAGTGCATTCTGGGAGAGTGGTAACAGAGCCTCCTCTTAAAGGTGTGGAGGGGTTTACCAGGGCTGTGAGGGAGGGGGCGGGCGGATTGGCCTTTACAGCACCTGCTCCCCAGGGTCTTGCGGAGTTTGCAAGGGCTGTGAGGGAGGAAGGGGGCGGAAGGGGTGGTATGCCCACCTGCAAGGAGCAGCAATTCTCTGTGAATGGAGGCGGGGTGGTATCAACAGCCCCGCCTCTCCAGGGTCTTGCGGAGTTTGCCAGGGCTGTAAGGGAGGGGGAGGGGGGCGGAAGAGATAGCATGCTCACCTGCAAGGAACATCCAGGGAGGGTGGTATCAACAGCCCCTCCTCTCCAGGGTCTTGAGGAGTTTGCAAGGGCGGTGGGGGAGGGGGAGGGCGGAACTGGCGATATGCTCACCTGCAAGGAACATCCAGGGAGGGTGGTATCAACAGCCCCTCCTCTCCAGGGTCTTGAGGAGTTTGCCAGGGCGGTGGGGGAGGGGGAGGGCGGAACTGGTGATATGCTCACCTGCAAGGAACATCCAGGGAGGGTGGTATCCACAGCCCCTCCTCTCCAGGGTCTTGAGGAGTTTGCCAGGGCGGTGGGGGAGGGGGAGGGCGGAACTGGTGATATGCTCACCTGCAAGGAACATCCAGGGAGGGTGGTATCCACAGCCCCTCCTCTCCAGGGTCTTGAGGAGTTTGCCAGGGCGGTGGGGGAGGGGGAGGGCGGAACTGGTGATATGCTCACCTGCAAGGAACATCCAGGGAGGGTGGTATCCACAGCCCCTCCTCTCCAGGGTCTTGAGGAGTTTGCCAGGGCGGTGGGGGAGGGGGAGGGCGGAACTGGTGATATGCTCACCTGCAAGAAACAAGATTGCTCTGCGCATCCAGTGGAGTTGCGTTACAGGGAAGTGCGTGCAGGGGGGGTGGCATCCACAGCCCCTCCTCTCCAGGGTCTTGAGGAGTTCGCAAGGGCTGTGAGGGAGCGAATTGCCATGGGGAGTGGGATGGTTGGAGAGGGGAGTGGGAGATGGGAGTGTGGGGGGTGGGAGTGTGGGGGCTGGGAGTGTGGAAGGTGGGAGTGTGGGAGGGGGGGGTGTGGGAGGGGGGAGTGTGGGAGGAGGGATTGTGGGAGGAGGGAGTGTGGGGGTTGTTAGTGTGGGAGGTGTGACTGCCGGTTGTGTGACTGTAACGCAGCCTGACTCTGGTGCTGTTGGCTGTGAGGAGGCTGCTGGTGCTGAGGGGAAAGAATTGGAAAGGAGTGGGAGCAAGGCGACAGGCGTGAAAGGGGTTCCTGTGAGGAGGAGACGCAATCGTATCAAATCTGAACGATCTCGCCGCAAGCGAGTGAGGTGAGCCGAATGTGACCCGAAACTATCTGCTGTATTCGTTCTCCCTTGTTTCTCCCTTCATCAAACAAGCCTCTTCTCGAATCCCCGCTTGCCTTTTCCTCCCTCCTTTCCTTCTGTTTATCTCCAGTGATGCAGTGGAAACCCTTCGCTTGCTGGTCCCTGCTCCTGTATCAGCTCCAACCGACATGGCATCAGTGCTAGAGGCCACAGCAGCCTACATTCGACAATTGCAGGTAAGCTGCAATTACAGGTAGCCATGTTTTGATTTACCACCTGTTACGGTACCTGTTTGATGAATGGGTGTGTTGGTGTTTCAGGGCCTTACAGATACTCTCCAGACCAGAGCATGGCCTTGGCCCGAAAGACAACCACAAATTAACATCGGGTTCACGACATCTTGACTCAGGGCGTTTTCCTTCACTTCAGTACAACGATATGGTACAGGGCCTACAGGCTGTCACATAGAAGCCTAACTCTCATTCAAAGCCCGATTACCACGATGTTGACATACGTAGAAGTTTTTCTTCAAGTTGTCGCTGTACCAATTTGCAGGAACACGCCCTTAGTTGTATTTCGCTCTTTATATTATTATTTTTTGCCTACCTGAATGCATTTGAAAAGATAGTCGGGCAAACCTCCGTATGATGGAAGTGTAGTCAGCCTACGTATTATACACAAATGCATCCTCAGACCAAATCAACACTGTCCCTCCCAATGTTCGTCCTACCCAAGGCCGAATTTCTGCGACGCCTGTGACGCAACGCAAGCCCAGGACGAGCGACTCAGATCTAGCCCACAGCAGCTCTTTCCCATATGCGAAAATCAGTTACATTCTCGCCAAAGTCGTTTGGCGAACTCGCAACCCAACTTCCACCACCCGTCGCTTCTGGAAGCTGGCGAGTTTCGTCTGAGCTGGAGCCCGCTCAGCACGCACTCACCCCGTGCTGCCACTGCCAGGCAGCCAACGAACTATCTATTCCCTGAATCTCGGTTTTCACTTTCCCTGAGTCTAGTTTTCCTGCTGATCTGAAATTCCCTAGGTCACTTGCAGGTTTCATCAGCTTCTGTTTCCGTTTTCCTTCCTCCCTTGTTTCAGATTGCTGTCCTGATCTCTAGGCTCCTTGTACCCTGATCCCTTTAGCTGCTGCTGTTGGAGGCTCCGCAACTTCGGTACTTGTACTTAAGGACCAGTTTTCTCTTTTTAAATCGTTAGTTAATTACTGTACGCTGGCACCATGGTGTCCGATGGCTCTGGTCCTGCCGCTTCCGGCCCTGCAGCCACGGCCGACTGGGCTTTCGAGGTAAGCCGTAGGACTTGACTCTCGAACGATCAGGGTCCGGGTCTTAACTAAAGATTAACAAAGTACGCTTCTTACGATCCGTGTTCGAATCCAGCTTTTACACGACACCGATCTTACCTTTACGCGTCGTTAGTAAAGCTCCGGTGTGGTTCGCCCTTTTGATCCGCCAGTCCTCTAGTATGGATCTAGTTTAGAGAATTTAATTCTAACGGTTATTTACAGAGTTTTTCTTATCTCCAAGTTTTAACGACTTTCAGCAAGGCGTTTGCGTCGGATAACGACTTTCAAGGCGTCTCAAGCAACGCCGTTTCCCTGATCTCCCCTCACCCGCAGGTCGGCAAAGCGTTCGCGTCGCAGTACTATACCGTGATGCACACGCAACCGCACGATGTGCACAAGTTCTACGTTGACGAGAGCAAATTCACGCGCGCCGAGCGCCTCGGCATTCCCGGGGAAACTGTGACGACCATGCAGGTGCGTGTTGTAGTGACGGAATCCGTCGAATGGCTTAAGGGGTATGTGACGACCATGCAGGTGCGTCTCGCCGTGACAGAATCCGTCCAGTAGTTAATGCGATCCGTAATTCACAAGCATTGGGTTGGAGAAGCGTCAGTAGCAGCAAGGTAACGAGAGGACTGCATCAGTGTGAAGGTACAGGAAGGATTGCTCTAATGTACCAACCTTGAAGGAACTTGCGTTGTTGTTTTGAGAACGAGGACTTTATTTTCGGTAACTGGCAATGTGAAAAAACTGGTTACTCATATTCCTCACGCATGTGTGGGTGTGCGTAATGGGGTTTGGGGATCATATGCTTGTGCGGTTTCCATTATCTGTGTGGCATGAATGGGTGTGGCTTGGCTTGGGTGCTCTGTATGGTTTGTGTGGCCTGCATGTTGGTTTGGCTTTCACGCACGTGCACATGGCGTGTTCAGGGTATCCACACCAAGGTGATGTCATTGGATTCATGCGAAGTCAAGGCGGAGATCAAATCCGTGGATTGTCAGGAGTCGCTCTCTGGCGGCGTTCTCGTGGTGGTAACCGGCGCGCACTGTTACAGCAGCAGCGAGCGCCGCGGCTTCGTCCAGAGCTTCTTCCTCGCGCCGCAGCAGAACGGCTTCTACGTCCTTAACGACATCTTCCGGTTTCTAGAGGACGCGCCGCCGCCGCAGCCGCCCGCCGTAGTTAAACACGCCGTTGGTGGGGGGACTAAGTCGGCCGCGTCTGCCGATGGATCAGCTGCAGCTGCTGCTGCCGGGAGTGGGTCTCAGGCAGGTCTGGTGAACGGGCACGCGGCGGATCAAGCGGCAGGGTCCCGGGAGGTTACATCTGTGGATCACGCCGTGCGAGATGTAACGGTCGACGAGGCGTCCCAGGCGTCCGCGCCTGCCGCCGCCCCCAGCGCCGCAGCCGGCGGAGCCGGGGCTCCCCCGGCCGCGGACGACGGCGCAGCGGGGGAGGAGGTGCAGGTGATTCGGGAAGTGCCTGAGTCGGTCGTTTCCGTGGATCAGGGCCAAGGGCAGGGTCAAGGGGCGGGAGCGGGAGCCGCCGCAGCAGCGGCGGAAGGGGAGAAGGCGGAAGCGCCTGTTGCGCCTTCCGCCCCAGTTTCCGCGCCTGCTGTCCTTCCGAGTCCTGCGGGCGGGGAAGCGGCTGCGGGAGCACCAGCGGCGTCAGCTGTAGCACCAGCTGTAGCAGCGGCACCCGCAGCAGCAGCAGCAGCACCGCCTGCAGCAGCGGTAGCGCCTGTAGCAGCTGTAGCTCCAGCGGCGGCGGCAGCACCAGCTGTAGCTGCGGCACCTGCTGCTGCGTCTGCGTCAGATGAACCGGCCCCTAAGAAGTCTTACGCCTCTATTGTGAGTGATCATGCCGGTGTTGGAACATCTTAGGACTACTTTACGCCTCTAACATGAGTGATCATGCTGGTTGGGTTTGTCCCAGACCCCACATCACTTTTCAGTTGCGCAATGCTAGACTCGCCGTTATTTCAGTTGCGCGATTCGTGGAGCTATAACCCGTCAAAATAATTCCCCATCCTCACTGGAGGCAATCCTGTTGCTAAACCCTTTCTAACCCCCTTCCTCGTATCTCAACCTAGCCCACGTGCCAACCCGCCCAACCCGTACCTTTCTTGAGCGTCGCTTCCCCGCCCCACACGCCCCTCCCCCATCCCACCCTACAGCTGCAAGCCATGCGCGCGCAATCCGCAGCTGCCTCACCCGCGGGCGCCTCCGCGGGCGCAGCTTCCGCGCCTGCCTCCGCCACTCCCCCCGCAGCCGCGCTTCTGGGGGCGGTTGCGCCCAGGCAGCCGCCGCTGCTCCCTCCCGCAGCGATTGGGGGCGCTGGGGCGTTTGTGGGGCAAGAAGCAGCGCCGCCTGGAGCAGCAGCTGGGTTCTCTGCTGGTTTGCTTGCCCCTGCTCCTGGGTTCGCTGCTGGTGGTGGTGGGGTGGCAGAGGATACCAATGCTGCTGACGAAGGTATGCCGAATGCGTTGACTTGGGTTGACTGTAGGAGAGGTGAGGGGAGGGCTGGGGCGTTTGGGTGGCAAGATGCAGCGCCGTCTGGAGCAGCAGCTGGATTCTATGCTGGTTTGCTGGCGCCTGCCTCTGGGCTCGCTTCTGCTGCTGGGCGGGAGAGGATGCTAATACCGTTGACGAAGGTAGGGACGATGTTGATTGTGAAAACCGTAGGGGAGGAGAGGAAATGGGGGGGCAGGGCAGGAAAGGGCTGGGCTGTGTCGCATCTCTTGGTCTAGTGTTGACTCATGTGCTGCTGCTCCTGCTTGGCCCCTTCGTGTGCGCCACAGCTGCAGGGGGGGGGCGCGCTGTGTTTGTGCGCAACCTGCCAGTGCGCATCACTGCCAAGGAGATCGGAGAGCACATTAAACTCAACCCATCCTTTCCTTCCCTTCCCATGCGTGTGCCTCTGCTCCGTGTGCCTCTGCCCCGTGTGCCCTTTGTGCCTCACAGCTGCAGGGGAGGGCCGCCCTGTGTTTGTGCGCAACCTGCTAGTGCGCATCACTGCCAAGGAGATTACAATGCACCTTAGCCACTTCGACTTTAACGCATTCACTGCTCTCGCTCTTCCCCTGTGCCTCTGCTTTGTGTGCTCCACAGCCGCAGGGGAGGGCCGCGCTGTGTTTGTGCGCAACCTGCCAGTGCGGATTACTGCCAAGGAGATTGCAGAGCACTTCAGCCAGTTTGGAGCAGTGAAAGCGGATCGCATTCAAATTCGGGGCAACAAGGTGCAGTTTCCCTTTCTGCCTAATTATTTTCTATCTATGAGTTGACCATTTAATCCAGATTCAATTTTGGGGCACCAAGGTGCGGTGTCCTTTTTTGCCTTTCTACCACCCTGCAAATCCATCTATCCTCACATCATGAGTCATTTTCTCATGACCCTATGAGGCAACAAGGTTCTTTTTTTAAGCTGTCAATTCAATCGTCTCCCTTTCCGTGCGTCTCCTCAGTGAACGCGTTTGTGCAGTTTGAGGAAGCCAAAGTGTTGAGTTGGCTTATAACATTCTTCTGATCCCATTCATATTTCGCCCTCTCCCCGTCAGGCCAACAACCCCGCTACAGTGTACGCGTTTGTGGAGTTTGAGGAACCTGCAGCAGCACAAGCAGCAGTGGAGGTTAGTAGCAGGGTTTGGGGTTTTGGCTTTGTTCCCTGAGTTTGCTGCAACAAAAGCTGTTGGCACGTATTGTGAAAGCTCCTGAATGGTGAGCCGTCTAATTCTCGCTCTGAACTTTGAATCTCATTGCTCAACCCTTCATGTGTTTGCGTGTGGGCAGAAACAATCGATCATGGTGGGGAATTTCCAGGTGAAGATCGAGGAGAAGAAGGCTTCAAGCACTAACCGAGGTGAGCCCCTCGAAAGAAAAACAAACAAACAAGTAAGTAAACAAAACAAACAAACAAACAAACAAGTAAGTAAACAAAACAAACAAACAAGTAAGTAAACAAAACAAACAAACAAACAAACAAACAAACAAACAAGTAAGTAAACAAAACAAACAAACAAACAAACAAAACAAGGCAAGCCGTTATGGTGTGTCATCTGGTTGCCCATGGGCAGAAGCAGTACATAATGCTGGGCGAATCGTACCATCGCACGGGAGGTGCGCGGATTGCCAATTCCACAACGGCAGCAGCAACTTCAGTGGTGCTGCTGCTGGTGGCGCTGCTAGTGCCGATGGTGCTGGTGTTGATGTTCGGTGCTGGTGATTGCAGCGATTCTCTAGAAACTTGAAGAATCATCTCCGTTCTCTTCTGTCTCTCCCCTCCATCCCCCACCTCTGTGTTTCCGCACCCCCCTAGGCTCGTATCGTCGCACGGGAGGGGGCCGAGGAGGCTCAGATCGCCAATACCGCGAAGGCAGCAGCAACTTCACCGGTGCTGCTGCTGGTGTTGGTGGTGTTGGTGTTGGTGCTGCTGGTGGTGTTGGTACTGGTGCTGCTGGTGCCGGTACTGGTGGGAGTGTTGGTGTTGTGAGCAACAGGGGTGGGCGTGGGGGTTCAGGTTTCGGTTCTCGGGGTCAGCCGCAGGTGCAGGGGCAGGGACAGTGGCAGGGGCAAGGGCAGGGGCAGGGAATGCAGCAGGGGCAGGGGTTGACCGGACAGGGAGTGCAGGGGCAAGGATTCCAGCAGGGTCAGGGGTTACAGGGGTTTCAGCAGCAGGGGTATGGGGGAGGTGATGGGGGGAGTGGGGCGGGGCAGGGAGGATGGTCGTCGAGTGGAGGGGGGAGGGGAAGAAGAGGGGGACAGGGGCGGACAGGAGGGAGTAGAGGAGGGGGTCAAGGAGGGGGGGTCGCAGTGGTGGCTCCGTCGTAAGGGCCTGCCTGGGTTGTCGTAAGTGACTGACTCCAGTGGCTGAAGTGGTGCATTTCATTGTCATCATGGGCTGCGTGCTAGGTCATTTCTTCATCATTGCATTTCCATCGTCTCGTCATTGCAGCTTGGGCTTGTGTGACGGTCATTTCATTGGTGTACTCATTGGTTTTCATTGTCTGGAAGTCTGTAGGGGAAGTATTGTTGCTTGTTCAGGATACGAGCCAGGGTTCATGAGTTGAACCGGACTGTGGTAGGGAGAGAGGCCGTCAGGGCGCTGATGACAAATATTGCTCACAAGAAATGGTGGGCTGCTAGCAGTTCGTTTTGTGCTGCGTGTCACGACAAGCTGGCCAGTGCATTGTCTTGCTGCAACAAATAGTGTACTTCGGATGACGTAGGTAGGATGTGGAGATGTAACACATAAAATGGCTAAATGTGACACTTTCTTGAGGACTGGAAGTCTGGAAGGGATAACACTTCTTCAGAAAGTTCTCTTCACACGTCCTCGGCAAAGGTGTAGCTTCTTCAGGTCAATGTGGCGCCCTTGGATCTTGGAGGGAAAAATGGTGTTGCACATGTTCCGCGAAACTCAGAAATTCGCCAACCAGCAACTAGGCCAACCAAAATGCAGCATTTGCAGCCTCTCGCGAGATGAGTGTCTGGACAGGAGGTATTTGTGACACGGTAACAATATCGAAGGTCGCACAACGACGCACGCCAGTGTGAGTCTTGTTGTTAAATCTCCACCGTCCAGTCTGGAAACAGACAACAGAAATGGACGATTCAGATTAGGAGAAGCTAGGCAGGCAGCCATAGATGGAGCAAGTGTGGGTTTCACCTCTTCGGTTCTCCTACGTAATTTATCACAAGCTGCTTTCATTTCACCCAGTGCTGGATGTTTCGTTCCAGGTTCTCTGGATTCTTTGTTTAGGTAGTCTTCGCCGATTTTTGTTGGTCAGAGATTATAGTAGAGATGTCTCGGACACACATCAGTGATTTATCAGACGAGCTTCTAGTAAAGATTTTCTGGCAGAGCGATCAGCCAATTCCTTACCAGCCTAACACCGAAGCTGTGTGGAGCTGCTGTGGTTATAGGCCGACATACCTCTATTCAAAACGCGAAACTCTGAAACCCAATGAGGGTCCTTTACCGGCCCTTCCTGTCTCCGCAAACGCCGCCTTTAGTCTGCTCATCGCTTCAGTCTGCCGCCGCTGGCGCCGTCTCGCTCGACGCTACGTCTCCACACTTGTTGTCAAAGGCGGCCTTAAAGACGACCTTTTAGTGTCCCGCGTGGAGATTATGACCGCTATCACTTGCTTCCCGAACCTCACTCATCTTGAAATCAGCAATGTCTTATTAGGAACCATAAACGACGAGTTCCTGAATCACCTCGCCTCGTCATGTCCAAACTTGAAAATTCTTGGCCTATCCAGCGACTCGGAAGAATTGTACGCGGGTGGTGATAGGGAGGATGTGCAGCCTCTAGCTACATCTTCTCTGGATGCTCTATTCCGGCGGTGCACTCAACTGGAACAGCTAAATCTCTCCTGTGTTCATGACGAGACGGTCCTGCCAGCATCGTTTTTTCAACTAAGCCGTCTCCACACTCTTGCTCTTTTTCAGAGTGACTCGTTATGTAGACGCCACGAACTCGTAGAGTTATCTTCACTGACCGTTCTGGACATTTCCGTTACAGGAATGGTTTTTCAGGAGCTCGTCAACCTCACTGCCTTAAGTGGATTAACTAGCCTTTCACTTCCTGATGCATTCTGCTATCGTAACGATTCTACCGATTATTCGTTTTCCATCGCACAGTTTCCTTTCCTGACATCACTGAAATTCTTGGATAGCTGTCCTCGATTCGACCGACTGTTTCCTTCCGGCTCGCCATGCACCAGTCTCGAAGAGCTATGGATCACCAACTGTGGGGAACTCGAGCGTTTTCCTAACGACGTTGCCACGCTGTTGCCATCTCTTCGCATTCTAAGTCTGGATCAATACTCTATCCATGCGCAGCTGCCTGAAGAGCTTGAGCTTCTCTCCTTAACCCGTCTCGAACTTCTAAAGATTTCCAGCTGTAAAGGGTTATTCAGCCTGCCCGAAGACTTCGGATGCCTGACTGCCCTAAAGACTTTGGTTCTGGAGCACCTTCCACTCACGGACCTCCCTCAATCCCTGTGTCGTCTCTCGTCACTGGAAACGCTGTTTTTGATTCGTTGCCCTGAGATTCGCGAGTTGCCGGTGGAATTCTGTTGCCTGACAGCTGTCAAGACGCTGTGGCTCGTGGAGTTGCCTCATATCATGCTTCCAGCGGGTATCGGAGGGTTCAAACAACTCCAGACTTTTTACCTGAATGACAATCAGACGCAGCTGCTGCTTCCATACTCTTTCACTCAACTCTCTTCCCTGACGCGGTTGGAGCTTAATAGCTGCTCGCTTCTTAAACTTCCGGAAGACATTCAGAAGCTAAGCAGCTTACGAGAATTATTCATAATTTCCTGCCAGATTGAGGAGCTCCCAGAGTCGTTGACGGGCATTTCTGGCCTTGAAATCCTGGCCGTTAATCGCTGCGTAAGGCTACATGCGGTACCATCCAGGCTGGAAGCTTTCTCAAGGCTTGAAGTGCTGAAGTTTGAGGAATGTGAGAACCTGACGGAATTGCCTGAATTCCTGCCACAATCTCTCGAGGAGCTCAACCTTGGGAACTCCAAAAACGTCACACCTCTGCCGAATGTGACCGTGCTGCCAAAGCTGAGGAAGCTGAACTTGAGACTGGTTGAGGTTGCGTGGGCCGTGACATCCAGCAACGGCTTATCTCATCTGGAGCAGCTGTATCTGGAATCGTGCAAAGCTAGGAAACTTCCATTCCCGTTGGTCTACCTTTCCCGGCTTCGTACCCTGACAATTGGGAGTGCCTGGAGGGTGGAGGCGCTCCCAGATTTTGGGTCGTCAATGGTGCAGCTGCGGCAGCTGCGCATTCACCATGCCAATGAGCTGAAGGAGCTTCCTGCAAGTATTGTGGAGCTTCCGCGTTTAACGACTCTGGAGGTTCATGCTGCGAAGCTGGTATATCTTCCTGAGAATCTGGGTGCTTTATCCAGGCTGGAAGAGCTTAACCTGTCCAAGTGCTCTGCTCTGGAACATCTGCCTGCTTCTCTCACCCAGCTCGCCTTTCTGTGTCGCCTGGATGTCGAAGACAGCCTGATCCACTCACTGCCGCCTGGGTTTGAGCAATTGGCCAGGCTCCATTCACTGAACCTGAAGAGCTGCAAGAAGCTGGAATCCCTGCCTGAGAATTTCACCAGGCTCAAGATGCTGCGGGACCTTTTCGTTGAGGGGTGCTCTAATTTAATTGATGCTGAAGGTTTTGTGCGTCCTCGTTGCGTACATGAGCTGAAAGGGTTGAAAATATTCAATATCCGGTAATGCGTACATCTGCCTATGACTGCCTGCCTGTTTGTTGATGCATCACCCGGTGAAGCTATTTCTTGCAGTAATTCTTTGTTTGTCAGAACTTCAATCGCACACGTTTTTCCTGCTCTTTGTCGTGTCATTTATACAGGTAAAGTGTACAGATGCCACCGGACCAATGACACGCAAAACAGCATTGCAAATTGCAATATCGAGAACGATCCCTCATCAATCGTCAACTTCGCTGGGTCCTTGGATCTTCGTAGTGTAGCAGCACTGGGTGCGTCTGCCCTGGGTAGATCTAGGAATTCTGCTACCAAGTCTACGCACTGTGCCTACAGAAGACTTCTAGGATTTCAAGACATCTAGGAATACAGCTAGCGTGCTTCTCACCTCTAGTGCTCTCTCGCGTGTTTCTTTACTAAGCCAAATACTTCATGTCTTGCGCCTAGATCGCTTGATTGTTTTCCTTGCTGCCCTTCGCCGACCGTTATCCTCGTGCTCAGCGTTTCGAGATGTCTCACACTCGGATTGATGATCTATCTGACGAACTTCTAGCGAAGATTTTATGGCACAGCGATCAGCCAATTCCTGACCAACCTACCAGCGCCGATTTGTGGGAGTTCTGGTGGAGTAGGCCGAATTACCTTGATACGAGACGCGAAACGCCGAAACGCAATGAGGGTCCTTTGCCGACCCCTCCTGTCTCCGCAGACGTCGCCTTTAATCTTCGCATCGCTTCAATCTGCCGTCGCTGGCGTCATCTTGCTCGGCGTTACGTCTCCTCACTTGTTGTCAAAGACAACCCTTTAGTTTCCCGCGTGGAGATCTCGACCGCTATCACTCGTTTCCCGAACCTCACTCATCTTGACATCAGCGGTGCCGGTGTGGGAACGATTGACGACGAGTTTATGAATCATCTCGCCTCGTCGTGTCCCAAGTTGGCCATCCTTCGCCTAACCATGGACACGGAAGAAGAGTACGGCGTCGAAGATAGGATTGGTGTGCAGTCGCTAAGCACTGATTGTCTGGATAACTTTTTCCGTCAGTGCAATCAACTGGAACAGCTACAGCTCCACTGCCTCTATGACGGTGCGATTCTGCCAGCATCTTTTTTTCAACTGAGTCGTCTCCGTACTCTTTCTCTGCGTCAGGGTATCTCGCTATTTGACCGTCACGATATTGTAAGCCTCTCTTCACTCACTGTTTTAGACATTAGCACCCCAGGAATGCGGTATCAGGATCTCATGAAGCTCACTGGGTTACGTAGCCTAACCAGCCTTTCGGTTCCGGATGCATTCTACTCGCCACCCTATGATTCGTTTTCCATAGCACAGATTCATTTTCTGAAGACACTAAGATTCTCGGATAGCTGTCCCCGATTCGACCTACTGTTTCCTTCTGGCTCGACATGTGCCAGTCTCGAGGAGCTACGGATCACCAACTGCATCGAACTCGAGCGTCTTCCTAACGACATTGTCACGCTGTTGCCGTGTCTTCGCATGCTAAGTCTGGATCGATGCTCTACCCTTGCGCAGCTGCCTGAAGATTTTCTCTCCTTAACTCGCCTCGATTTCTTAAGTATTTCCTGCTGTGAAACGTTTTTCAGCCTTCCCAGAAACTTCGGACGCCTGACTGCCCTCAAGACTTTGATTCTGGATAAACTTCCCCTTTCGGACCTCCCTGAATCACTGTGCTGTCTTTCGTCGCTGGAGACGCTGTTTCTAACTCGCTGCTACGCGATTCGCGAGCTGCCAGCAGGATTTTGCTGCCTGCCAGCTGTCAAGACGCTGTGGTTCGTGGAGCTACCTGAGTTCATGCTTCCAGCCGGTATCGGAGGGCTTAAATACCTACAGACTTTTTACCTGAATGGCAATGAGAATCAGCAGCTGCTTCCATCCTCTTTCACCCAACTCTCTTCCCTGACGCGGTTGGAATTCAGAAGCTGCTCGCTTCTTATGCTTCCAGAGGACATGGAGAAGCTAAGCAGCTTACGCGAATTATTCATCAGTTACTGCCAAATTGAGGAGCTTCCAGAGTCGTTGACGGGCATTTCTGGCCTTGAAATCCTGGCCGTCAATCACTGTGAACGGCTACGTGCGATACCATCCAGGCTGGATGCGTTCTCAAGACTTGATGTGCTGGAATTTGATGGATGCGATAATTTGAGGGGGTTGCCTGAATTCCTGCCACCAGCTCTCGAGGTGTTTGATCTTGGGAACTGCATAAACGTCACACCTCTGCCGAACGTCACCGTGCTGCCAAAGCTCAGGAGGTTGAAGCTGAGACGGGTTGAGGTTGTGTGGGGCGTGACAGTCAGCAAGAGCTTATCTCGTCTGGAGCATCTGTTCCTGGAATTGGCAAGCAACACCAAGAAGCTTCCATTCCCGTTGACTTACCTTTCCCAGCTTCGTACCTTGACAATCGGGAGTGCTTCGAAGTTGGAGTATCTTCCAAGTTTTGGATCCACGATGATGCAGCTGCGGCAGCTGCACATTCGCCATGCCACTGAGCTGAAGGAGCTGCCAGAAAGTATTGTGGAGCTTCCGTGTTTGACGACTCTGGAGATCCATGCTCCCAAGCTGGCTCTTCTTCCTGAAAATCTGGGTGCTTTGTCCAGACTGCAAGACCTGAACCTGACCCAATGTGACTCCCTCGAGCATCTACCTGCTTCTCTGACCCAACTCGCCTATCTTTGTCGCCTGGATCTAACTTCTTGCCCGATCCGCTCGCTCCCGCCCGGCTTTGAGCGGCTAACCAGGCTCCGCTTCATATGGCTGAATAACTGCCAGCACCTGGAGTCCCTGCCTGAGAATTTCACGAAGCTCACGATGCTGCGGGACCTGAATGTTCGGGGGAGTTGGAAATTATTTGACGCTGAAGGTTTTGTGCGTCCTCGTGGCGTTCATGATATGAAAGGGTTGGAAATATTCAGGTAGTAAGTCTGCATTAGCCCAAACTGTTCATACACCACCTTGTTAGAATTGTTTCTTGCATTGCAATGCTTTCATTTGTTTCTAGCACGTTTTCCCTGTACCGGTAATTCGTTCAAACAGGCTTATGGCCTTGGGAAAATCTCTCCTCGTCCCCCGAAGCCCCGTTGTAGTGGTAGTCAGTATATAAATCACTACCGTAACTCCCTTTTTATCAGCTTGGTTTGAGTACACCCTTCCACTCTGAAATTTCAGCCTTATCTGCACAGCTCTGAAAAATAAAGGTTTTGTTAGCAACCCTGCCATAAGTGATTCACCCTGGTATCCAGGCCTGCTAACCTTGTCATAAGCTTTCCCATAGACTGACCAGTGACATGACAACCAGTAGAGTGCCTGCCAGCAACTCGTATGCCACAACTGCTGCTTCCGCATCGTTCTTCCCAGCGGGTAAGCCAGAGCATGTGCTCCACCCATTTGCTGCCTGCACGCGTGACGCCGCCATTTGTTTTCCCTTGAAACTCATACCAGGTAACAGCTAACTCTACACTATTCCACGCCTACAGCTGCTGCCCTGCCTGGCATGTGCCGGGCAGCTGCTGCCCTCCCTTTCTGGGTAAGCTGGGACACCTGCTGCTCTACTCTACACTACAGGAGCTGATTATGCGGGTCTGCTCTTATCAGTAAGCCGAGGCACCTGCCCCAGCTTCCCACACGCTGCCATCTCATCGTCCCCCCGGCTGTGCTGCAGATACGCCTTTCATTGTCTTCCCCATCTACCCGTGAGTCGTGACAGGCAACAACTCTATGCCAAAGCTGCTGCTCTGCTCTGGTTACCCTTGTCAGTAAGCCGAGGCACCTCCCCAGCTGCCCACATGCAGCTGCATCTCATCGTCCCCCAGGCTGTACGTTACAGCCAATCAAAACCCCTACGCTACAGCAGCCACCTCTGCCTGGTTCTGCCGGGTTAGCTGAGGCACCTGCCCCAGCTGCTCACACGCGGCCATCTCATCGTCCCCTCGGCTGTTTTTTGAGACGTCTCAAAGGTCGTCTACGCTACAGCAGCCACCTCTGCCTGGTTCTGTCTGGTTAGCCGAGGCACCTGCCCCAGCTGCCCACATGCAGCCATCTCATCGTCCCCCCGGCTGTGCTTTACAGCTAATGAACACCCCTACACTACAGCTGCTGCTTCTGCCCTGGCACTATCAGTAAGCCGAGGCACCTGTCCCAGCTGCCCACATGCAGCCATCTCATCGTCCCCCCGGCTGTGCTTTACAGCTAATGAACACCCCTACATTACAGCTGCTGCTTCTGCCCTGGCACTATCAGTAAGCCGAGGCACCTGTCCCAGCTGCCCACAGGCCGCCATCTCATCGTCCCCCCGGCTGTGCCGCAGATACGCCTTTCGCCCGCCTTGCACGAGCTCGTGTTGGAAGGCCAGCACGCGGGGGAGTGGAGATGGTTGCAGTGCGGTTCCCGGGTGCGGGTTGAAGACTATCAGGTTGATCTTGCATGCGATGCCCTCTGTTAGGGCGACAAGCCTACGTGCGTCTTCCAAACTGTGGGGATACCAGAGGAGGGAGGGAGAGAGGGCGGAGTGAAGCCAGGGGATGGCTACAGTGCTGTTCCTGGGTGTGGGTTGAAAATGATCAGGTTGAATTTGCATGCGTGCGATGCCCACTGTTAGGGTTACGAGTCGATGCGCATTGTCCATACTGTGAGGACACAAGAGGAAAGATCGGGGAAGTGTGAGAGGAAAGATGACTCCATCCAGCATCCGGTATTCGATGAACACATGGCGCTTGTTTGTATCCAGTAGGGTCCAGAGTGCTTACACCATCAACACCAGTAGCGTCACCCAACTGCATACCTGTCGATGACTCCATCCAGCATCCGGTATTCAGTGAACACATGGCGCTTCCCCTAACACCATCAGCATGGCAAGGGTAAGGTAACTGCTGCATGCGTACCTGTCGTTGACCCCATCCAGCATCCGGTACCCGATCAACACACGGCGCTTCCTTGATTGCTGCTGCAACCCTGCACCTTGCTCCACAAGCAGCACACACATAGGTGTGCTGTAAGGGTAACTGCTGCATGCGTACCTGTCGTTGACCCCATCCAGCATAAGATACTCGATAAGCACATGCCGCTTCCCATAACGCTGCTGCTTCAACCCCGCATCAAGGCTCTACACTAGGGCGCACCTGCAGTACAGGGCACTCTGACGCACCTGTCGTTGACCCCATCCAGCATCAGATACTCGATGAACACATACCGCTTGCTTGACTACTCCTGCAGCCCCACATGTACTCGAGCCTACACTGACAAGTACCAATCGCAAGGGGCGCTCATACGTACCTGTCGTTGACCCCATCCAGCATAAGATACTCGATGAACACATGCCGCTTCTTAGACTGTTGCCGCAACCCCGCACCTCCCTCCCCCGCATCAAGTGCTGACTGGGTTGTTGCGTCTGGGAAGTGCTGTCTCAAGCAGGCGAAGAGGCTGGTGAGGTTGTGCTTCTTGTTGATTGGCATGATGCTGCTGCGCACCTGATATGGGTAGCGGTGGAGGGGATGGTATGGCAAGGGGGGAAAAGGAAGAAAATGATTTAGAGGAATTGCTGACACACATCTTCACTTGCAATGAAGCAAGCAACGGCATATGTCACTGAAGCGTGTACCCACCTCGTCTGTGGTGGCATGCAGGCTGAGAGCGAGGCTAGCTTGGGAGTGAGAGCAGAACTCGTGCATCTCAGGGACGAGCCCACACGTGGACATGGTGGTGCGAGCCGGCGAGCAGTGGGGGAGAGGCGGAGGCAGGCCAGGACCACCAACCTTCACACCCAATGATAGCAAGCGGTTTGTGCCTCAATGGAAGCACGTACCTCGTCTGTAGTGGCGTGCAGGCTGAGAGCGAGGCTGGCTTGGGATGGGAGTGAGAGCAGAAATCCACCATCTCGAGAGCACCTACCTTGTGTGTGAAGAACATAACACATTGAAGAGCATGGGCGTACGTACCTCATCGGTGGTGGCGTGCAGGCTGAGGGCGAGGCTGGCTTGGGAGTGAGAGCAGAACTCGTGCAACTCAGGGACGAGCCCACACGTGGACACCGTGGTGCGAGCCGGCGAGCAGTGGGGGAGAGGCGGAGGCAGGCCAGGACCACCAACCTTCACGTCCAATGATAGCAAGCGGTTTGTGCCTCAAGAGAAGCGCGTACCTCGTCGGTGGTGGCGTGCAGGCTGAGAGCGAGGCTAGCTTGGGAGTGGGAGCAGAACTCGTGCATCTCAGGGACGAGCCCACAGGTGGACACCGTGGTGCGGGCCGGGGTGTGAGCGCCAAGTGGGGGGCTAGAAGAGGCAGGCAGGAAATAGGGCGAACCCAGGAGGCTGTACGTACCTCATCGGTGGTGGCGTGCAGGCTGAGAGCGAGGCTGGCTTGGGAGTGAGAGCAGAAATCATGCATCTCAGGGACGAGCCCACACGTGGACACGGAGGTGCGAGCCGCCAGTGAATCCGCTCTAGAGAGAGCCCGGGACTGGCCCCATGAACCACACAAGCGAAAGAAACACCCACCTCGTCCGTGGTGGCGTGCAGGCTGAGAGCGAGGCTGGCTTGGGAGTGAGAGGAAAACTCGTGCATCTCAGGGACAAGCCCACAGGTGGAGACGGTGGTGCGAGCAGGCGAGCAGTGGGGGAGAGGCGGAGGCAGGACAAGACAACCAACCTTCACACCCAATGATAGCAAGCGGTTTGTGCCTCAATGGAAGCACGTACCTCGTCGGTGGTGGCGTGCAGGCTGAGAGCGAGACTAGCTTGGGAGTGAGAGCAGAAATCCACCATCTCGAGAGCGCCTACCTTGTGTGTGAAGGATATAACACATTGAAGAGCATGGGCGTGCGTACCTCATCGGTGGTGGCGTGCAGGCTGAGAGCGAGGCTGGCTTGGGAGTGAGAGCAGAACTCGTGCTTCTCAGGCACGAGCCCACACGTGGACACGGAGGTGCGAGCCGCCAGTGAATCCGCTCTAGAGAGAGCCCGGGACTGGCCCCATGAACCACATAAGCGAAAGAAACACCCACCTCGTCGGTGGTGGCGAGCAGGCTGAGAGCCAGACTAGCATGGGAGTGGGATCAGAACTCGTGCAACTCAGGGACAAGCCCACACGTGGACACGGTGGTGCGCGCCGGCAAGCAGTGGGGGAGAGGCGGAGGCAGGCCAGGACAACCAACCTTCACACCCAATGATAGCAAGCGGTTTGTGCCTCAATGGAAGCACGTACCTCGTCGGTGGTGGCGTGCAGGCTGAGAGCGAGGCTAGCTTGGGAGTGAGAGGAAAACTCGTGCATCTCAGGGACAAGCCCACAGGTGGACACGGTGGTGCGAGCAGGCGAGCAGTGGGCGCCTAAAGGGTCCAGGAGGGTGTTGCATGCTGTGAGAACCGCCGGGAGGTTGTGCAAGGGCTCGCCCATACCCTGAGGAGGGAAGGCAAGCAGAGGATTGCAAACAGGGGTGAATTTGAGAGTCATGTCAGGTTGCACTGTGCTCTGCGGTCCAGTGCGGTGCTGTGCGGCCCTGGTGGAGCATTGCGGTGCTGACAACACACCCACCCACCATGAAGACAAGGTTGGTGACAGGGCCCACTTCCTCTGTGAAGAGCCGGCGAATCTGAACCACCTGATCCACTATCTCCCCTGCTGTCAGTCTGTCAGATGCACTATGCAGTTCAATGCGGTGCAGAGTTGTGCTGTGCTCTGCGGTGGGGTACTCTGAGGTGCTCAACTCACCATGAAGACAAGGTTGGTGACAGGGCCCACTTCCTCTGTGAAGAGCCGGCGAATCTGAATCACCTGATCCACGATCTCCCCTGCTGTCAGATTGCGCTGCAAACCCATCCTGTGAAAAAAGGAGGGACGAAAGGAGGGAGTGTGCTGAAATCCTAAGGTATAGTAGGGGTGGGTTGAATATGAACCACCTGATCCACGATCTCCCCTGCTGTCAGGTTTCTCTGCAGCCCCATCCTAAGAACATGGGAAGAGCATGTTAGGGCAACAAGGGATGAACGGTTGAAATGACAAGGGAGGGTGTTGAAGGGACAATGTGCCGAATCGGAACCTCTTGATCCATGATCCCCCTTGTCGTAAGGTTGCGCTGCAGACCCATCCTGCAAAGAATGGGTATGCAAATACGACAAGGGACGAAAGGAGGGAGTGTGCTGAAATCCTACAGTGCAGTACGGTTGTGTTGAATCCGAACCACCTGGTCTACGACCTCTCCTGCTGTCAGGTTGCACCATCCTGCGAAACAAGTGTGGTGAGATGACAAGGGCTGGGAGTGTTAGAGTGACAACGTTACATTTTCCAGGCTCCTTAAATGTGATGAGATGAGTGTGGTAAGATGATGTGTTGATATTGGGATGACCAGGAACAACCCGCATGCTGTATTACATGCGTGTGCGTACGCAGGAACTGATCACATATGAGGCGCCTCAAACGATGAACTTTGAGATGACCAGAAACACACATGCTGTATAATATGCGTGTGCGTGCACAGACATGATAAGACATGCTTACTTGGCAGTGAAGCAGAACTGGCACCCCATGGCACACCCCAGCTGGGTCGACACACACACAGTGTTCCGCCCAGTCTTACTCCTTCTCCTGCTGCTCCTCCTGCTGTTGCTGCTGTTCTCGTTGCAGCAACCTTACACATACGTACCAACAAGATCCTTACTTGGCAGTGAAGCAGAACTGGCACCCCATGGCACACCCCAGCTGAGTCGTCACACACACAGTGTTCCGCCCACCCTTACTCCTTCTGCTCCTCCTGCTGCTGCTACTCTCTTTGCTGCATCCATACACCTACATACCAAGGAAAAGCTTACTTGGCAGTGAAGCAAAACTGGCAGCCCATGGCACACCCCAGCTGGGTCGACACACACACAGTGTTCCGCCCACCCTTACTCCTTCCCCTGCTGCTCCCTCTGCTGCTCCCACTGCTGCTGATAGCCCCAGTTCTGCTCATACCATCCCCCTCTTTCTCATCCTCACTACCACTCCCCTCCTCCTCGTCCTCCTCCTCCTCCTCCCCACCTTCCCCGCCCCTCCCTGGTCGGTGGGGAATCAAGACTGTTTCCACCACGCCTAGTCGCCGGGGGCGGTCAGAAGGAGACAAGTCAGCATCGCGGCTCAGCTCAAACAACACCTGACAAGCAAGGGGTGAGGAGGGGAGGGGTGTGTGTGCGTACGTGGGGGAGTGGGGGCGTGTGAAAGTATTCGAGCAGTCAGAAGGAGACAAGTCGGCATCGCGACTTAGCTCAAACAACACCTGCGAAGGGTGAGGCCGTGGGGAGGGGTATACATGGCGGTTGGGTTGGGAGTGGTTAGAAACGGTTTGTGCGAGTGTTGAGAGGAGGTCCCTGGGGAATGGGCACTGATTCCACCACGCCTAGTCACCGGGAGCGGTCAGAAGGAGACAAGTCAGCATCGCGGCTCAGCTCAAACAACACCTGAGAGCGAAGGGGTATATGTGTGGACGTGGGGAATGGGGGTGTGAGAGAGTATGAGGGCGGACAGAAGGAGTCAAGTCCGCATCGCGGCTCAGCTCAAAGAGCACCTGACAAGCGGCGCTCGTGGGAAGGGGGGTGTACGGGGGGGTTGGGAATGGTTAAAAAAGGTTCGTGCAAGCCAAGGTTGGTTCAGGGGAATGAAATCAGCACTATGTCCACCACGCCTAGTGTGGCGGTCAGAAGGAGACAAGTCAGCGTCGCGGCGCAGCTCAAGCACACACAAGTTCTGTCCATGACAGAACGTGCGTGCGTGTACCACCCACCTTCTTCGTACCGTCGGCGGCTGTTCGGACGGAGTGCAGGCGCAGGGAGGAGAAGCGAGCACCCGAGGAGGCGAGGAGGGAGAGGAAGGAGCGACTGACGCCTGCAGTGCAGACAAACATAGAGAGAGAAAGGAGCAGCTGAGTTTTGCAACGGAAAATAGTGAGAGGAAGGAAAGAGTTTAGGAATACAGGGACCTGAGCGGTGGGGATGGGAGGGCAATAGAAGTTTTTTCGCAGATACTAGGGATGCTAAGACGTTTGCGGGTTTTTTTTTGCCAATGTAGTGAAAGTCTCAAAAGAGAGGGATGGAAGGAGGGTAAAGGAGTGTAGAAAAACTGCTTCTCAGCAGCTACAACAACCACATCATCAGGCTCATTTGCCACGTCATCAGCTTCACCTGCCATGTCATCGACACTCTCAGCCCAGTGGGCGTCTCGATATAGCCACTTCCACAGGACCTTTGCCCGCCTCCTGTGCTCCTCCCCGCACTCCGCTGCCACCCAATCCTGCGATATAGTCACATCAGGTTTAATCGCAATCCACACCCGTATAGAGATATTGTCGCGCATCCAGGGCCAATCTAGCCACCCGTTCCCACTCCCCTTTCTCCTTGAATATGCAGGTGATTCTACACCCCCTCCCTCCCCCACACACATACCCATGCTCAAAGCCGTGTGTCGGACTCACCTCTAGTTGCTCGAAGCTCATGTCTTTAAGATACACGGGTGCGCGTTCTAAATTTCGTTCTATTGCCGCCTCGGCTTCTGCTCGTAGTGGAGCGCTAATCGCAGCTGTTCTGGTCTCTGATTGGCTCCTCGCTGACACGCTTCGCAGAGCCTGGTCGTATAAACCTTCACGCGACGGATTACCGTGCGACAAACCCCTAAGCGACAAGCTGTGCGATAAACCCCTGTGCGACGCGCTTCTGTAAGACAATCGGCTGTGCGACGGACTCCTGATCGACGCATTACCAGACAGAATTTGACAGGAACGCTGATTCGACGCATTATGGCAGCTCGTTTGATCGCCAAAGCGGGTGATATTGAAGCTGTTGAAAACGTGGCCCCGAAAATGGCTGCGCGACACGTAATCAAACACCTTTCTGGAGCTTGTCCAAGGAGGAAGAGTAGCGGTCGCCATAAAAGCTTCTGGAAATGGCCGAGTACATGTACTTCGCAGCCTGCCTCCTTGAAGAAAAATTCATGCGAACTCAACACTATATCAAGAAACCAAAAGAGTGGTACCTACACAACAGAACCATAGAATACTGTCACGAATAAATGTCCACCCTTACTGTCAAATGTGCCTCAGTGCCTGGTCACTCCCTTGCACCAGCCAACATGAAGCGCATCCACATCGTCTAAACATCACAAAACACGTTCAATCATAGATATTCATACAAACTTGCAAAATGCAAGAAATATCTCGGCCTGATACAAACTTGCTACTTGAATAATCCCGCCAGTTTCATCTCATGAATGCCACGAGGACGCACAAAACCGTCAGAATCAATGACTTTAGGACACCCAGAAACATTCAACTCCCTCAGCGTTGTGAGCTTGGTGAAATCCTCGGGCAGGGACTCCAGATGCTTGCACCCCCCCAGGTTAAGCGTATGGAGCCTGGCAAGCTGTTCAAAACCGGGCGGCAGTGAGCGGATCAGGCTGTCCTCCGCATCCAGGCGACACAGAAAGGCGAGCTGCGTCAGAGAAGCAGGCAGATGCTCCAGAGCGGTGCATTTGGACAGGTTCAACTCTTGCAGCCTGGATAACGAACCCAGATCCTCAGGAAGAAGAGCCAGCTTAGGAGCGTGAATCTCCAGAGCCGTTAAACGTGGAAGCTCCACAATACTTGCTGGAAGCTCCTTCAGCTCATTGGCATGGTGAATGCGCAGCTGCCGCAGCTGCACCATTGTTGACCCAAAACTCGGAAGGGACTCCACCCTCCAGGCAGTCTTGATTATCAAGGTACGAAGCTGAGAAAGGTAAGCCAACGGGAATGGAAGCTTCGTGGCGTTGCCCGGTTCCAGGTACAGATGCTCCAGACGAGATAAGCTCTTGCTGACTGTCACACCCCACACAACCTCGACCAGTCTCAGGTTCAACTTCCTCAGCTTTGGCAGCACGGTGACATTCGGCATAGGTGTGACGTTTCTCCAGTTTCCAAGATTAAACACCTCGAGAGATTGTGGCAGGAATTCCGGCAGCTCC
Source organism: Closterium sp. Naga37s-1 (assembly GCA_947471745.1). Taxonomy (NCBI): domain Eukaryota; kingdom Viridiplantae; phylum Streptophyta; class Zygnematophyceae; order Desmidiales; family Closteriaceae; genus Closterium; species Closterium sp. Naga37s-1. The sequence continues at coordinate 67,538 of CANJKZ010000179.1, read as the reverse complement.
CTCAGATTCTCGCAGTCATCAAATTCCAGCACTTTAAGCCTTGAGAATGCGTCCAGCCTGGATGGTACCGCGCGTAGCCTTGTGCAATCATTAACGGTCAGGATTTCAAGGCCAGAAATGCCCGTCAACGACTCTGGAAGCTCCACAATTTGGCAGGAACTGATGAATAACTCCCGTAAGCTGCTTATCATCCCCATGTCCTCCGGAAGCTTCAATAGCGAGCAGCTTTTGAATTCCAACCGCGTCAGGGAAGAGAGTTGCGTGAAAGAGGATGGAAGCAGCACCTGCTTCTGATAGCCATCCAGGTAAAAAGTCTGGAGATTTCTAAACCGTCCGATACCGGCTGGAAGCATGACCTGTGGTAACTCCAGCCACAGCCTCTTGACAGCTGGCAGGCAGCAAAATCCCACTGGCAACTCGCGAATCTCGGAGCAACGAATCAGAAACAGCGTTTCCAGAGATGAGAGATGGCACAAGGATTGAGGGAGGTCTACAAGTGGAAGGTTATCCAGAATTAAAGTCTTGAGGGCAGTCAGGCGTCCGAAGTTTTCAGGCAACGCTTCACAGTGAGAAACACATAGAAAATCGAGACGGTTTAAGGAGAGAAACTCTTCAGGCAGCTGAGCGAACGTAGAGCATCGATGGAGACTTAGCTCGCGAAGGCATGGCAACAGCGCGGCAACGTCGTTAGGAAGTCGCTCGAGTCCCATGCAGTTGGCGATCCGTAGCTGTTCGAGACTGGCGCATGGCGAGCCGGGAGGAAACAGTAGGTCGAATCGGGGACTGCTAACCGTGAATTCCAGTGCTTTCAGGAAAGAAAATTGTGCGATGGTAAACGGATCATCGGGAAAATCGTACAGAGAGCAGCACGCCTCCGGAATTACAAGACGTGTCAAGCTGTGTAACGTACTGAAATCTATGAGATCTTGAAAGTACATTGCTGGGTTTCCTAGGTCTGGAATGTCTAGAACGGTGAGTGAAGTTAAGTCTACAAGCTCGTGACGATTTTGTAACAGGCTATTCTGAAGCAGGGAAAGAGTGTGGAGATGCTTCTGTTGAAAAAACGATGCTGGCAGGTCCGCGTGGTCATGGAGACAGAAGAGACGTAGCTGTTCCAGTTGAGTGCATCGCCGGAAAAATCTATCCAAACAATCTATATCTAATGGTTGCAGGTTAGTTCTAAGACCACATTCGAGCAGTTCCTCCGTGTCGCTGAGTAGGTCAAGAATTGTCAATTTAGGACATGATAAGGCAAGGTGATCTAGAAACTCCTCGTCTATCGTTCCTAAGCTGACGTCGCTGATTTCAAAATGAGTGACGTTTGGGAAACAAGTGATAGCGTTAAAGATTTCAACGCGAGAAACTACAGGGTTGTCTTTGATCACAAGCGTGGAGACGTAGCGCCGAGCGAGACGGCGCCAGCGACGGCAGATCGAAGCAACGAGCAGATTCCAGGCGGCGTTTGCGGAGACAGGCGGAGTCGGTAAAGGACTCTCATAGCGTTTCGGCGATTCGCGTTTCGAATGGAGGTATCTCGCAATAGAACTGCAGGAGCTCCCCAAAGCGTCGCTATCAGGTTGATTAGGGATTGGCTGATCGCTGTGCCAGAAAATCTTCACTAGGAGTTCGTCAGATAAATCGTCGATCCGCGTGCGAGACATCGCGTACTTCTGGGCGCGAGGTTTCGGTCGGCGAGCGGCTATTCGAGGTAACATACAAGCTATCTTCATGCAAAACGTGAGGTATCGTCCTGGCGAAGCACACTAGCTGTACCGCTGACTGGTCTAGCTACTAAGTACAGGGAAGTCCAAGACTGCTTCAACCCAGACTCACAGATTGCTGCTAGATCTGAGGACGCGGTAAAAATATTCCCGATCGATGCGGATCGCGGTCGATTTTGCCACAGATCGTTATGGAATGGTAGTAATCTACAGAAATAATCTACAGATGTATACAGTCATCATAAGACCCTGGAGCTGACAGAATGGCAGAATGTGTTCAAACGGCCAGCATGCTCTCAATATCAGCTTGGTGAACACACATAAACCAACGTGCCAGGCTTCAATAAAGTGTTCGCTTTCTCAATCAATGGGAACCAAAGCAAGTAGAAATGTCAGCATTAGACCACATAGAAAGATCCAGCCAGCTGCCAGCAGTCAAAGAACACCTGAGAGCATAAGATTGCAGCATAAGCAACCATAAATCAAATGCAGATTGGCCATCGCCTTACGATACTCCAACCCCCCAACTTCCTCCACCTTCACCACCAATGAATCGCCTTCCCGATCACATCTTTCTCTCCTCTCACCTCTCATCCCCTTACTTCAGACTCCTCCACTTCATTTCCTCCTTCCCCATTCCTCTGCTCTGTCCGCTCACTTCCTGCGCGCACGCTACCCCCCCACTCTTCCCCCATTTCCCCCCGATTCCCCCCTCACCTCCCCTGTTCAAAATCAACCCTGTTCCACAAGCTCCCCCCCTCGAACACCTCGTAGCTCCCCCCGTCTCCGCTCGCATGCACACTACCCCCACTCCACCCTCTCTCCCCCGACTGTGCCCTCACCTCCCCCGCTCGAAATCGACCCTGTTCCACACGCTACCCCCCTCGTACGCCTCGTAGCTGCCCCTGCCTCCACTCGAGCGCACGCTACCCCCAACACCTCCCCCACTTCCCCCCCACTTCCCCCTCACCTCCCCCGCTCGAAGTCCACCCTGTTCCGCGAGCTCCCCCCTTCGTACGCCTCGTAGCCCCCCCCGCCTCCGCTCGCGCGCATGGTCCCCCCCGCGCCCACCTTATCCAGCGCCTTCTTCCCCGTCTTCACCTGCGTCAAGAACTGATCCAACCCGAACAAATCCGTCCCCCCCTCAACCACCGCCACTCCCGCTCAAACCCCACCACCCCGTCCCTCCCCTTTCCCCTCCTTCCCCCCTCCCCTCCCCCTTCCTCCCCCATTCCCCTACGAATTTCCCCTCACCTCCCCCGCTCGAAATCCACCCGGTTCCGCGAGCTCCCCCCCTCGTACGCCTCGTAGCTCCCCCCGCCTCCGCTCGCGCGCACGTTACCCCCTACTCCTCCCCAACTCCCCCGCAACTCTCCCCTCACCTCCCCCGCTCAAAATCGACCCGGTTCCGCGAGCTCCCCCCCTCGTACGCCTCGTAGCTCCCCCCGCCTCCGCTCGCGCGCATGGTCCCCCCCGCGCCCACCTTATCCAGCGCCTTTTTCCCCGTCTTCACCTGCGTCAAGAACTGATCCAACCCGAACGGATCCGCTTCAACAGCCGCATCGCGCTCGAACTCCACCGGCCCGTCGCGCGGCGCCCCGCCGCCGCCCCCCGCGCCCCGTTCACCCGCGAAGCCCTTATCCGGCTTGAACCGCTCCGTGCGCAGCAGCGCGTCCGCTCCGCCGCCCTCCTCCCCGCCGCCCCTCCCCGCGTATACCTCCTCATCCACCCCCTTGCGCACCTTATACAGCCCGCTCGCGCCCTCGCGGTTAAACAGCCCCTTGTCGTAGATATTATACGTGTCGTCCGCGGCAAATCCGGACTCCATACCCTGCTCCTGGTTGAAAAGCCGCTGGTCGTACATAATCTCCCCGCCGCCGCCGGCGCCGCCCACGTTAGCCAGCCCAAGCGCCATCTTCTCGCTGATATCGCGGTCACGGTCGCGCGTGAGTTTGCTCTTCTTTCCGCCCGCGCCTTCCTTCGCCTCCAGCCGCCGCTCCCGCTCCCGCTCCCTCCGCCGCTCCTCCCGCAGCGCCTCCCTCCGCATCCGCTCCTCGCGCTCCTCCCGCGTCTCCCCGCGCCGAGGCTCGTCCCCTTCCGCCCGCCCGTACCCCCCTTCCGCTCCGCCCGCGGCAGCCTCACGCGAAACCAGCGCGCCTCCGCCAGCCGCTCCGCCTCCGCCTCCGCCGGTGCCTCCGCCTGCGCGCTCCATGCGCGCCTTTTGCGCCAGCAGGCGGAGCTCCTGCTCCTTCTTCTCCTTCTCCAGCAGCATCCTCTCCCGCTGGATCTTCGACCGCATCTCCACCTCCTCGCGCGCCTTATTCTCCGCGACGTATAGCGACTCGGACAGGCGGGCGAAGTTGTCGTTGATCTGCACTTCCTGCAGCCCGCGACCGTCGGCCGCGAGACGCTTATCCAACGGAATTGTATACCCCTTGGGATTCTTCCAGTTGGAAATGCAAGGAGGAATCTTCCAGTCCTGCTGATCCTTAACGGTAACCGGCCGAGGCGGGGAATGCATCACCGGGACCGGCGGCGAGCCGGACGCTTTCGGTACGCGCTTGTGCTTGAATTTAGGCGGATCCAGCGGATCGACCGGCATCTCCACCATGCGGATAACGCGCTCCTTCGCGCCGGAATTATGAGCCGAATTCTGCATACCGGGAGTGTATTTAATATATTGCGGGGTCTTGGAAATACCGGGGACGTTCTTAGGCTGAGCCGCGCTGAGCCGAGCCGTGACGATCTTATCAATGGCTGCCTTAGTGCGCTCCGCGGTTTCCTTCATCTCATCCTCGTCCTCTTCGTCCCGAAGCGCTTCCAGATCCTCGTCCTGAATCTTCGGGATTAGATCCTTGTGCTGGCTGTACACCACCTTCTGCGAATTTTCCCCGAGCTTCACTATAGCGTCGTACGCGATATTGCCTTCCCCGTCTACAGTCACAGGAAGCACCTTGTTGGTGACCTTCTCCTGTTTCCGTCCCATCTCCAACGGATACTGCGCCACGTGGATCTCCGGGAACGCGCCGCCATCGCCAAAGTCCTCGACGCGGCGCGGGACAAACCCTTGCCTCTTGCCGTAAGGAGGTATTTGGCGTTTAGGAACTATTTTACCCCCTGCTGCTGCTCCGCCAACTGCGGCATCTGGATCTCTGTCGCGATTCGCGAACCAGGCGTCCGAGGAAGCGTCGTAGACGCTCTTGTTTTTAGGCGCAGGAAGCTGACTCAGGAACTTAAAGGCTGACGTGGACGCCATGTTTCTACACCTCCGAACTGGCTGGTTCAGGAGACAAAGCCGCAGGTAGTAGCGAAAGAAACGAAGCAGGCTATCAAGACAGCAGAAACTGCAGCACTTTTTCCCCCACCCAGCACTTACGCACTCGGTCAGTTCAGCAGACACCTATACCTTCTCACCTCGAGGAAAAGCCTTGAAGGCTCGACCTTCAAGAAAAGCTGGTACCCTGTGAATCCCGGTTGTGTCAAGCAGAAAGAATGGTGGAGGAGAGAGCTAGGGTTCCGAGAATGGAGTTGCCGAACAAGACACCTTTGGGTTAGGTTGGGCGGAGTCGGTTTCAGATAGGTTGAAATGACTTCCTGCGGTGAATCCCAACGTTGAAGGGCCATTGCGAGGTCGTTCAGAAGTTCTGAACCGTGCGATTGACCAGGTCAAATCCAGTGGTTGTTTGAGGTGGTTGGTGGTGGTGCTACCGAACAGGGCTGTTGTGTTGCCGGACGACAGACTTTCGACGATTGACGAAGAAGGTCAGTTGTTCGCAGGTCATACTGTAACTCCTTATTTCCAGGCATTGTCGCCAGAGCTGTGTCTCGACTGTCAGCAATTCCCACCTCCAGCCCAGCCAGGCCCCCGACTTTAGCCGCTGGCTAGCATGAGTGAAACTTTGCAGTGGCGCGGGATTCTCTAGGCTTGCGCAGGCACCCGCTTTTAGCTGCGCTGACGACAGTATTCCGCCAGCGGCATCTCTCAACCTCCCCGTTTCCTCATGCCCGTTCCCTTGATTGTGCAAGGACGAATCCTGTACACAGATTGAGACAATCACCGAGAAAACATGAACCCAACCGTTCGTGTTCTACGTCGAACCCAAGCAAACCTGCTGCTGATTGTGAAACATAAACCGAGCATTTTTCATGTGAACGGTCGTGGTTTCATTGCTCGATTCCTCGGTGAAACAAATATCGTGGAATCAGTAGCATTTTGTTTCATGCTAGCATTTGTATTTTGTAATAAACTCGCCGTCTATTCCGCTTTAGGACAGCGATAGGCGTTTCGACTCTGTAGGCCCTTCCGCGTCTCGCATCTCACCGCCGTAACTCCGTTGTGTACGAGTAAAGCACAGAGGTAAATCCATGTCATCCTCGTTGTTTTCCAAAATAAAGCCGGGATCGCCTGACCTCCGTTGGCTACATTCCAGTTCCTATTGCTTGCTTGCACCATCGCGAAGGCTCGTAAGCTCTTATCAGTCTCCCCGATTACCCGTCTCGTCGTCTCCCTGCAAATCGTTGTTCCCTGATCCCATTCCACTTGCCTCGGATCGCCAGATGTCGAGGCCTTATTGGCTCGTGTCTCTACCGCTGCACGGATCTAAGGAGAGCACGTGGGGTGCTCTACAGGACAGCCTCAACAGATCTCTGTCCGACCTTCCGTATTATAAGGTAGCCAGCTCGGACCTCTCTGTCTTCGTGTAATGAGTCGTGTTTTGAGTCGACTCAGAGCACGTGGGGTGCTCTACAGGACAGCATCAACAGATCCCTGTCCGACCTTCCGTATTATAAGGTAGCCAGCTCGGACCTCTATGTTTTTTACGTGAGTGGAACATTGGCATTCCTGTTCGACTTTTCAGAATGACATTTTTTTTCCCTTCTATTTTATACCGCCAATATAAATGTTTCGATCGAGCAATGTCAGTTCAGACGTCAGTTGCGGTTTTCCATATCAAGCTCAGTCGAACCCGCTATTCCAAACGACATCTATCATTGCAAACATCTTGTCACAAATCCTGCATTCACGGTGAACCGCATCCTCATCCAGATTTTTTTGCCCACTAAAAAGTATGCGTTCCGGCTAACTGCATCCTGATCCGCACACTTCCGTAATCCATTCGGTGCAGCTTGTCGCTAGACTCTGCACGTGAGCGTCTTCCTTGCTTTCCCGTCCATCTCGTCCCTGATCTTGGATGTGCCTGATGCGCTGCTCCCTCTCCCTACCTCGCAGCTGTACGTGCCTGGTCTGCGAGTGGGCACGCTCGACTCGCTCCTATCCCTCAGTGACGACCTCGTCAAGGTGGGTGGATAGATGGTTGAGGCTACGCAGACTGCTGCTCTGGATCGCTCTTGCAGCTGTACGTGCCTGGTCTGCGGGTGGGCACGCTCGACTCTCTCCTACCCCTCAGTGACGACCTCGTCAAGGTGGGTAGCGGGATGGATGCTTGGATTGGCGAGGAATTGCAAAATGTACCTCCCTGGTCCGCGTTTGCACTCTCTCTCCCATCCTTTGTTTGACCCCCTGACTCTTTCCCCCCTCTCTCCTACACAGTGGTCGAATCTGATTAGTTCCGATATTGTCACGTGTTTCTTGTTGTATTTTAATTCCAGGCAAGTGCGCATGTGGAGGGAGTTGCGAACAAGATGCGGCGTCAGATAGAGGAGCTGGATCGGGTGCAAGGCACCAACTCCGGCGCTCTTTCGGTGGACGGCGTCCCTGTCGACTCCTACATGACCAAGTGAGATGATTCGTGAGCTCGTGAGGCCACTCGTGAGCAGGCGGAATGAGTTGTGAGCAGGTTGTGAGTTGTCAGTTCAAGATGCGGCGGCAGATAGAGGAGCTGGATCGGGTGCAGGGCACCAACTCTGGCGCTCTCTCGGTCGATGGCGTCCCTGTGGATTCCTACATGACCAAGTGAGTAAAGCACTCACTCAGTAATCTGAGTCGACTAAAGACTTTCCCTGAATGACCAGACTAGGTGACCTCGGTGAGATGCCTTTTCAGTACTACTGACAACACAACCGTGACTATTATGACTGTGCTGGTTTTCACGAGGCACATTCTGATATTTTTCTCCTGTTGTTTCTCCCTTAAATATTCCCTTTGGCTGGTGCTGATTCAGCTTTCCGTGGGATGAAGCCAAGTACCCTGTGACAACGCCTCTGAGGGAGATGGTGGAGTCGATTCAGGAGGCACATTCTGATATCTTTACCCTGCTGTATTTTCCCGAAATACTCCCCTTGCTTTGTGCTGCCTCAGCTTTCAGTGGGATGAAGCCAAGTACCCGGTGACCACGCCTCTAAGGGAGATGGTGGAATCGATTCAGGAATCCGTGTCCAAGATAGAGGACGACCTCAAGGTTAGTTATAAGTAACTTAATATGATAAATATATGCCAGACTCTATAACGGGTATGAAGCAAATGAGGGAGACCACGCATCTATGGGAGATGGTGAAATAGACTCAGGAGTCCATGTCCAAGATAGATGACGACCTCAATATTCGTTTTGTCTCTTTGAAATGTGAGGTTTCGCGCCAGACCTTATAACGAGTATAAAGCAAACAGAACCAAGTACTCTGTGTCCACGCCTCGAAGGGGATGGAGGAGTCGATTCAGGAGTCCGTATTCTGTACCTTATGGGATAAAAAACGACCTTATGCATCTTTCCCCTTCCCTTCTCACCAGGTACGGGCATTAGGGTACACGGCAGTGTGCAGTCAGCTGAGTGCACTTGAGCTGATTGACTTAGTGATTACGCTCAGCACATCAACTATGGCTCTGTGCTGTTCCCCCTTATTGCATCTTTCCCTCCTCCACCCCCCATCAGGTGCGGGCATCAGAGTACACGATTGTGTGCAGCCAGCTCAGTGCATTCACCCCTGTTGAGCCGTCCTTGTGCTCTGGTTGGTGAACTGCACCTATGCATCCATGCTCTTCCCCCCTATCCTCTCCCCCCCTCCACATCAGGTGCGGGCATCAGAGTACACCACAGTGCGCAGCCAGCTCAGTGCAATCAACCGCAAGGCTGGTGGCAGGTAAGGCATCGTACTTATCTCTCATTCTTATCTCCGGCGTGACTGGATGGATTGAACAACGTGGTCCAGCTTACTGTCTCTGTGGTGGATTGAATAGCATGGGACTGCTATTACAGTCTCTGAGCTTCATTGCTTCGTTTCCCTCGCTCCATGCCATCCCGTCGGCATCCCGGCTCTTCCTTTCTTTTTCTGCCTTTCATCTCATCCCACTCCTTGTCGCTCCCATCCCCTCCCATCCCGTCCCATCCCTTTCCAACCCCTTCCATCCCTTCCATTTCTGCAGCATGTTGGTGCGGGACCTCTCCACCATAGTGCAGGACAGCGATATCATCGTCTCAGAGCACATGACCACACGTGCTCACTGCTTTCTCTTCCCCTCATTCCCTTCGCTCTCATTCTCGCTTCATTCTTCTCATTGCAGCATGTTGGTGCGGGACCTCTCCACCATAGTGCTGGACAGCGACATCATTGTCTCAGAGCACATGACAACTCTGCTCGTGGTGGTGGCCAAGTACTCAGAGCGTGACTGGCTCGCCTCCTACGAGACACTCTCCACGTTTGTGGTACGTATGTGTTGAAGAGGTGGTTACCACGTACATTATTGTCTCAGAGCACATGACGACTCTGCTCGTGGTGGTGGCCAGCCAGTCTCAGAGTACTCTGAGAGGGACTGGCTGGGAATTTCACCAGGTGCCCCAGACCTCCTCCAAGAAGGTGATAGAGGACTACGAGTACGCACTCTTCACTGTGACTCTCTTATAACTTTCGCCAATTCAATCCATCCCGAGTTCCATGTTCTACCTCCCTTTACCAGGTGCTCCAGTCGTCCAAAATAATAGAGGACAACGAGTATGTTCTCTTCAGTTTGACACTGTTGAATTTGATTCATCATATCAGTCCAAACCATGTTCCATGCTGCACGCCCATCCACCACCCTTCGCAGGTGCCCCAGTCGTCCAAGAAGGTATTAGATGAGAAGGAGTATGCGCTTTTTGCTGTGACGTTCTTCAACTTGTCTCGCCATTCGAATTCACCCGATGCTCTTCATCCTTTGTCTCTCTCCCGTTCCCAGATGCCCCAATCGTCCAAGAAGATCACAGAGGACAATGAGTACGCGCTCTTCACTGTGACGCTCTTCAATCTGACTCACCTCACCATTTCCCGTGATCCCATGTTTCATCCATGTTCCGCCATCCCAGGTGCCCCAATCGTCCAAGAAGATAACAGAGGACAACGAGTACGCGCTCTTCACGGTGACGCTCTTCAAGCGAGTGGTGGACACGTTTAAGGTGGCCGCCAGGGAGAAGGGCTTTCAGGTGAGGCTCTCTCCCTCTCCACGCACTCTCACTCACTCACTCACTCACTCACTCTTCACTCTCTCATTCACCACCCACTCATTTTCGCTCCCTCTCCTCACTGCCCTGCCATGTCTTGCCCTGTTGCCCTGCCCTATCAGGTGCGAGAGTACAAGCACGACCCTGACAGGGCGAGCCAGAAGAAGACTGGGATATGGAGACAGCATGTGACATTGCGACACCCACGCCCGTGCCACCCACGCCCGCGTCAGCAGCTTACGTGGCGACGCAGCAGCGGCTGCTTGATCTGGCAGGGGCGATGATCCAGAGGAATGCGCAGAGCGAGGGGGGGCTGACATCAGGTGAAGGTGAGTTGGCGAGTGTCAGTTGTGAGGTCTTTTGCGTCGTCAAACTGCACTGCATGGCTGTTGGTACATGCAGCTACAACAGCAACCCCCACAGCCATGCAGTGCAGTTTGACGACGCAAAAGACCTCACAACTGACACTCGCCAACTCACCTTCACCTGATGTCAGCCCCCCCTCGCTCTGCGCATTCCTCTGGATCATCGCCCCTGCCAGATCAAGCAGCCGCTGCTGCGTCGCCACGTCAGTTGCTGACGCGGGCATGGGTGGCGCGGGCGTGGGTGTCGCCATGTCACCTGCTGACTCTCCACTTACTCTCCTCTTACTCTCCTCTTACTCTCCTCTTACTAACTCTCCACTCAACTCCTCACTCACCACCCTCCACTCCCTCTGTTTCACAAGCCCTCTCCTCACTGACTTCACTGCCCTGCACTCCTGCCAGGTGCGAGAGTACGAGCACGACCCGGATGGGGCGAGCCAGAGGAAGGAGGATCAGGAGCGGCTGCTGGCTCAACTCATTATCCCCGCCCCTGCCTCTGTATTTCCCCTGTCTCTATGGTATTCCCCTTGTTTCCCATCAGGTGCGAGAGTACGAGCACGACCCGGATGGGGCGAGCCAGAGGAAGGAGGATCAGGAGCGGCTGCTGGCTCAACTCATTATCCCCGCCCCTGCCTCTGTATTTCCCCTGTCTCTATGGTATTCCCCTTGTTTCCCATCAGGTGCGAGAGTACGAGCACGACCCAGATGGGGCGAGCCAGAGGAAGGAGGATCAGGAGCGGCTGCTGGCTCAACTCATTATCCCCGCCCCTGCCTCTGTATTTCCCCTGTCTCTATGGTATTCCCCTTGTTTCCCATCAGGTCCGGGAGTACGAGCACGACCCTGACGGTGCAAACCAGAGGAAGGAGGATCAGGAGCGGCTGCTGGAGGACAGTGCTTCCATGTCTGCGTCCCTGCTGCAGTGGTGCCACGTGGGATATGGAGAGGTACGCTGTGATATAGAGCGGTACGAAGCGGTTTGAAATGATGTGAATCTGTACATGGGGGTACAGAGCAGTATTTGGAGGTTATTGGTGTTGCGTGGATGCACATTGTTGTCATACGCCTCCTCCTCTCGTTTCTCATTCTCTTCACTATCCCTCTTTCCCCATCTCTCTTCCTCTCCTTTGTTCATCTCCCCCCCCTTTCCTCCCCTCCAGGTCTTTGCATCCTGGATGCACATTGCTGTCATTCGCCCCTTTCCCAAGAGCATCCTTCGCTATGGCCTCCTTCCCCATCTGCCTGTTCTCATCCCTCCCTCCTGCTTTCACCCTCCCCTCCAGGTGTTCGCGTCATGGATGCACATTGCTGTCATTCGCCTCTTTGCCGAGAGCATCCTTCGCTACGGCCTCCCTCCCGCCTTCCTCGTGAGTCCTGCCATCGCCACCTTCCTGGTGGGTGTGCAATTATCGTTCTTGTTGTCAACTCAAGGACACTCTTGCTGTCATTCGCCTCTTTGCTGAGAGCATCCATCCTTCGCTACGGCCTCCCTCCCGCCTTCCTGGTCAGTGCTGCTCCTCTGGCTGCTTTGCTGAGACCGTTCTTTTCCACGACCCCCCTCCTTCCCTGCTGATCAGTACCACCCTTGATGATTTGTGAGTCGACTCAAAAGGAGGTGATTTTTTAGTCGACTCAAAAGGAGGTGATTTTTTAGTCGACTCAAAAGTTACTTTGCTGAGACCATATTTTTTTACGGCCTTGCTGATCAGTACCTCCCTTGATGATTTGTAAGTCGACTTGAAAACCAGTACCGCCTTGCTGGTCAGTGCTGCTTTTGTAGGTTGATTGTTTGACGTGTTCCACTGGTTGATAAAGCAACCCTTGTCATCTCCCCTCCCCACCCAGCCTGCCCTCATGACCCCCTCGCAGCGATCGGAGAAGCGCCTTCGCTCCATTCTGGAAACATTGAGCAACACGGATAACAGGTGAGCAGCACAGGTGACGGGTGAGCAGCACAGGTGACGGGTGAGCAACACAGGTGACGGGTGAGCAACACAGGTGACGGGTGAGCAACACAGGTGACGGGTGAGTACCACAGGTGACAGGTGAGTACCACAGGTGACAGGTGAGGGACTGTGGTGTGGTGACATTCAGTGCTGTGCAGTTTGGTACGGTGAGGCCTCCGTTTGGTTCTGGAAACATTGAGCAACACGGATAGCAGGTGAGCAGCACAGGTGACGGGTGAGCAGCACAGGTGACGGGTGAGCAACACAGGTGACGGGTGAGCAACACAGGTGACGGGTGAGCAACACAGGTGACGGGTGAGCAACACAGGTGACGGGTGAGCAACACAGGTGACGGGTGAGTACCACAGGTGACAGGTGAGGGACTGTGGTGTGGTGACATTCAGTGCTGTGCAGTTTGGTACGGTGAGGCCTCCGTTTGGTTCTGGAAACATTGAGCAACACGGATAACAGGTGAGCAGCACAGGTGACGGGGTGTCCATCCCTCTGCTTCCCCCTTCCCCTCTCCCCTTGTCACTGCCTCCCTTTCTCACCTCTTCATTTTCACTCTGTCCCTTTCTCTCTCCCTCCCTTCCTCACTCCCCTTTCTGACTCCGCCCTTTTCCCAATTTCTTCTCTGCGCGCACACAGCGAGCACTGGAGGTCGACAGACAGTGATGCCAGCCTGGCAGGGCTGACAGGCGGAGACCACGACCTGCACCCCTATGTGTCCATCCCTCTGCTTCCCCCTTCCTCTCTCCCCTTCTCACTGCCTTCCTTTCTCACCTCCTCATTTTCACATTGTCTCCTGTCTCTTGTCTCCCTCCCTTTCTCACTGCTTTCTCACTCCCTTTCTCACTGCTTTCTCACTCCCTTTCTCACGTGTTCCCTCTTGCTTCTTCCTCAGCGAGCACTGGAGGTCAACGGACAGCGATGCCAGCCTGGCAGGGCTGACAGGCGGAGACCATGACCTGCACCCCTATGTCTCCATCACCATGAGCGTTGCACTGTAGCTGCGCTATTTGTGCACTGTATGAGCCACTGCGTTATGGCGCTGGGTTTTGCCGCTGTGGAGTTTTCGGGTGGCTCAAGGATCACGTCCTCCACCCCTACGTGTCCATCACTATGAGCGTTGCACTATAGCTTCTCGGGTGTAGTAAATGAGCTTCTCACTAAAGCTGCTTACTGCTTACTTACTCCATCTGCAACCCTACTGCCCGATCACCATGGAACATTGCACTGTAGCTGCCTGGCTGCTATGGTAGCTGTAGTTGAGGCTTGCACTGTAGCTGAGAATCTAATTCTGCAACCCTGTGTGTCCATCACCATGAGAGTTGTACTGTAGTTGTGTAGCCGGCATACGTGCCGTGGTAATCGAGTAAAACACTGTAGCTGCCTTATCGGCTCTTCAATGAAAATCTGCATTCTGCACCCTATGTGTCCATCCATCCATCAAGTTCGACTCGGTTAGATTCAAAACCTGGACACTTTTCAGGTGTTTTCCTTTCGAGGATCAAGCACCTGGGTGCTGCAGTACTTTTCTAACTTTTAAAGGTTTACAAAGTCTTTAGAAGCACCCTCAGGTCTACGGGGAATTCAGGTACAGCCAAGTCACCTGAAAAGCATCAAGCCATGCCACATTGTTCGAAGGCAAGGAGGCTCGATTGATCATTCTCTATCTTCTTCTTGCAGCCCTTCAATTCCAATGATCCAAGCAGCCTAAGGCCTGAAAAGTCATCAGGAGAAAACTGCAGCTGCGTACAGCCATGCAGAGACATTCGCCGAAGCCTGGTCAACTGTGAAAACCTCGGAGGAAGGGAGCGAATATAGGTAAACGGAAGATCCAGCCAATTCAGGCAGACAAGCTGAGTGAGGGAAGCAGGAAGATGTTCCAAGGCAGCACAACGGGCCAGGTTGAGCTTTTGAAGCCGAGATAATGCACCGATGGAATCAGGAAGAGAAGTGAGCTTGGTTAGTTTAATAAGTTCCAAGCTGGTCAAATGCTTCAACTCCGTGATGCTTGCAGGCAAATGCTGCATTCCCTTTGCATCCTGTATCCGCAGATTTTGCAGCTGTGGCAGAGTTGATCCAAAATTTGCAGGAAGCTTGGTTAACATCCCAGCATGGCGAATAGTCAAACTGCGAAGCTGGTTAAAGCCCGAGTCTAGAATGGCAACTTTTCAAGTTCAAGATTCTTGAACTTGAATTCGCCTCCCCTCTCGTCGCCTTTTAGGTGGCTCTCCCTTCCCGCGTCCATCGCTCACGCTTACTCTGAGTGTCTCCCACGCTCTCCCATTATGTCGCTGGCTTTCACATGACCATCGCTTGCCCATTCCGTCGCTTACCCAACACCTTTCAAGTTCAGTTTTCTTGAAGCCTTACCATTCTAGACTCGGGCTTTAAGATGAGTCAACGGGAAGGGCAGCTACTTTGTGTCTTTTGCCAGCACCAGCGCCAGGTGCTTTATTTGGGACAAACTTTTGCTGATCGTCACATTTTGCCCAGTGGTAACCTTGCTCAAGCTTAGCCAGGTCAGACTTGACAGCTTCGAGATGTCTGGTATGTGAGTGACCTTGTTGAAATTCCCCCACTTCAAGATTTCCAGAGAACAGGGAAGTAATTCTGGAAGTTCAGTCAGCTTCTCGCACCCATGAATCTGCAGCCGTTTTAGCCTAGTTAGGCAATCCAGCCTCCCGGGAAAGGAGCAGAGCGAGTGACAGTAGTCAATTGTCAAGGTCTCGAGGTTGGTCAGGCAGGTGAGCGATTCAAGATTCTTCTTGACCGAGCAGCCACGGATGTGAAAAATCTTCATGTTTCTCAGCTTCCCCAGGTCTTTCGGAAGCTCAAGGAGGGAACAATTCTCAAGATCAAGCATCGTCAGGGAGGATAATCGGGTGAACGAGGAGGGGAACTGGCGCTGATGGTTTAGGGTTTAGGGTTTAGGGTTTAGGGTATCGTCAGACGCAAAATCTGCAGATTAGTCAGCATGCCAATGCGATTAGGAAGCATCACTTGTCGTGTATTCAACAAGCACAGTGCCTTGAGCGCAGTCAGGCAGCTGAAACCTTCCGGAAGATTGGATAGCTGACGAGTTTCAGTCAAAATTAACGTCTCCAGCGATGTGAGTAGGCTGATGGAGTCAGGAAGCTGGGAGAGACGCACCGAATCCAGCACCAATTTCTTGAGACCAGGCAGCTGCCCGAAGCTTTCGGGCAGGCTGAAAATCCGACTGGATTTGAAAATCCTCAGGCTCTCTAATCTGCTCAGCGACATGATGTTTTCAGGAAGCGGGCCGAGGGTTTCACACCAGTTGATCTCCAACTCGCGAAGATTCGGCAGCCGATCCCCAATGTCGTCAGGAAGCCTCGTGAGTTGGTCTGGCCGGGTGATGAGGAGTTGTTCGAGGCTGGTGCATGGTGATTCTGGTGGAAACATCTGGTCGAATTGTGGAGATGATTCTTCGAAATTCAGCGTCTTCAGGCAGGGTAGCATTTGTGCGATGGCTAGTGCAGCGGAAGATTGATCGCTTGAGATTACGCGCGTATTTTAAGGGAATGACAGGCTGGTGAGATTCGGAAGGTGAACGAGGGATGAAAGCTGCTGATAGTTCAGCTGCGGACAGGTAATCCAGAGAGTGCTAAGAGCAGAAAGGTTGGGAAAGGCAGGATCTTCTAGTGCTGAAGTGTTGGGTAGAGTGAGTTTTTGCAGCCGAGTTAACTGGAAGAAAGAAGCCGAAAGTTTGGTGTCTCGATGCAGGCAGCGTAACGAAAGCTGCTCCAGCTGAGTGCAGTTCCGAAAGAAACGATCCAAGCCAGCTTCCGTCACGGGATGCGGATTTTTCCTCACATTATAATGATGCTGTGTGATCCTTTTTCCCACGTGCAGAGCCGTCAGCTTGGGACACGATGACGCGAGGTGAACCAAGAAGGCGTCATCTAGAGACTCCACACTCTCGTAGCAGAGATGAAGGTGCGTTAGATTTGGAAATCGAGAGACCGCGATGGCGAGATCTTGGCGGGAAACGACGAGGAATGCTTTCACCATAAGCGTGGAGACGTGATGCTGGGAGAGAGAGCGCCAGCGACGACAGACGGACGCTACCCCGAGATTCCACGCAGCATTGGTGAAGGCGGGAGGAGAAGGCAAAGGGCCAGAGGTTTCTTGAAAGTTGTCCTTCATCCTTAACTTCGTGAACTCTTGCATATCGTCGCTGTCGGGATCCCACGGCGGAAGCTGCTTGGAGCACCATAGGATCCTCACAAGGATCTCGTCAGAAAGATCGTGAATGTGCGTGCGAGATTTCATTTCAGCAGAACTCGATGCTACCAAGGCGAAGCAAATCTCCACCGTAGGCACAGACGAACACGGAAGTGCTTCACCTTGACTATCAACGAACTAACTTGCTAAGAACTATTTTGGTACCAAATGATGATTCACGTATCAGGGTTTAGACCTCGACTTCTAGTGGGGTGGCAGTGATGCAGATCAGCACAAATGTGGTGAGCTGTTCTGCAGCGTCATCGAGATGAGGTTGTGGCGACGAAGAGATGAAACCCCAACGGTCTACAGTTTCTTTGTACGGTTCAGTCGGGTGCGCATTGTTTCAAAGGGGTGATCAACTCAGATTGGTTTGGTTGGACAGTAATCACACCAGCTGAGATCATACGCGGTAAGAACCTATGCAATTGAAATTGCGTTATAATCAGAAATGTAACCAAGTTTTCTGAAAAACTACACATCCAGTAACATTGCATGATTGCACCTGCAAAACATTGCGTGTCACATTACAGATTCCCCGCTACAGGTCCACGGCACAAAACTGCTCTCAGCAGTTCGCAGTGCTGAACATGAAAATATATCAGTAAACAAGTTGCTCAAGAACCAGCCTTCCACCTGTTAGCAAGCCTAACAAAGACCAGCAAATCAGCTGCAATATGTGGCATAACCGATAAGAATTATCACTGCCACGCCCCATAATCATCCACCTGATTGGATTGGATTTGGATGCCCCCTTATGATTCCTATCACAAAGCAGCTGTCACATACTTGTTATTGCCGGCCGTGTGTTACAAGCATGTCCGCTTAAATTATAACCCTTTTCGTTTACAGCTGGCACTCCGGTAATGGGTGGGTTACCAGCACCACCACCCAAATCGCCTTCTTCAAGCCACCAGCTCCATCCTCTTGCCGCTAGCTGCTCAATCCTGCCCCAATCCAGCTTCCAACTATTCCAAAATCGCCTCGCACCTATTCATAGCCCGCTCCAACCCCTCATAACCGCTCCTAACTTCCGTGAACACCATTCTCGAGCACCAGCTAGTCTTCACGCTGTACCATACGAGTATGTAAGCAGCAGCAGCTGTTGTCCCGCTCCTCCTTCACCAGCAGCACCATCAGTCGTTGCCCCATTCCCCCTTACAGCAGCAGCACCATGAGCAGCAGCCGCTGTTGCTCCTTTTCTCCTGCAAGACCAGCTGCTGCAATCATTTCAGACAGAGTTGCTGTACCAGCGGCCTCTCCTCCCTTTCCCAAACCTCCTGCCCGCCACAGCTTCCCAACTCTTGAGAGACGTCAATCTTAACCAGTCGAGACGTCTCAGACGCATTAGCAGCAACCTCCTTTCTGTCGTCTAAAGCAGCTGACTGGCCATTGCAGCACCCCAACCACTCTGCTCCATAAATACACCTTCATCCCAGCCAGCTAAACCCCCCTCACTGCGATGCAAGGGACTCCTGCAGGCTATACAATCTCACAACCAGATCCTTCATGGTGGGCCGGCACCTCGGGTCCTCCAGAACACATTCTTTCGCCAGCACATCTAACATGCGCGCGCACCACCATGCGCTTGGTGGGCTCGGCCAACGCGATGAGCCCACTCCCCCACTACCCACTCCCCCCCACTGCCCACGTCCCCCACACATGCGCCACTGAGTTCGTACACCTCCCCCCACTCCTCCTCACTACTGCGATGCCAGGGACTCCTGCAGGCTGTATAATCTAACCACCAGGTCTTTCATAGTGGGCCGGCATCTGGGGTCCTCCTGAACGCACTCCTTGGCCAGCACATCTAACATGCGCACCACCATGCGCTCTTCCCACAGCCCCCCACCCCACACCCACCCACTCCCTACAGCAACCCCTCACTGCGACGCCAGGGACTCCTGGAGGCTATACAATCTCACTACCAGGTCTTTCATAGTGGGCCGGCACCTAGGGTCCTCCTGAACACATTCTTTCGCCAGCACATCTAACATCCGCACCACCATGCGCTTGGTGGGCTCGGCGCAAGCAGCGCTGAGCTCATACTCCTCGATGCGCGGCTCTGCCCACGCGATGAGCCCGTCTGCGCCCTCCCTGTCCGCCACCAGCGCTCCCCTCCGCCCCGTCAGCAGCTCGAATAGAACAACACCGTAGTCAAATGCGTCCTTGGCCATGCCGTCCGGGCCTAGGGGGGGGAAGGGGTGAGAAGGGGTGATGGCAGGTGGGATGGGATGAAGAGCATGTGAGTAACAAGCCTGACAGCCCCGTGAGCAGCTCGAACAGCACCACCCCGTAGTTAAACGCGTCCTTGGCCATGCCGTCCCGTCAGGACCCGAGGGAGGGAGAGGGAAGGGAGAGGCGAGAGGCATAAAAAGCCTGGTATTTGCTGTGCTCTAATCTAGTCAGCAAACCTACCTTTGAGGTTCTTGCGGGTGCTTGTCTTGGAAAGCATCGTTGCCAGACCATAGCCTGTCAGCAGCACCGTGAAGTTCTGCAAAGAAACAACACGGCAGGGGAGAAGGATGAAGATGATGGGGACGAGAACGCTCCCTCATCTCTTACTGGGCCGTTGCACGTCAGCTCAGCAGCAATGTGAAGTTCTAGTAAATGGGCAATGTCAAGGGAAGAAACCCACAGAACATACACCCAGTCAGAGCCAACCCAATGAACTTTCACCTTATCCAGCATGATGTTTCTCGACAGCAGGTTGCCATGCACCACTGAGCTCGAGTGCAGGAAGGTCAGCCCCTTGGCGATCCCCACTGAACAGAACATTCATCACGAACTTTCACTGAACTCTCACCTTATCCAGCATAATATTTCGCGACAGCAGGTTTCCATGCACCACTGTGCTCGAGTGCAGGAAGGTCAGCCCCTTGGCGATCCCCACTGAACAGAACATTCATCACGAACTTTCACTGAACTCTCACCTTATCCAGCATAATATTTCGCGACAGCAGGTTTCCATGCACCACTGTGCTCGAGTGCAGGAAGGTCAGCCCCTTGGCGATCCCCACTGAACAGAACATTCATCACGAACTTTCACTGAACTCTCACCTTATCCAGCATAATATTTCGCGACAGCAGGTTTCCATGCACCACTGTGCTCGAGTGCAGGAAAGTCAGCCCCTTGGCGATCCCCACTGCCACCTTCAGCCGCACTCGCAGCGGCAAAAACTCTCCTTCTCCATCCTCTGATGCAAGGGGAGAAGGAAAACAACGGGAGTGAAGAGGGGTGAGATGAGATTGAAAAAGGTGCAGGAAGGTCAGACCCTTGGCAATCCCCACTGCCACCGTCAGCCCTCACAGCAACAGAAACTCCCCTTCTCCACCTTCTGGAGGAGAACGTGGGCATACCCGGACAGAAATTCAAACCAAAGCATACCCGGAAACAGGTTCCGAGGCAAGTGCAGTTTGGCGGCAGGTGACAGGCAATCTGCATGTCCTTCTTGTCATATTTAATCAAATCACTCCTTCAAGGGGAAATATATCTGACAGCATACCTGGGAAGAGGTAGTTCTCAAGGCACGTGCAGTTGGGAGGGAGGTCGTAGGCGATTTGCATATCCTCCTTGTCTGCTGCGTATCCCAGTATTGCTGCCAAATTCGTGTGCTGTAGCTTCGCCAGTGCAGCCATCTCCTTTTGCTGCAGCGAACAAGGGGAGGGGAGGAACAAAAGGTGGGCATCATAGGTAATCAAGTGCTCGGAGCCCAGGGAAGAGCTAAGTGTGGGGCGAAGAGGGGCGGGTGGGGGGGGGAAGGGAGGGGGGATGGGGTGGGGAGATGGGAGAACAGAGCTATCCATCATCTGCCTGTTCTCCTTGTCTTTTCCCACGAAATCAAAGCAGCACTCACCATCACCACGCCCCCCCCTCATCATGTGAAACCCTCACCTTCCGCCCCACAGAAATCAAAGCAGCAGCACTCACCATCAGACATGACCCAGCGAGCAGCAGTGGAGGAGAAAGTTTAGCAAAGGAGAAAACAGGTGTTGTAGCGCTGCCCCGTGGAATCAAAGCAGCAGCACTCACCATCTTGCCCTTCCGCCCCAGCCCATACATGCGCCCTCTGCTCGACTCCGCCTGTGCCGCCACCGGCACAGACCCCCCTGCACCCCCTTGCGACACCATAGAGTTTGTTCTCGCATGCACATGCGCATTTGCATGTGCAGCTGCCGCCCCTCCTCCCCCCGCCGCTGCTGCCGCACCCGGCACATCAGCCGATTTCGACTTGGGGATTGTAGACATGTAGGGGGGAAGAGTGGAGGGCTGGGGTGACTGGGCGAAGTGGGAGGTGTGGTGGTGCTGTGGCGGTAGCTGCTGCTGGGATAGCTGCTGCGACTGCTGCGCCTGCTGTTGCTGCTTGTCTAGTTGTGTCTGACTGAGCCTGTGTCTCGAAGGCTGGTGCTCCTGGGAGTAATAAGCAGAATTAACCGTTTTAGACGTGGGTAACCTCGGAGATAGCATGTCAAACCCTCCCCCTCCCCCACCTCCGCCTCCTCCTCCCCCTCCTCCCCCGCCGCCCCCACCTCCTCCCCCGCCGAAACCATCATTCCCACCACCATACCCGCCCATACCCTCCTCCTCCTCTAACAAATCGGTTATCTCCTGCATTGATGCGTCACTTAGACTCCTAGCAGGAGCCCTCCTAGGCCGCCAAAACTCTTTGTTAAACACTTTCATCCCGCCGCTGCCGCCGCCGCCAGCGGCCGCGGCGCGGGGGGAGTAGGAGGGTTCGGGGGTGGTGGGTAGAAGGGGCGACATGGGCGGTGTGAGGTGCTGGTTGTCTCGCCAGGAGCCCCGGCTGCCAGGCTTGGGGGGAAGGATGCGTTGCATTGATGGGTTGGTGCGCGTGTTGATGGGCGGGGGGGAGGACACTGATGCAGCTGCAGGCGGGGGATGGGGTGGGGAGGGGGAGTGGGAAAAGGAGAGGATGTGAGAAACAGAGAGATGCGGCAGACTGTGCGGGGTTAAGGGGAGGGGGAGGGGAGGAAAGCGGCTGAGGAGGAGGGAGGAGAAGTTCTGAGTCGACTCAAAACTCGTCTCCTTTCAGGGGGAGGGGAGCGAAGGGCCTGAGGAGGAGAGGGGAGACTGAGCTCGGTCTATTGCTGCACCGCACTGCACCGCAGAGAACCGTTAAGAACGCACCTGCTGCTGCCTGGCGAATGACCTTGAGCCTTCGCACAACCTCCTGCATGCTCGGCCGGTCCTTGGGCTGCCGCTGCACACACGTGGCTGCCATGCTCACAGCACCACACTGCACCACACCACCCCACACAGTGCACAGTACCATCCAGCACCGCACAGAACCACTAAAAACGTACCTGCTGCTGCCTGGCGAATGACCTTGAGCCGCCTAACCACCTCCTGCATGCTCGGCCGGTCCTTGGGCTGCCGCTGCACACACATGGCTGCCATGCTCACAGCACCACACTGCACCACACCACACAGTGCACAGTACCATCCAGCACCGCACAGGACCGCACCGCACAGAACCACTAGGAACGCACCTGCGGCTGCTTGGCGAATGACCTTGAGTCTTCTGACCACCTCCTGCATGCTCGGCCGGTCCTTGGGCTGCCGCTGCACACACATGGCTGCCAGGCTGCCAGGCTCACAGCACCTCCCCGTACCACACAAAACCGCACTGAACCGCACAGAACCGCGTAGAAACGCACCTGCTGCTGCCTGGCGAATGACCTTGAGACGCCGCACCACCTCCTGCATGCTGGGTCTGTCCTTGGGCTGCCGCTGCACACACATGGCTGCTGGTCTCACAGCACTGCACTGCACTGTACCACACCACACCGCATACCACCGCGCTGCAACCCAGTGCAACCCACTGCACCGCACAGAACCGCAGAGAACGCACCTGCGGCTGCCTGGCGAATGACCTTGAGTCTCCGCACCACCTCCTGCATGCTGGGTCTATCCTTGGGCTGCCGCTGCACACACATGGCTGCCAGGCTGGCGAATGCCTGCATGGGCTGCTGCGGGAAGGCTTGGGCTAGGTTGGGGTCGACCACAGCGTCTAGATTGCCTGCACAGATGGCAGGGGTGGCCTGGGGAAGGACAGAGGGGAAGGAGAGAGGAAGGAAAGACAAGGAGACAAAAGAGTGGAAGCAATTAGGCCAGGCTGGCGAAAGCCTGCGTGGGCTGCTGCGGGAAGGCTTGCCGTAGGTTGGGGTCGACCACAGCGTCTAGGTTGCCGGCACAGATGGCAGGGGTGGCCTGGTGGAAGGAAGCAAACACGGAGGGGAAGAAAGAGGACTTGTTTGCATGGGCTGCTGAGGGAACGCCTGGGCTGGATTGGGATCGACCACTGCGTCTATGTTGCCGGCACAAATGGCAGGAGTGGCCTGGGGACGGAAAGATTGGAGGGTAGGGAGGGGAAGGAGAAGCATGGGATGGATGGAGAGAGAGGAGGAAGAATCAAAGGCTGCTGAGGGAACGCCTGGGCTGGATTGGGATCGACCACTGCGTCTATGTTGCCGGCACAAATGGCAGGAGTGGCCTGGGGACGGAAAGATTGGAGGGTAGGGAGGGGAAGGAGAAGCATGGGATGGATGGAGAGAGAGGAGGAAGAATCAAAGGCTGCTGAGGGAACGCCTGGGCTGGATTGGGATCGACCACTGCGTCTATGTTGCCGGCACAAATGGCAGGAGTGGCCTGGGGACGGAAAGATTGGAGGGTAGGGAGGGGAAGGAGAAGCATGGGATGGATGGAGAGAGAGGAGGAAGAATCAAAGGCTGCTGAGGGAACGCCTGGGCTGGATTGGGATCGACCACTGCGTCTATGTTGCCGGCACAAATGGCAGGAGTGGCCTGGGGACGGAAAGATTGGAGGGTAGGGAGGGGAAGGAGAAGCATGGGATGGATGGAGAGAGAGGAGGAAGAATCAAAGGCTGCTGAGGGAACGCCTGGGCTGGATTGGGATCGACCACTGCGTCTATGTTGCCGGCACAAATGGCAGGAGTGGCCTGGGGACGGAAAGATTGGAGGGTAGGGAGGGGAAGGAGAAGCATGGGATGGATGGAGAGAGAGGAGGAAGAATCAAAGGCTGCTGAGGGAACGCCTGGGCTGGATTGGGATCGACCACTGCGTCTATGTTGCCGGCACAAATGGCAGGAGTGGCCTGGGGACGGAAAGATTGGAGGGTAGGGAGGGGAAGGAGAAGCATGGGATGGATGGAGAGAGAGGAGGAAGAATCAAAGGCTGCTGAGGGAACGCCTGGGCTGGATTGGGATCGACCACTGCGTCTATGTTGCCGGCACAAATGGCAGGAGTGGCCTGGGGACGGAAAGATTGGAGGGTAGGGAGGGGAAGGAGAAGCATGGGATGGATGGAGAGAGAGGAGGAAGAATCAAAGGCTGCTGAGGGAACGCCTGGGCTGGATTGGGATCGACCACTGCGTCTATGTTGCCGGCACAAATGGCAGGAGTGGCCTGGGGACGGAAAGATTGGAGGGTAGGGAGGGGAAGGAGAAGCATGGGATGGATGGAGAGAGAGGAGGAAGAATCAAAGGCTGCTGAGGGAACGCCTGGGCTGGATTGGGATCGACCACTGCGTCTATGTTGCCGGCACAAATGGCAGGAGTGGCCTGGGGACGGAAAGATTGGAGGGTAGGGAGGGGAAGGAGAAGCATGGGATGGATGGAGAGAGAGGAGGAAGAATCAAAGGCTGCTGAGGGAACGCCTGGGCTGGATTGGGATCGACCACTGCGTCTATGTTGCCGGCACAAATGGCAGGAGTGGCCTGGGGACGAAAAGATTGGAGGGTAGGGAGGGGAAGGAGAAGCATGGGATGGATGGAGAGAGAGGAGGAAGAATCAAAGGCTGCTGAGGGAACGCCTGGGCTGGATTGGGATCGACCACTGCGTCTATGTTGCCGGCACAAATGGCAGGAGTGGCCTGGGGACGGAAAGATTGGAGGGTAGGGAGGGGAAGGAGAAGCATGGGATGGATGGAGAGAGAGGAGGAAGAATCAAAGGCTGCTGAGGGAACGCCTGGGCTGGATTGGGATCGACCACTGCGTCTAGGTTGCCGGCACAGATGGCAGGGGTGGCCTGGTGGAAGGAGGGAGAAGATGGATTGGAAAGGGAAGCATGGGATGGAGGGAAAAAGAGTGGAAGAATTAGGCCTGGGGACACACAACTAGTGAAATCACGGGTGAGAGGCTTGTTCTATAAGATATATAATTAGTGCAATCGTTCACTCACCCATTTGGCGAGCGCCATTCTCTCTCCTGAGTCGTCAGCTTCCTTGAGCACCGGCGGCTTGGCTGTGATGAGCTCCAGCATGACCACCCCGAAACTGAAAGGCACACGGGAAGGGGAAGTGAAGGGAGGAGGGGGGAAGAAACAGGATAGGTGAGAGTGGTGAAAGTGCTTCCTTGAGCACTGGCGGCTTGGCTGTGATGAGCTCCAGCATGACCACCCCGAAACTGAAAGGCACACGGGAAGGGGAAGTGAAGGGAGGAGGGGGGAAGAAACAGGATAGGTGAGAGTGGTGAAAGTGCTTCCTTGAGCACCGGCGGCTTGGCTGTGATGAGCTCCAGCATGACCACCCCGAAACTGAAAGGCACACGGGAAGGGGAAGTGAAGGGAGGAGGGGGGAAGAAACAGGATAGGTGAGAGTGGTGAAAGTGCTTCCTTGAGCACCGGCGGCTTGGCTGTGATGAGCTCCAGCATGACCACCCCGAAACTGAAAGGCACACGGGAAGGGGAAGTGAAGGGAGGAGGGGGGAAGAAACAGGATAGGTGAGAGTGGTGAAAGTGCTTCCTTGAGCACCGGCGGCTTGGCTGTGATGAGCTCCAGCATGACCACTCCGAAACTGAAAGGCACACGGGAAGGGGAAGTGAAGGGAGGAGGGGGGAAGAAACAGGATAGGTGAGAGTGGTGAAAGTGCTTCCTTGAGCACCGGCGGCTTGGCTGTGATGAGCTCCAGCATGACCACTCCGAAACTGAAAGGCACACGGGAAGGGGAAGTGAAGGGAGGAGGGGGGAAGAAACAGGATAGGTGAGAGTGGTGAAAGTGCTTCCTTGAGCACCGGCGGCTTGGCTGTGATGAGCTCCAGCATGACCACCCCGAAACTGAAAGGCACACGGGAAGGGGAAGTGAAGGGAGGAGGGGGGAAGAAACAGGATAGGTGAGAGTGGTGAAAGTGCTTCCTTGAGCACCGGCGGCTTGGCTGTGATGAGCTCCAGCATGACCACCCCGAAACTGAAAGGCACACGGGAAGGGGAAGTGAAGGGAGGAGGGGGGAAGAAACAGGATAGGTGAGAGTGGTGAAAGTGCTTCCTTGAGCACTGGCGGCTTGGCTGTGATGAGCTCCAGCATGACCACCCCGAAACTGAAAGGCACACGGGAAGGGGAAGTGAAGGGAGGAGGGGGGAAGAAACAGGATAGGTGAGAGTGGTGAAAGTGCTTCCTTGAGCACCGGCGGCTTGGCTGTGATGAGCTCCAGCATGACCACCCCGAAACTGAAAGGCACACGGGAAGGGGAAGTGAAGGGAGGAGGGGGGAAGAAACAGGATAGGTGAGAGTGGTGAAAGTGCTTCCTTGAGCACCGGCGGCTTGGCTGTGATGAGCTCCAGCATGACCACTCCGAAACTGAAAGGCACACGGGAAGGGGAAGTGAAGGGAGGAGGGGGGAAGAAACAGGATAGGTGAGAGTGGTGAAAGTGCTTCCTTGAGCACCGGCGGCTTGGCTGTGATGAGCTCCAGCATGACCACTCCGAAACTGAAAGGCACACGGGAAGGGGAAGTGAAGGGAGGAGGGGGGAAGAAACAGGATAGGTGAGAGTGGTGAAAGTGCTTCCTTGAGCACCGGCGGCTTGGCTGTGATGAGCTCCAGCATGACCACCCCGAAACTGAAAGGCACACGGGAAGGGGAAGTGAAGGGAGGAGGGGGGAAGAAACAGGATAGGTGAGAGTGGTGAAAGTGCTTCCTTGAGCACCGGCGGCTTGGCTGTGATGAGCTCCAGCATGACCACCCCGAAACTGAAAGGCACACGGGAAGGGGAAGTGAAGGGAGGAGGGGGGAAGAAACAGGATAGGTGAGAGTGGTGAAAGTGCTTCCTTGAGCACTGGCGGCTTGGCTGTGATGAGCTCCAGCATGACCACCCCGAAACTGAAAGGCACACGGGAAGGGGAAGTGAAGGGAGGAGGGGGGAAGAAACAGGATAGGTGAGAGTGGTGAAAGTGCTTCCTTGAGCACCGGCGGCTTGGCTGTGATGAGCTCCAGCATGACCACCCCGAAACTGAAAGGCACACGGGAAGGGGAAGTGAAGGGAGGAGGGGGGAAGAAACAGGATAGGTGAGAGTGGTGAAAGTGCTTCCTTGAGCACCGGCGGCTTGGCTGTGATGAGCTCCAGCATGACCACTCCGAAACTGAAAGGCACACGGGAAGGGGAAGTGAAGGGAGGAGGGGGGAAGAAACAGGATAGGTGAGAGTGGTGAAAGTGCTTCCTTGAGCACCGGCGGCTTGGCTGTGATGAGCTCCAGCATGACCACTCCGAAACTGAAAGGCACACGGGAAGGGGAAGTGAAGGGAGGAGGGGGGAAGAAACAGGATAGGTGAGAGTGGTGAAAGTGCTTCCTTGAGCACCGGCGGCTTGGCTGTGATGAGCTCCAGCATGACCACCCCGAAACTGAAAGGCACACGGGAAGGGGAAGTGAAGGGAGGAGGGGGGAAGAAACAGGATAGGTGAGAGTGGTGAAAGTGCTTCCTTGAGCACCGGCGGCTTGGCTGTGATGAGCTCCAGCATGACCACCCCGAAACTGAAAGGCACACGGGAAGGGGAAGTGAAGGGAGGAGGGGGGAAGAAACAGGATAGGTGAGAGTGGTGAAAGTGCTTCCTTGAGCACTGGCGGCTTGGCTGTGATGAGCTCCAGCATGACCACCCCGAAACTGAAAGGCACACGGGAAGGGGAAGTGAAGGGAGGAGGGGGGAAGAAACAGGATAGGTGAGAGTGGTGAAAGTGCTTCCTTGAGCACCGGCGGCTTGGCTGTGATGAGCTCCAGCATGACCACCCCGAAACTGAAAGGCACACGGGAAGGGGAAGTGAAGGGAGGAGGGGGGAAGAAACAGGATAGGTGAGAGTGGTGAAAGTGCTTCCTTGAGCACCGGCGGCTTGGCTGTGATGAGCTCCAGCATGACCACTCCGAAACTGAAAGGCACACGGGAAGGGGAAGTGAAGGGAGGAGGGGGGAAGAAACAGGATAGGTGAGAGTGGTGAAAGTGCTTCCTTGAGCACCGGCGGCTTGGCTGTGATGAGCTCCAGCATGACCACTCCGAAACTGAAAGGCACACGGGAAGGGGAAGTGAAGGGAGGAGGGGGGAAGAAACAGGATAGGTGAGAGTGGTGAAAGTGCTTCCTTGAGCACCGGGGGCTTGGCTGTGATGAGCTCCAGCATGACCACTCCGAAACTGAAAGGCACACGGGAAGGGGAAGTGAAGGGAGGAGGGGGGAAGAAACAGGATAGGTGAGAGTGGTGAAAGTGCTTCCTTGAGCACCGGCGGCTTGGCTGTGATGAGCTCCAGCATGACCACCCCGAAACTGAAAGGCACACGGGAAGGGGAAGTGAAGGGAGGAGGGGGGAAGAAACAGGATAGGTGAGAGTGGTGAAAGTGCTTCCTTGAGCACCGGCGGCTTGGCTGTGATGAGCTCCAGCATGACCACCCCGAAACTGAAAGGCACACGGCAAGGGGAAGTGAAGGGAGGAGGGGGGAAGAAACAGGATAGGTGAGAGTGGTGAAAGTGCTTCCTTGAGCACCGGCGGCTTGGCTGTGATGAGCTCCAGCATGACCACTCCGAAACTGAAAGGCACACGGGAAGGGGAAGTGAAGGGAGGAGGGGGGAAGAAACAGGATAGGTGAGAGTGGTGAAAGTGCTTCCTTGAGCACCGGCGGCTTGGCTGTGATGAGCTCCAGCATGACCACTCCGAAACTGAAAGGCACACGGGAAGGGGAAGTGAAGGGAGGAGGGGGGAAGAAACAGGATAGGTGAGAGTGGTGAAAGTGCTTCCTTGAGCACCGGGGGCTTGGCTGTGATGAGCTCCAGCATGACCACTCCGAAACTGAAAGGCACACGGGAAGGGGAAGTGAAGGGAGGAGGGGGGAAGAAACAGGATAGGTGAGAGTGGTGAAAGTGCTTCCTTGAGCACCGGCGGCTTGGCTGTGATGAGCTCCAGCATGACCACCCCGAAACTGAAAGGCACACGGGAAGGGGAAGTGAAGGGAGGAGGGGGGAAGAAACAGGATAGGTGAGAGTGGTGAAAGTGCTTCCTTGAGCACCGGCGGCTTGGCTGTGATGAGCTCCAGCATGACCACTCCGAAACTGAAAGGCACACGGGAAGGGGAAGTGAAGGGAGGAGGGGGGAAGAAACAGGATAGGTGAGAGTGGTGAAAGTGCTTCCTTGAGCACCGGGGGCTTGGCTGTGATGAGCTCCAGCATGACCACTCCGAAACTGAAAGGCACACGGGAAGGGGAAGTGAAGGGAGGAGGGGGGAAGAAACAGGATAGGTGAGAGTGGTGAAAGTGCTTCCTTGAGCACCGGCGGCTTGGCTGTGATGAGCTCCAGCATGACCACCCCGAAACTGAAAGGCACACGGGAAGGGGAAGTGAAGGGAGGAGGGGGGAAGAAACAGGATAGGTGAGAGTGGTGAAAGTGCTTCCTTGAGCACTGGCGGCTTGGCTGTGATGAGCTCCAGCATGACCACCCCGAAACTGAAAGGCACACGGGAAGGGGAAGTGAAGGGAGGAGGGGGGAAGAAACAGGATAGGTGAGAGTGGTGAAAGTGCTTCCTTGAGCACCGGCGGCTTGGCTGTGATGAGCTCCAGCATGACCACCCCGAAACTGAAAGGCACACGGGAAGGGGAAGTGAAGGGAGGAGGGGGGAAGAAACAGGATAGGTGAGAGTGGTGAAAGTGCTTCCTTGAGCACCGGCGGCTTGGCTGTGATGAGCTCCAGCATGACCACTCCGAAACTGAAAGGCACACGGGAAGGGGAAGTGAAGGGAGGAGGGGGGAAGAAACAGGATAGGTGAGAGTGGTGAAAGTGCTTCCTTGAGCACCGGCGGCTTGGCTGTGATGAGCTCCAGCATGACCACCCCGAAACTGAAAGGCACACGGCAAGGGGAAGTGAAGGGAGGAGGGGGGAAGAAACAGGATAGGTGAGAGTGGTGAAAGTGCTTCCTTGAGCACCGGCGGCTTGGCTGTGATGAGCTCCAGCATGACCACTCCGAAACTGAAAGGCACACGGGAAGGGGAAGTGAAGGGAGGAGGGGGGAAGAAACAGGATAGGTGAGAGTGGTGAAAGTGCTTCCTTGAGCACCGGCGGCTTGGCTGTGATGAGCTCCAGCATGACCACTCCGAAACTGAAAGGCACACGGGAAGGGGAAGTGAAGGGAGGAGGGGGGAAGAAACAGGATAGGTGAGAGTGGTGAAAGTGCTTCCTTGAGCACCGGGGGCTTGGCTGTGATGAGCTCCAGCATGACCACTCCGAAACTGAAAGGCACACGGGAAGGGGAAGTGAAGGGAGGAGGGGGGAAGAAACAGGATAGGTGAGAGTGGTGAAAGTGCTTCCTTGAGCACCGGCGGCTTGGCTGTGATGAGCTCCAGCATGACCACCCCGAAACTGAAAGGCACACGGGAAGGGGAAGTGAAGGGAGGAGGGGGGAAGAAACAGGATAGGTGAGAGTGGTGAAAGTGCTTCCTTGAGCACCGGCGGCTTGGCTGTGATGAGCTCCAGCATGACCACCCCGAAACTGAAAGGCACACGGGAAGGGGAAGTGAAGGGAGGAGGGGGGAAGAAACAGGATAGGTGAGAGTGGTGAAAGTGCTTCCTTGAGCACCGGCGGCTTGGCTGTGATGAGCTCCAGCATGACCACTCCGAAACTGAAAGGCACACGGGAAGGGGAAGTGAAGGGAGGAGGGGGGAAGAAACAGGATAGGTGAGAGTGGTGAAAGTGCTTCCTTGAGCACCGGCGGCTTGGCTGTGATGAGCTCCAGCATGACCACTCCGAAACTGAAAGGCACACGGGAAGGGGAAGTGAAGGGAGGAGGGGGGAAGAAACAGGATAGGTGAGAGTGGTGAAAGTGCTTCCTTGAGCACCGGGGGCTTGGCTGTGATGAGCTCCAGCATGACCACTCCGAAACTGAAAGGCACACGGGAAGGGGAAGTGAAGGGAGGAGGGGGGAAGAAACAGGATAGGTGAGAGTGGTGAAAGTGCTTCCTTGAGCACCGGCGGCTTGGCTGTGATGAGCTCCAGCATGACCACCCCGAAACTGAAAGGCACACGGGAAGGGGAAGTGAAGGGAGGAGGGGGGAAGAAACAGGATAGGTGAGAGTGGTGAAAGTGCTTCCTTGAGCACCGGCGGCTTGGCTGTGATGAGCTCCAGCATGACCACCCCGAAACTGAAAGGCACACGGGAAGGGGAAGTGAAGGGAGGAGGGGGGAAGAAACAGGATAGGTGAGAGTGGTGAAAGTGCTTCCTTGAGCACCGGCGGCTTGGCTGTGATGAGCTCCAGCATGACCACCCCGAAACTGAAAGGCACACGGGAAGGGGAAGTGAAGGGAGGAGGGGGGAAGAAACAGGATAGGTGAGAGTGGTGAAAGTGCTTCCTTGAGCACCGGCGGCTTGGCTGTGATGAGCTCCAGCATGACCACCCCGAAACTGAAAGGCACACGGGAAGGGGAAGTGAAGGGAGGAGGGGGGAAGAAACAGGATAGGTGAGAGTGGTGAAAGTGCTTCCTTGAGCACCGGCGGCTTGGCTGTTATGAGCTCCAGCATGACCACCCCGAAACTGAAAGGCACACGGGAAGGGGAAGTGAAGGGAGGAGGGGGGAAGAAACAGGATAGGTGAGAGTGGTGAAAGTGCTTCCTTGAGCACCGGCGGCTTGGCTGTGATGAGCTCCAGCATGACCACTCCGAAACTGAAAGGCACACGGGAAGGGGAAGTGAAGGGAGGAGGGGGGAAGAAACAGGATAGGTGAGAGTGGTGAAAGTGCTTCCTTGAGCTCCGGGGGCTTGGCTGTGATGAGCTCCAGCATGACCACTCCGAAACTGAGAGGCACGAAAGACAGGGAGGGAGGAGGGGAAGAACGAGGGAGAATGAGAGAAGTGAGATTGCTGCTGAAGGTATCTCCTTCAGCACCGGCGGCTTGGCTGTGATGAACTCTAGCATGACGACTCCGAAACTGAGAGGTACGGGGGAAGGAGGAGGGAGGTGGGGGAGGGAGAGGGAAGATGAGAAAAAGGGGTAGTGTAGGCGTGCCCCTCTTTCTTCTCCCCCCCCCCCCCTCCACCCTCCTCACCTGTACACATCACTCCACACAGAAACCACGCTGGTCTGGCAGTATTGTGGGTCCAGATACCCGGGCGTGCCCACCACTCCCTCTCCTCCTCCCTCTCCCGTTCTCCCCATTTCCCTACCTCCCTGCCTCCCTTCCAAACACTGGTGAGTCGTGACTGCTCCCTAATTCCCCCCACCACCACCACCGCTGCTCACCTGTACACATCCGACCACACGGAAACCATGCTGGTCTGGCAGTATTGCGGGTCCAGATACCCGGGCGTGCCCACCAGTCTCATCAATTCTAGCGCCCCCCATCAACGCTGCTCACCTGTACACATCAGACCACACGGAAACCACGCTCGTCTGGCAGTACTGCGGGTCGAGATACCCAGGTGTGCCCACCACGCGGGTGTGTGTGGTGGCGCTTTCATCGTCTCCTATCGACTTGAGGTTGCCGTAATCCCCGAGTTTTGGCTGGTGAGAGGAGTGGGGAATGGGGAGTGGGTGTGAGGGTGAGAAGGATGAGAGAAGAGAAAAATGAGAGAGGCATGGGGAAAGAGGGCAGGGGAAAGGAGGGCAACAGGAGCGCCCCCTTCCCACCACGCGGGTGTGTGTGGTGGCACTTATCGCCGCTTATTAACTTGAGGTTCCATAATCCCCGAGCTTCGGCTGGTGGGAGGAGTGGGGAGTGGATGAGAGGGTTACAAGGGGAGGAGAGGAAAGGGGGACGAGCAAGCAAGCAAACAAGGGTGTGTGTGGTGGCGCTTTCATCGTCGCCTATCGGCTAGAGGTTTCATCGTCTCTCTCACTCTCCCACAACATCACTCACTGTGTCCCCCACAATCTCTCTTCCTCTCCCTCACCTGCAAATCGTCATCCATGGACACGTTCTGGCTCCTCACGTCTCTCACACTCCCTCACGTCCCCCTCTCCTTCACTCACCTGCAAATCGTCGTCCATGAACACGTTCTGGCTCTTAGGCTCTTCACGTCTCGATGCACGAGCACGGGCTTGCACGAATGCAGATACAGGAGGGCCTCAGCCACTTCTTTCATGCCTCTCTCTCACTCCCTCTCTCCTCTCTCTCTCACACTCCCCCTCGCTCCCCCTCACTCCCTCTCACTCCCTCTCACTCCCTCTCACTCCCTCTCACTCCCTCTCACTCCCTCTCAGCCACTCACCTGTAGATCGTCATCCATGAACACGTTGAGGCTCTTCACGTCTCGATGCACCAGCACAGGCTTGCACGAATGCAGATACAGGAGGGCCTCAGCCACTCCTTTCATGCCTCTCTCTCACTCCCTCTCTCCTCTCTCTCTCACACTCCCCCTCACTCCCCCTCACTCCCTCTCACTCCCTCTCACTCCCTCTCACTCCCTCTCACTCCCTCTCACTCGCTCTCAGCCACTCACCTGTAGATCGTCATCCATGAACACGTTGAGGCTCTTCACGTCTCGATGCACCAGCACAGGCTTGCACGAATGCAGATACAGGAGGGCCTCCGCCACCCCTACGGCCGCCTCTATCCGCTGCTCAAACGAGAGAACCCCTTTCTCTGTGTCACCTGCACAGGATTCAGCGAAAGATAAAGGACAACAGGAGGGTTTCAGCCACCCATACGGCCGCCTCTATCCGCTGCTTGAACGACAGCATGCCTTTCTCTGTGTCACGTCACCCACCCACCCCCATCGCCACCTCTATCTGCCTCTCATACGAGAGCCCCCCTTTCTTCGTGTCACCTGGCGAGGGAAAATGGGAGACACGTTGGGGTTGAGCAGTGGGAGGGAGGCAGAGCCGCATCAGCACAAAAGAGCAGAACGGGGAGAGGAGAGGAGAAGAAACGAGAAGAATGAGCAACAGAAGCGCCTCAAACACCCCCACAGGCCGCCTCTATCCGCTGCTCAAATGACAGGACCTTTTCTGTCACCAGATAATGGAAGAAGGCCATGAGGCCATAGCAAGCATGCTTACAACGGAAACAGCTCACGTTGTAACGGGGATAGATGTTATCTGAGCGTGCCGTTGGCCACATACTCGTAGACCAACACCTGCTCCTCGTTCTCATGGCAGAATGTACTGGGGGTAATCTTATAACGAATTTACCTTGTAACGGGGATAGATGTTGTCTGAGCGTGCCATTGGCCACATACTCGTACACCAACACCTGCTCCTCGTTCTCATGGCAGAACCCCATCAGGCTGTAACAAGGGTGCTTATAACGGGAATGGCTCACCTTGTAATGGGGATAGATGTTGTCTGAGCGTCCCATTGGCCACATACTCGTAGACCAACACCTGCTCCTCGTTCTCATGGCAGAACCCCATCAGGCGCACCAGGTTCGGGTGAAGCATCTTAGACACTGCCTCGATCTGAGGGGAGGGGAGGGAGAGTGGGAAGGAGGCAGTGAAAGTGGTGTAGAAGGTTGGGATGAAACAACTTAAGTACCTTCCCTCCCTCCCCTATCTCCTATTCCTCTCTTCACCACCCACAGCTCCCCACCCAGCCCCACCCCCTTACACACCACCTATAAGGTATATCCACGTATATATGCCCCGCCTTCCCCCCTCCATCCTTGCCCTTCCCCCTGCTTCTTTGCTCGTCTCACCTCTCTATGGTAGTCCTGCAGCCGCGTCAGTCCCCCCTTCTTCCCTCGCTTCACCGCCCAGCCCACAGCTCCCCATCCGGCGACACGCCCTTATACACAATCGCCTTCATCTCCCTTCAGCCCCAATCCCATCTTACCTCCCTGTGGTAGTCCTGCAGCCGTGTTAGCCCGCCCTTTTTCCCTCGCTTCACAGCCCACAACTCCCCATCCGGCGACACGCCCTTATACACAATCGCGGAGCCTCCTTCCCCCAGCTGCAGGTCGTCCGCCCAGTTCTTGGTTGCCTCTACGAGATCCTCATACGGAATTTCATGCGCTGGTTCAGGTTCGTCCATGCCTGGGGGTGTAGGGCGGGCGGGGATAAGGTGTGTGTGAAAGAACGAAGGGATGAGAGAACTCCCTTATACACACAATCGCGGAGCCCCCCTCCCCCAGCTGCAGGTCGTCCGCCCAGGTCTTGGTGGCTTCCACAAGGTCCTCGTAGGGGATTTCATGGGCTGGTTCGGGCTCATCCATTCCTGTGAGGGCAGGGGAGAAGGTATGTGGGAAGACGGAGGGGTTCAGAGAGGTCCCTTATACACAATCGCAGAGCCCCCCTCCCCTCCCCTCCCCCAGCTGCAGGTCGTCCGACCAGTTCTTGGTTGCTTCCACGAGGTCATCATAGGGTATTTCATGCGCTGGTTCAGGCTCGTCCATGCCTGGGTGAGGGGAGAAGGGGCGGGTGCAGACAAGGTCAAGAGAGGTTTCTCATTCTCAATCGCGGAGCCCCCTTCCCCACTCCCTCCCCCAGCTGCAGGTCCTCCGCCCAGTTCTTGGTGGCCTCCACGAGATCCTCGTACGGGATTTCATGCGCCGGCTCGGGCTCATCCATGCCTGGGTGGGAAGAAAGTGGTGGGGGAAAGTGGAAGTATGAAAAAACGGTTCAGAGAGCGCCCTTATACACAATCGCGGAGCCCCCCTCCCCCAGCTGCAGGTCGTCCGCCCAGTTCTTGGTGGCTTCCACAAGGTCCTCATATCATAGGGTATCTCGTGAGCTGGCTCGGGTTCGTCCATGCCTAGTTGGTGGGGAACGGGGGGCGGTGGAAACAAGATTGTGCGGAAGAGCGGGGAGGGGTTGTTTGTGATGCTTTCAGAATTCTCAAGAACCGTTTGCAGAATCTGCAAACCTGTGTTCCGCCTTACCTGCTGAGTCCAGAGACTCGAGCCTCTTGGCAAACGATCTCTTCAGCAGAGCCTTGTCATCCCCCCCTCCAGATACATGAGTAATCTCATGTGTAATCATGTGTGACCGGTCAGTCAGCAATCTTTGAGCCCAGAAAGCAAGCATCGATCAGCTAAACTGCAGTGGACTGTTCTCCGTCTTACCTGCTGAATCCAGAGACTCGAGCCTCTTGGCAAACGATCTCTTCAGCAGCGCTTTGTCTTCCCCCCCTCCTCCTCCCCCCAACGCTCCCCCCGCTCCCCCTCCCCCTCCCCCCGGCCCCCCCGCCCCTCCTGCACCACCCCCTGCCGCCGC
This sequence comes from Closterium sp. Naga37s-1, assembly GCA_947471745.1. Lineage (NCBI taxonomy): Eukaryota > Viridiplantae > Streptophyta > Zygnematophyceae > Desmidiales > Closteriaceae > Closterium > Closterium sp. Naga37s-1. Next base: position 31,460 of record CANJKZ010000179.1, on the reverse strand, counting down.
CCCTCCCCCCGGCCCCGCTCCCGCTCTCTTCCCCCTCCCAATCACCTCCCGCTCCCCCACGCCCGCACTAATCCCCTGGTGCTGCGGCCGAGCGGCTTTAATCTCCAGCTTCCCTCCACCGTCCACCACCCATTGCAACTGCGCCAGCACCCGTTTCTCTGCCTCTATTCTCACATCCGGTACAGTCACACCCATCAGCAGCCCCTTATCCTTCGCCCTCAACCCCGCCAGCCTGGCAGTCGGCGCCCCGATCGAATGCAGCAGTTTCTTCACTGAAACTTCACTCGGGATATTATCCACTGCAGACGTCCCATTCCACGAAACAAACCACGAGTAATCATTCATGCTGTCGATCCGAACAGCCGACCCCAACGGCTGCTCATCCGCTGCCTTCTCAGCCAGAAACAGCTCCCTAACATCTTCCAACCCATCATCCCACAGGATAATCTCATCTCCCACCGCCATAACCACCCGCCCGTGCTTCCTCACAGTCAGCCGCGCGTAGTACTGCTCCATAGCCATCCCCACCGCCTTCCCCAGCAACGCGTATTGAGCCAGCACCGGCGCGAGCACTATAGCAACCTCATAGAGGGTCCTATTGGTGGCGTTCCATAGGCTCTCCACCTCCTCTACCATATCCTCTAGGAGGGCGCGGAGCCGGGGGGTGCCGACACGGTAGGAGGAGACGGGCCAGGCGTTGCCTGGGGGAGGCTCGTCCAGGTCGCGCAGGGCCTCCGCGTCCAGCTCGGCGCGCAGGGCGAATGTGCGGAAGGCAAAGAGGGCGAGGCGGCGGGGGTCGCCCTGGGAGGGGGGGAGAAGGGTGGTTGAGGGGGTGGGGGGGTTGGGGGAGGGTGAGAGGGGGTGGGAGACGGCGGGAGGGGGTGGAGAAGGGTGGGAGTGGGTGGGGAAGGGCAGGAGGGGTTAGTGGTGGTCCACAGGGCGCTCTCAGGTGGAGCCTGGGGGCGCCGACGCGGTAGGAGGAGACGGGCCAGGCGCTGCCTGGGGGAAGCTCGTCCAGGTCCCGCAGGACAGATCGCACCCCCAGCGCCTCAGCACTGACTCTCAGCTCCCTCAGCTCAGTCACCGAGGGTAGCCGCCCCTTGGTGAGCGGGGGGTGCAGTTCAGGTACTGTGTACTGTTACTACAAAGAGACTGAGGCCCACCCACCCAACCACCCACCTTGGGTATTCTGTCGAGGCACAGCAGGGCAGATCTCACTCCCAGCGCCTCAGCGCTCACTCTCAGCTCCCTCAGCTCAGTCACGGAGGGCAGGCGCCCCTTGGTGAGGGGGCGCAGGCAGGAGCGGTAGCGCAGGTGCAGGATGCGCACTGCCTTCTCTAGCACGTCCAGCTCCGCACTGTCCAGTTGCGACCTCCCCCCTCCCCGCCCGTTCTCTGTGTGTAGGGGGGTTGTGGGCGTGGGAGGGGGGAGCGGGAAGGTGGGAGCGTGGGGTGTGGGTTACAGGGGGAGAGGGGAAGCGGGAGAAGGGGAATGGGGGGTGAGTGGTGATGAAGCGGAGCAGGGGAACGGGTTGAGGGGGAGCGGGCGCAGGCAGGAGCGGTAGCGCAGGTGCAGGATGCGAACTGCCTTCTCGAGCACGTCCAGCTCCGCACTGTCCAGTTGCGACCTCCCCCCGCCCCGCCCGTTCTCTGTGTGTAGGGGGGTTGTGGGCGTGGGAGGGGAAAGGTGGGGGCGTGGGGTGGGGGTGAGGGGGAAGAGGGGTGTGGGTGAAGGGGGGGAAAGAGGGGGCGGGCGTGGGAGGGGAAAAGTGGGGGGTCGTCGGGGTGGGGGAGAAGGGTGTGCCGGTTAGGGGAAGGGAAAGAAGGGAAGGGGGGAGGCGGAGAAGGGGAGAGAGGGGGCGGGGAGGGGCGCAGGGACATGGGGAGAGAGAGGGTAGGGGGTAGGGGGTAGGGGGAATGAAAGGCAGGTATAAGCGGGCAGGAGGCAAGTGCAAATTGCGCACTGCCTTTCTGCAGACCACCCCTTGTGTGATGTACCTTCTAACTCTACTTATTGTACGTACTTTCTAACCCAACTCTCCACGTACCCTATAACCTTAACTCCATGTATCTCCTAACCCGTAATCCACGTATCCCCTTACCTTAACGCTACATAACTCCTCCCATTCCTAACTAAACATACCTTGTAACCCTAAATCAGGTAGCTTGTAACCCTAACTCCACACACCCCCTCCTAACCCTAAATTCATATACCCCCTCACCCTTCCCCCAAACCACATACCTCGTAACCCTAACTCCACACATCCCCTCCTAACCCTAACTTCACATACCCCCTCACCCTTCCCCCAAACCACATACCTCGTAACCCTAACTCAACTTACCTCCCAAACCCAACTCCACATACCTCCTTCCGGTTCTTCGACTTGTTCCGGGTCATGCAATTGCGTGAACAGCGCATGTAGACAGCTCAGCATCCGGACACGTGGCAGCCCGTCCCCTTCCCCCTTCCCCGTTTTTCCGGGGCTGTATGCTGACATAGCAGCCGTTACGGCACCCAATGCCAAATGCGCAATCCCAAGTGGCGCTCCCAACTGTCCCGAACGTGCTACCGTGCCTATAGGCTCGGCAAGATTCGCCCCGTTGACTCGAGGCTCGGGGAACCATGGCCTTTCCGTCTCTGTGTCGCTGCTGTCTGATTGGTCCGCGTCCCCCATCCTCGTCTGGTGCTTATATCGGAACCCGGCGCTCGGCCTGGCTGAAACACTATCAGCCTGCAAGTGTTATTATACGCTTTGTAAATGCTGATGAGAATAGTAACGGGTTTTGACGATGATGCTAACTGTATCGAAACCAGCCAACTGCGCCAATAAATACTGCCTTGCTGCTGCGTGCTGCTGCGTGCTGCTTCTGCTACTGCTGGCGTTGCCGACTGCTGGGGCCCCTGCTACCCTAATTGCTGATAACGACAAGATGGCGATTGTTACTGAATTAGTTAAGTAAGTCTTGCGTCTACCGAAAGCCTAAACGGAGTGACGCACGTCGACATCGAGTGTAGCATAATAACTCCATAACGAGGCCGCTCCTGCCAGTGGGAGTCCAGCCTAAGCGTTTTCCTTAACGAGCACCTAGGGCCATGAGCCTGTCATTAACGCGGATGTGACTCTAAGGGATGGATGATGCTGCAGTGACGAATGGTGGGCTTTGCACGAAAGTCTTGAACGAGAGACTTGAATCCGCAACGGGGCAAGAAAGGGCGCCTGATACGCAGCCGTCCGTATCGCCATCGGTGCTCACGTGCCACCGTCATGATGACGTGGCATCGTCGCGATGATGTGTCAGCATTCTGCAATGCCGAGCCGGCAAGACAATGTTGAACAGGAATCGGTGGAAGAAACCAAACCAGGCTATAATTGAAGGAACCCCAATGTGCTGTGTCCCGCTAAGTTCGTCCTCGTTTACGCGTGCGCGAGCTACAGGCGGTGTACGACGAATGAAGCTCCCTGTACGGTTCACGACAGGACAACAGACGCAGGGGGGCAGGGACGGAAGGAGTGCTTGTGGTGCCTCAAAAGGAAATAGAGGCTCGGGACAGGGAGGGAAAGGTAGTGAAAGCCGGGCCTTCATAGCAAGGCCTTTTCTGGCTAAAAACCGGAGGGAGTGCTCCGAAAATAGTGGAGGAAGCAAGTGAAGAAGAAATAAAACGACAGCTGGGCTGACTACGGAAGTGCGAAGAAGCGGAAGATGAAGAAGCAGCGGGGCAATGAGACGGCGATACAGCAAACCGCACGACAGCGTAAAGCCTTCGCGACACACGCAGAAGTGTACCTGTAAGATAGGCGTCCCACAAAATAGTCTCTATCCGAAACACTGAAGAGAGAGGAGCGAGACTATCGGACCGGGACGCGCACTCACGTACTCTCCCTTCACAATGTTAGGGTTCGTACTGACACGTGACGTATGGAGGCTAGAAACTATGGATTGTATCGGAAGCTTCCAAATGATAAGGAGAAATCAGGGACGAATTGTCAGTCGAGTGACTCTAGAGAGCTTTGAGGAGACAGCAAGAGCGAGCGAATAGCTGGATTAGGTTGGATTGGGAGGACGACAGAAATGCCTACTGTTGGTTCCGCCATTGACGAGAACGGCGGAAAGATCGAGGGGGGAAGAACCAGGAGACAGAAAGCCTGCGGTACGGAGTTGGCCTGATTGTGCCATGCGATGTTGCGGGAATAGAGAGCTTGGGGGAAGAGCATCGGTGAAGGTGCGGGCTTGGAAACTGGCGACCTGACGGGGAAGTGGGGGAGTTGAAATGCAGGAAGGGGGAGATGGGGAGTAGCTGGGGAAAGGTTCCGCACGAGTGGTTGAAAGCAGCAGCTTGGGGGACAAACATCGTCGTCCCCGGTGAACAGTTCTCGAAGTGCTGACCTTGGGAATATCCTTTCGGCATTTTTTTAGGGGTCTGCTCGAGGTGTCTCTCTTGCCACTAGAAGGTTTGACCCCCTCACAACCCTTGTGTTTGTGACTCCAAGATGCTTTGGAAACAAGTTTAAAACCGTACAAATGGACTTCTACTTGCGAAAGGGGGTCACTGTACAGGTGTTCATGAGTGTCTACAATTTGTTTTCACTGCAGTGGGTTTCACGGAAATTCTTCGCGGTGTGCACTTTCGTGAAGGAGCTGGTGGTCTGGAAGTGATAGGGAGGCGGGCGGTCGTGCGAATTTGAAGTATGCTGTAACGCTTTGCGAATAAACGAGAAACTGGTTTACGCCTGTCGCTAAGGTCTGTTACTGCTCATCACGACAAAGCAGCTTTCCAACAGCCTTCGCGCAGCTTTCAGTTGGTTGGGACAACTGAAAGGAGGATCCCCAACAGCTCCTTCCTTACCGACATTACGGAACTATACTCTTGGTGAAGAGCGTTTCGACATGCTATATGTTTCAGTACACGTAGTCTACTTTCATGCTTATTTGCACAATCCAACTGATACTGGAATTCAACTACTTCATAGTTGGAATATCCATTACGTTTGGATCATTATTATACTTGGATTTTTATTAATCATTGTCTTTTCATCGTGACAGAAATAATTTCCTGATACAAACTGAGCTTTAGAGCATTATAGTCTATGTAGCAACAAATGAGATCGCCAGTGGCTCCATGTAGCAACACGTCCAATTGTATTCCTGCACCATAGCCAGTGCAGTCTATAGCGCGGATTACCGCCAATTGGACAGAGAAAACGACTGCCTCAAACCTGGGAAGCCTTCGCAGGAAGGAACGTGGACAGAGCAAACACGAATCATCGTGCTTCTGCTTTATCACTCACAGGGCTGACCGGCCACCTGGAGGTGGACTTGCTTCCGCCACGTGGTCATCATGTTTCACCCAAACCGTCTATTTTCCTTCAATAGATATGGTGACGTGGTTCCTGACAGCTCAGCGTCGCGCCACCTGCCGTTGCATGTTCATCTCCATTCACCTGTTTCTGTCGCTCGTTTCTAAATGGTCATCATTCTTCGGTATTTCACTTGCTTCAGAAGACAGTCACTCTCTCATTTGGTGAACATATAACGTTTCTCTCATCCTAGTTTCTTGTACCAGCCTGGTAGCAAATTTCCTAGATCGCATCGCTGAACTTCTCTGTCCAAAATATTTTTTTCTACCAGTAGCTGTGTCCTCCACATTACCTTCCTTTGTCTACGCACGTATACCGTAACATTTACGCCATGGCCGCTACCTCTCTCCAGTGCAAGCTCTCGCTTGGGGCTCTCGTGAAGGCCGACGTGTCATCCCTCCGACAAGGGCCCGCTGTCGTGTCATTTCCCCAAAGAGTAAGCTTCTGCGTTCCCTGATCATAGTCGTAACCTGGGAGAGAGTTTCAGTCCGGAGCTCGGCATTTTTAACGTTAAATAGTTCAATTCAGGGTTGATGTGTTCTGACTCAATTGTGTTACCTCTGACTGACCTTGCAGAGATTAACTGTGCGTGCGGAGCGAAACGACTACACCGGCTATGTGGAGAAGGACACTGCCGGTCAAGAGAACATCTACGCCGTTGAGGTGAGAGTCAAAGGCACAAGCTTTGCCAATCTCAGGCTTTGCGACGAATCACAGCTGGACAATGGCAATTAAACTATCATAAGTGCTGGTTGCACTTGTTCGAAAAGAGCCGGTCCATCTTAGCAGTCGCTACCTGTTGTCGCAATCGTTAGCGAGAATTAATGAGCTTTATTGTCTATGTCTATGTTTCGCCTGCAGCCTACTATCTATGTGGGTAACTCCGGCGGCTCCGGTGTGGTCCTGAACGTTGTCGGCGCTGCCGCAGCGCTGGCCGGCGCAGCAGCCGTGCTCTTCGCTCTCGGTGGATCAGACCCTGCACCTCAAGAACAGGCGTACTCCGGACCTCCTCTTTCCTCTTACGTTCGGAAATTCGAGGCGGAGCTGGCACCAGCTCCCGTGCAGGCTCCCGCGGTTGTTGACGAGGTTGTCGAGGCTGCACCTGCTGCTGACGAGTGAATAGTGGCAACAGGCGAAACTTAGGTCTATTAACGCTCAGAAGGTGAAGTTTTTGCATTTTTAGGTTTGTCACTTCCCCCTTCACGTTGGGAAGCTTTTCAGTTTTATTACTGTTATCTCTTAATAAACGGTTTAATACCCAACATTGCGAATGGATGAACATGCATTTTGTATCGGAGGTTGCATGTACCCTTTTCCCCTGATCGCACCTCCGACTGCTCCCCCTCTTCCTCGTCCACGCCTTCTCTACTGCTTCTCCCATAGTTGTATTGCCGCAATCCACAACTGTCACCTTCCACTGGAGTATCCCTCCCTCCTCCCCTCCTCGGCTTTTCCTACGCGCCTGTTGTGGTACATATTGTAATCCTCTTTCCGTTATGGTGCCTGCTGTTGTCTACCCCAGTTCCCCCTCTATCAAGCTGTTTTAGGTGTCTCCCTCCCAGTTCTTCACCTCTGTTGCCCTTCCCTAGTTTCTTCCCACTCTCCTCGCCCTCTCCTACCTTATCTCGTCTCTGTTCTTTTTAGTACCGTATGTCAGATGATGTCCGAATGAAAGTACATGAAAGAACCGGCTGTGAAACTTGGGTCCAGCAGAAAATGCTTCTATGCTGGGGTATTATGGCCACAAACAGATAAACAGTGTAGATTATTACCCATCTTTAATCAAGCGAAGACAGACTTACAATGGTAAAATCGCGAGTGACCTTACATCATCCAGCCATCGAAATGAAATTCTCCTGACCCTTTGAGCAACATTGAGACGTCTTTCTGCTTCACTGCCTCATATTCACTACTGCTAATTCAAAAAGGCTGAAAAACGTTTGCTGGAAAAACACATTCGAAATACGCTGCAACTGTAAGCGACGCAGTACATAGAGGTGTGAGGTTAAAAAAATGTGTTGATGAGGAAACCCACCTGTACATACCGTACATGCCTACCAACCATGAAAAACCCGGTGGTAGATATTACTATACAGTTTCCAAGAGTCGTTGCCATCGCAATGAGGTTGTGGTGGGAAGGGGGCAGTAAAGAGTGCGTGGCTGTGGGGATGGGTGGGGGGTTGTGGAAAGAAGGCATGGTGGTGCGTATGCTGGATGTTCCCTCCAACTGTCTCCCTCCCTGTGCCCCTGCATCTCTTCCCGCCCCTGCCACTCACATACTCCCCACCCCCCACCGCAAGCCCTGGCAGCATGGCCAAGGATGCATACGACGATGGCACTGTACCAACACACTCTCCATCCCATCCCACCTGCCAGCTCCCCTTCTCTTGACCCCCACAGGGCCAGATGGCATGGCTAAGGAGGCATCAAATTCTGTAGTGGTCCTGTTTGAGCTGCTGACGGGGCGCATAGGCTTCTCATGCTCTCCTGCCCTGCCTCCCTCTCTGCCCCTGCCTCTCCCCTCTCCCCCTCCCAGGCCCTGACGGCATGGCCAAGGATGCATTCGACTTTGAGGTGGTGCTGTTTGAGCTGCTCATGGGGCGGACGGGCTTTCCACTCACGCTCTCCTGCCCGGCTTGCCGACACATCAGTTCTACCATCCCCCCCCCCTGTGCTGTTCTCTCCCCGCCCCTGCCTCTCCCCTTTCCCCCCCATCAAGGCCCTGACGGCGTTTGACTAGGCAAAGGATGTGTTTGACCACGGGGTGGTGCTGTTTGAGCAGGCCAAGGACGTGTGCCTTCCCCTCCCACTGCCTCCCTCCCTCCCACTGCCTGCCTCCCTCCCACTGCCTCCCTCCCTCCCACTGCCTGCCTCCCTCCCACTGCCTCCCTCCCTCCCACTGCCTCCCTCCCTCCCACTGCCTCCCTCCCTCCCACTGCCTCCCTCCCTCCCACTGCCTCCCTCCCTCCCACTGCCTCCCTCCCTCCTGTCAAGTTATATTTATATGTTATGTTTAGGTTGTCTAGGCTATATGGGGGTTAGCACTAGGGGGTACAATATTTCTCTCGACATTCTTCTTGTACCCCCCCTTGACCTAATGAATGACACAACTTCATGCCTCTAAGTTTAAGATGGTATCTAGAGCCTAGAGGTCTTTAGGACCTAAGATAAGGGCCCACCCACTACAACGTTACCTTGCCTACCTTGCCTGCCTTGCCTGCTGCCCGCGCGCGCCTCGGCTGCCCGCGCGCGGCCTCTTTTTTTTCCCGCGCGCGCTACTTAAACAGCCCGCGCGCGGCCCGTTTAGGCTCGTTTTTAGCCTGTTTTCGGCCCCGCGCGCCACGTCAGCCGCCCGCGCAGCCTGCCGCCGGCCCGCGCGTCGTGTAAGCCGCCCGAGCGCGGCCCGCTTAAGCCCTGCGCGCCGCGTCCGCCGCCCGCGTAGCCCGTTTTCCTGCCTCGTTTTAGCCTGCCGCCGGCCCCGCGCGTCGCCTCCTCCCGTGACGACGCGCTGCCCCCCGTCGCCCGTCACGGCACCTGTGGGACCCGCGCGCTGCCCTGCACCAGCTACGCCGCCCCTGGAGCAGCCGCCCCTGGCCCCTGAAGCAGCCGCCCCTGGTGCAGCCGCCCCTGGACCCTCGAGCAGCCGCCCCTGGACCCAGAGCAGCCGCCCCTGGCCCCTGCAGCAGCCGCCCCTGGTGCAGCAGCCCCTGGACCCAGAGCAGCCGCCCCTGGCCCCTGAAGCAGCCGCCCCTGGAGCAGCCGCCCCTGAACCCAGAGCAGCCGCCCCTGAACCCAGAGCAGCCGCCCCTGGACCCTCGAGCGCCGCCCCTGGACCCAGAGCAGCCGCCCCTGGCCCCTGCAGCAGCCGCCCCTGGAGCAGCCGCCCCTGGACCCAGAGCAGCCGCCCCTGGCCCCTGAAGCAGCCGCCCCTGGTGCAGCCGCCCCTGGACCCTCGAGCAGCCGCCCCTGGACCCAGAGCAGCCGCCCCTGGCCCCATGCAGCAGCCGCCCCTGGTGCAGCCGCCCCTGGACTCCGTGCAGCCGCCCCTGGACCCGCGACGCCGCCCCTGGACCCAGAGCAGCCGCCCGCCGAGCGCCGGCCCTGCTCGCCCGGCGTGCGCCTGCCCTTCCCGCCTGGTGAGCACCTGCCTTGTTAGCGCGCTGCCGCGCCATCTTCCTGCCTGCCAGCCTGCCTGCCTGCCTGCCTGTCTGCCTGCCTGCCTGCCTGCCGCACCTGCCGCACCTGCCCTGCCCGCGCTGCTACTGCTGCTCCTTCTGTTACTACTGCTAGGCTACTGCTACTGCTACTGCTGCTACTGCCGGTGGCCAGATGCAGCTCCAGCGACATCCACGCGAGTCTCTCCCGCCCCAGCAGCTTCGTGAGTGGTATGCTGATTGGGGTTGTGGCGGTAGCCGTCGTAGCTGTCGCCCTGGAGCTGGTCAGTTGGGAGCGTCTGGCAGTGGTCAGCTGCAGCTGCAGCGGCGTCAACGCGAGACACTTACTTCCCAGCAGCTTCACGAGTGGTACGCTCAGAGTAGAGGGTCTTTGAGTCCCGTTCGCTGCCCGTACGTCATTCGCACTGGTGATCGGGCTGGTCAGCCTTGCGGGACACCTGGTCACACACAGTCCCGCTGCTTCGCCCGTCTGAGCGACGCCTGGCGTACCGAGTTTGGCGACGAGGCTGAGCTCCCCACCTGGCTGGAGCTGCTTAGGCAGAGTGTGGATGTATTTGCTCTTGACTATGATGCTATTCTCACTGCCATGTATGCATTGCCTACTAGTGCTGCCGGTGTCTGTTACCTGTGCGTACCGCCTGACCCAGGTATAGAGCCTGCTGCTCTAGGTGTTGGTGAGGCTGCTGCCCTAGGTGCTGGTGAGGCTGCTGCCCTAGGTGCTGGTAAGACTGCTCTCTCTGGTACTGCGCCTGCTGAGGCCTTTTACACCTTCACACTTGACTCCGGTGCTTCTCGCTCCTTCTTTCGCGACAGCACCACCCTCACGCCGCTCAGTCGGCCGATTGCAGTCTCTCTGGCAGACCCCTCTGGGGGTCCAGTCCGTGCGACCTCCACCACTGTCCTCCCCTGTCCTGCTGTCCCGTCCGGCACACTGTCGGGTCTTTACCTCCCCTCGTTTTCTACGAACTTGGTGGCGGGTTCTGCGCTCCAGGACGCGGGTGTTCACCAGTTCACCCCTGCCTACGAGCGTGTGACACACTGCACGTGTGCTCAGACGGGTCATCACCTGGCTACCTTCACTCGACAGCCGGGGTCGGGCCTGTACACACTGACCACTGAGTCCCCTCAGGTAGCTGCGTCTGCGTCTGCGTCAGGTCAGTTGTCGGCCCCCTGCTCGTGTCGCGCCTTGTCGCACGAGACCGTCCTTTGGCACCACCGCCTTGGTCACCCCTCGGTGCAGCGCCTTCGCAGCATGCACCGCCGTGTCCTTGTCTCTGGTCTTCCCAGGGTTCTCCCTCCCCTCCCACCCTCGCCTGCTCCTCCCTGTCTTCCCTGTGTCGAGGGGCGGCAGCGCGCCGCTCCTCACTCCTCCTCGTTCCCTCCCACAGAGGCTCCCTTGCAGACTCTCCACCTGGACGTGTGGGGCCAAGCCCGCGTCCGTGGACAGGGCCGCGAGCGGTACTTCCTGCTGGTCGTCGACGACTACACGCGTTACACCACGGTCTTCCCCTTGCGCAGCAAGGGGGAGGTCCCTGATGTTTTGATCCCCTGGATCCGCGCTACTCGTCTCCAGCTCCGCGAGCGGTTCCAGTCGGACTTTCCTGTCCTGCGTCTGCACTCTGACAGAGGTGGTGAGTTCTCCTCAGACCTCTTGGCACGGAGCACGGCATCCGCCAGTCGTTCACGCTTCCGGCCTCTCCGCAGCAGAATGGGGTTGCTGAGCGCCGCATTGGCTTGGTCATGGAGGTCGCTCGTACCTCCATGATCCATGCGGCTGCCCCCCCATTTTCTGTGGCCGTTTGCGGTCCGGTACGCCGCGCATCAGCTCAACCTCTGGCCCCGTGTCTCCTTGCCGGAGACCTCGCCCACACTGCTGTGGACGGGGAAGGTTGGCGATGCGTCGCGTTTCCGGGTCTGGGATGCTCGTGCCTTTGTCCGCGATACCACTGCGGACAAGCTCTCCGCCCGCGCTGTTCCCTGTGTCTTCCTTGGCTTTGTCCTTGACGCGCCTGGTTGGCAGTTTTACCACCCCACCTCGCGCCGTGTCTTCCCCTCTCAGGACGTCACGTTCGACGAGCCGGTTCCCTTTTACAGTCTCTTCCCCTACCGCACTGCCCCTCTCCCCCCCCCGCCGCTCTTCCTCGCTCCAGGTGCTCCCCAGGTAGACCCCCTCCCCGCTCCCGGTCCTGCTCCTTCAGGTGTGTCTCAGGTAGACCCTCCTCCTCAGGTTGAGGTCACTGGTGACTCAGGTCCTGCTGAGGGTGGTGCTGCTGCTGGGGGTGCTGAGCCTGGGGGTGCGGAGCCTGGGGGTGCGGAGCCTGGGGGTGCTGAGCCTGGGGGTGCTGAGCCTGGGGGTGCTGAGCCTGGGGGTGCGGAGCCTGGGGGTGCGGAGACTGGAGGTGCTAAGCCTGGGTGTGAGGAGTCTGGGGGTGCTGAGCCTGGGGGCGCTGAGGCGTCTGGTGAGCAGTCTCCCGGGAGCGGCCGTCTCCGTAGTCGCTCCGCTGGTGCCTCGCCGGTGCACTCTCGTCGTCGACTCCCTCTCTCCCCACAGCAGCTGTTTGAGTGGTACGCTGGCCGTCAGGGTCGCGCTGCTGGAGCTAGGGGCCCTGCTGCTGGAGGTGCTGGCGCTGGTGGCGCTGGAGCTGGAGGTTCTGGAGCTTCTGAGGGTGCTGGCGCTGGAGGTTCTGGAGCTGCTGGAGGTACTGGCGCTGGTGGCGCTGGAGCTGGAGGTTCTGGAGCTGCTGAGGGTGCTGGCGCTGGAGGTTCTGGAGCTGTTGCGGGTTCTGGCGCTGAGGGTTCTGAGTCTGCTGTTGCGCGGCTTCCTTGGAGTAGCCGCCTTCGTCCGCGTGTGCCTCTCACCTCGCAGCAGCTGCACGACTGGTACGGTCGCCGTCAGGGTCGCGCTTCTGGAGCTCGGGGCTCTGCCGCTGGAGGTACTTCTGCTGTCGTCACTGGAGCTGGGAGTGGTGCTGGTCCCGGAGGTGCTCGTACTGGAGGTACTGGAGCTGCTGGGACTGGAGGTGCTGAGTCTGAGGGTGCTGCTGCTGGAGGCACTGAGGCTGGAGACCCTGGGACTGGAGGTGCCGGTTCTGGGGGTGCTGCTGTTGGTGGAGCTGGTCCTGGAGGAGCTGGCACTGAGGGTTCTGGAGCTGCTGGAGGTACTGGCGCTGGTGGCGCTGGAGCTGGAGGTTCTGGAGCTGCTGAGGGTGCTGGCGCTGGAGGTTCTGGAGCTGCTGGAGGTACTGGAGCTGCTGGGAGTACTGGAGCTGCTGGTGCTGGTGTCACTGCACAGCCGCGCCTGTTCTTCGCTCCACCGTCTCCGTCGTCTCAGCCACCGCCTGACTCTGTGCTTCGCCAGGTTCTTAGTCTCCCTTCGTCTACTGGTCTTCCGTTGCAGCCTGGTTCACCGCTGCCTGTTCCTTCTCCTTACACTGAGCAGCTAGGGAGTCTTACTGAGCGTCGTGAGCCTGTGTCGCGTCCTGTCTCGCCTGTCTGTTCTGGTCGTTCCGGTCGTCGTGTTCCTCGTCCGCGTCTGCCGGCTGTCCCCGACACCCACCTCGTAGTCCGTCGTCCTTCCTCTCCTCCACAGCGTGTTCCTCTGCCGTCCCCTCCTGCGTCTTCTCTGCCTGTCGTTGCGGACCCCGAGTCTGACCGGTTTCGTGCTGAGCACCCTACTGTCACGCGTCTGCTAGCCACTGTTGTCACTGACCCGTCGTTTGAGTCTGCTGCTTCGTCTGCCTTAGTTGCTGAGCTTGTTGACTTTGCTGCTGCCTGTCGTCTAGACTACGCCGCTAGTCTTGTTGCTGAGTCTGAGTCTGTCTGTCCTCCGTCCGTCGGGGGTGAGTGTGCTCTTGGCACGGACGTCCTTGAGGACAGGCAGGAGGACCTTGAGTGTCTTGCAGCCGCTGCGCCTCATCTCGTGTCCATGCTGCTTGCCCCTGAGGGAGACCCGGATGCTCCAGACATCCCGACCCCGCGCTCTTACGCTGAGGCGATCGCGGGTGAGTACTCCTCTCAATGGCAGACAGCCATGGACGCAGAGATGGCATCCTGGAAGTCCACAGGCACCTACGTCGACGAGGTTCCCCCACCTGGGGCGAACATCGTCAGTGGCATGTGGATTTTCAGGGTGAAGCGGCCGCCAGGTTCTCTGCCTGCCTTCAAGGCGTGTTACGTTGCACGAGGTTTCAGTCAGCGAGAGGGAGTAGACTTCTTCCAGACCTTCTCCCCCACCCCTAAGATGACCACTCTTCGGGTGCTGCTGCACGTTGCCGCTCAGCGTGACTACGAGCTTCACTCTCTTGACTTCAGCACAGCCTTCATACAGGGCAGCCTGCACGAGGAGATCTGGCTGCGCCGCCCACCTGGCTTCACTGGGTCGTTCCCTCCTGGTACGCAGTGGAGCCTCAGGCGGCCGGTCTACGGTCTCCGCCAGGCGCCACGTGAGTGGCACGACACACTGAGGACGACACTTGCGGCTCTTGGGTTTGCTCCGTCGACTGCTGACCCGTCGCTGTTTCTGCGCACTGACACTTCGCTGCCGCCGTTCTACATCCTCGTGTACGTTGACGACTTGGTCTTTGCCACTGCTGACACTGAGGCTCTCGCCCTGGTGAAGTCGGAGCTGCAGAAGAGACACACGTGCACAGACCTGGGTGAGCTGACAAGCTATCTTGGCTTGCGGATCACCCGGGACAGAGCACGCCGCACCATCACACTGACTCAGTCACACATGGTGCAGCAGGTCCTTCAGCGCTTCGGCTTCACCTGGTCCTCGGCACAGCACACTCCTCTGGCTACAGGTCACTCGCTCTCAGCTCCACCTTCGGACGAGTCCGTAGAGCCAAGTGGTCCTTACCCAGAGCTAGTGGGCTGCCTCATGTACCTGATGACCTGCACTCGTCCTGACCTTGCGTACCCTCTTGGCCTTCTGGCTCGCTACGTGGCTCCTGGTCGGCACCGAAAGGTGCACATGGATGCTGCTAAGAGGGTACTACGCTACTTGTGCAGTACATCGGGCATGGGGCTCGTGCTTGGAGGGCGGAGCGCAGTTGTCTTCACTGGGCACTCAGACGCTTCTTGGGTTGACGACCAGGCTACACAGCGGTCGTCACAGGGTTACACCTTCAGCCTTTGCTCTGGCTCTGTTTCTTGGCGTTCTACACACTCGTCTTCAGTTCTCAGCTCCAGTTGTGAGGCTGAGATCTACGCCACAGCCATGGCTGCACAGGAGTTATGTTGGCTCACCTACCTGCTGACCGACCTGGGAGAGCGGCCTCGTTCTCTTCCAGTGCTGTACGTCGACAACAAGGCCGCCATTGCCTTGTGTGAGGAGCACAGACTGGAGCACAGAACGAAGCACATCGCTCTGCGTTACTTCCTAGCTCGAGAGTTGCAGCAGCGGGGTCAGCTTCGTCTTGCTCACGTGGCCACTCGGGCCAACACTGCTGATATATTCACCAAGGCGCTTCCGTCTGGTGATCATCAGCGCTTTTGTACTTTGTTGGGCCTTGTGCCTACGTTTCCACACTTGCTGTAGATTCTGCTTGTACTGTGATCTATATATATATACCTGCATGCTTGCTCTTGCTAGGTAGTGATCACTGTGCTATTGCTGCATATACATATCTGCATGTGAACTGGCCTTGTGGCCTCTTGCTTGTGCTCAGTGTGTGTGGTGACTTTGTGATCCACCCTGAGCTGTGTTTTGTTTCTTCTCTTGACTGGTCTTGTGACCTTTGCTTGCTCTGGCTATCCCCCATTTCGCATATGGGGGTGTGTCAAGTTATATTTATATGTTATGTTTAGGTTGTCTAGGCTATATGGGGGTTAGCACTAGGGGGTACAATATTTCTCTCGACATTCTTCTTGTACCCCCCCTTGACCTAATGAATGACACAACTTCATGCCTCTAAGTTTAAGACCTCCCACTGCCTCCCTCCCTCCCACTGCCTCCCTCCCTCCCACTGCCTCCCTCCCTCCCACTGCCTCCCTCCCTCCCACTGCCTCCCTCCCTCCCACTGCCTCCCTCCCTCCCACTGCCTCCCTCCCTCCCACTGCCTCCCTCCCTGCCCCTTCCACTCTCCCCCCAGGCCCGGACGGCATGGCCAAGGACGCATTTGACTAGGGTAATGTTCTGTTTGAGCTGCTCACAGGCCGCAGGGGAGCGCTGGTGGCGGACAGGGAGGGCGCGGACGGGCTCATCGCGTGGGCAGAGCCGCGCATCGAGGAGTACGAGCTCAGCGCTGCTTGCGCCGAGCCCACCAAGCGCATGGTGGTTCGGATGTTGGATGTGCTGGCGAAAGAATGCGTTCAGGAGGACCCCAGATGCCGACCTACGATGAAAGACTTAGTCGTGAGACTATACAGTCTCCAGGAGTCCCTGGCATCGCAGTAGCAAGGAGTGGGAGAGTGGGTACGGGGAGTGGGTAGGGGGAGCGGGGACTGGGGGAGTGGGCTGATCGCGTGGGCAGAGCCGCGCATCGAGGAGTACGAGCTCAGCGCTGCTTGCGCCGAGCCCACCAAGCGCATGGTGGTTCGGATGTTGGATGTGCTGGCGAAGGAGTGCGTTCAGGAGGACCCGAGATGCCGGCCCACCATGAAGGACCTGGTGGTGAGACTATACAGTCTCCAAGAATCTCTGGCATCGCAGTAGCGAGGAGTGGGAGAGTGGGTACCGGGGGAGTGGGTACGGGGGAGCGGGGACTGGGGGAGTGGGCTCATCGCGTGGGCAGAGCCGCGCATCGAGGAGTATGAGCTCAGCGCTGCTTGCGCCGAGCCCACCAAGCGCATGGTGGTTCGCATGATGGATGTTATGGCGAAAGAATGTGTGCAGGAGGATCCCAGATGCCGACCCACAATGAAAGATTTGGTCGTGAGATTATACAGCCTGCAGGAGTCCCTGGCGTCGCAGTGAGGGGTGTGTAGTAGGGAGTGGGTGGCAGGGGGGAAGAGGTGGGTGCGGGAAGGAGGTGGGGTGGGGGAAGAAGGCATGGTGGTGGGGATGCTGGATGTGTGCTGGCCAAGGAGTGCATTCAGGAGGACCCCAGATGCCGACCTACGACAATGAAAGATTTAGTCGTGAGATTGTACAGCCTGCAAGAATCCCTGGCGTCGCAGTGGGGAGTTGTGTGTCAGGGATGGAGGGGTATTTATGGAGCAGAGCGGTTGGGGTGCTGCAGGTGCCAGCCTTCGGCTTTAGATGACGGAAAGGAGGGCGGTACTTAAGCTACTGAAAATATCTCAGAAGGCTAAGGGTGATACCTCAACAGGTTGGGAAGCTGTGGTGGACAGGAGACTTCAAGTTAGGAGCGAGAGGGGGCTGTTACAGCTCCCTCTGGATCATTTCAGCACCTGGATGTGCAGGAGAAAGGGAGCAGCTGCGGCTGCTGCTGATGCTGTTGCAGGAAGGAGTGGTGGGGCAGCAGCTGCTGGTACTGATGTTGCTGTGGGAGCCGGATTTGGTTTGTGGGAGGCATTCAGAAACGACTCAAAGATAGCCTGTGGCAGTAGTTTGGATGGATGCAGCAGTCAGGTGTGGGATTGGAGAAGTATTTGAGCAGCTGGCGAATAGAGGATGGAGCTGGAACGTGGCTTGGAGATAATGGTTTTGGTGGTGCGGCTGTGTGCATCAGTCGTGGCTGGTAACAAACCTGTTATTATCACACCCATTACCATCACATCCACTGTAGTCAGGACATGCTGGTATGGTAACACACACCCAGCAATAACCAGGAGAGCTGAATATTATTAGGAATCAAAGCAGGCAACCAATCAGGTGGATGACAACAGGGGGCCAGGCAGGAACTACTCATTATCAGTGTGCTTTGAGGTGTCCAGGCCTCATTTCCCAGCTGATTTGCTGGTCTGTTGTTAGGCTTGCTAACAGGTGGAAGTTTGATGTGGCAACTTGACCAATGAAATACTTGTATGTCCAGCAACTTAACTACTGAGCAGTTAATGCTGTCACCTGTAAATCTATAACTGGTTTTGTGACATGCATTCTTCTTACCGCGTACAATTCAGCCGTTTCAGGTCAGATCAAGCACAGATGGCGCGAAGTTGCGAACATGGTCCTCCGAACCGAACCGAACCGAACCGATTCACCTATTGCTCCAGCCTCACCTTGGGAATATCTCCCATCCAGCCAGGTACCCACCCTCGTTCAACTCCAGTCTAACTCGCAGATCACCTATAACGGCCTTCAGAGATCCTCCTGAGCTAAATCCTCCCAGCTCCTCCCGTGTTCGTGTGTGACTACTGTGGCCACCTGTTTCGCCTCGGTAACATCGAGTCCTGCTGAAATGAAGTCTCGCACGCACATTCACAGTCTTCCTGACGAGATCCTCGTCAGGATCTTATGGCGATCCAAGCAGCTTCCGCCGTGGGATACCGACAGCGACGATATGCAAGAGTTCACGCACTCGATGATAAAGTCAACTGCCGGAGTGCATATTAAGGACTACTTCCGCGAAACTTCCGGCCCTTTACCTACACCTCCCGCCTTTACTAATGCTGCGTGGACTCTCGGGGTAGCGTCCGTCTGTCGTCGCTGGCGCTCTCTCTCCTAGCATCACGTCTCCACGCTTCTGGTCAGATCGGTCCGCGTCGTTTCCCGCCAAGATCTCGTCATCGCGGTCTCTCGCTTTCCGAACCTAACGCACCTCCATCTTTGCTACGAGAGCGTGGAGACTCTAGATGACGCCTTCCTGCTTCACCTCGCCTCATCGTGTCCCAAGCTGACGGCTCTTCACGTGGGGGAACGGATCACACAAGATCATTATGACGCCAGGAAGCATCTGCATCCCGTGACGGAAGCTGGCTTGGATCATTTCTTCCGAAGTTGCACCCAGCTGGAGCAGCTTTCGTTACGCTGCCTGCATCGACAGGTCAAACTTCCGGCTTCTTTCTTCCAGTTAGCGCGGCTGCAAAAACTCACTCTACCCGACGCTTCAGCCCTAGAAGTTCCTGCCTTGGCCAATCTTTCAGCTCTCAGAGCTCTCTGGATTACCTGTCCGCAACTGAACTACCAGCAGATATCATCTCTCGTTCACCTTCCGAACCTCACCAGCCTGTCCTTCCCTCACGGCACCCGCGTAGTTTCAAGCGATCAACTTCTTTCTGCTCTAGCCATCGCGCAAATACTACCCTGTCTGGAGTCGCTGACTTTCAACGCATCATCTCCGCAATTCGACCAAATGTTTCCTGCAGGATCGGCATGCACCAGCCTCAAACAACTCCTCATCACCCGGCCAGACCAACTCGCGAGCCTTCCTGACGACATTGAGGATCGGCTGCCGAACCTGCGCGAGTTGGACATTAGGTGGTGTGAGACTCTCGGCCCGCTTCCTGATAACATCACGTCGCTGAGCCGATTAGAAAGCCTGAGGGTTTCCCATTCCAGCGGTATTTTCAGCCTGCCTGAAAGCTTTGGGCAGCTGCCTGCTCTAAAAAAACTGGTGCTGAATTCGGTGTGTCTCTTCCATCTTCCGGACTCCTTCAGCCTGCTCACATCGCTGGAGACGTTAATTCTGACTGAGATGCGTCGGCTATCCAAGCTTTCGAAAGGTTTTTGCTGCCTGACAGCGCTTAAGGCTCTGTGCATCGAGAATACACCAGAAGTGACGCTTCCTGAAGACATTGGAATGCTGAGTAATCTGCAGATCCTGTGTCTGTGCAACAGCTGGAAGGGCCATTTCCCGTCCTCGTTCACCCAATTATCCTCCCTCACGATGCTTGATCTCGATTCTTGTTGCTCCTTCAGAGAACTTCCAGAGGACCTGGGGAAGCTGAAAGGCATGAAGATTTTGCACATCCATGGCTGCTCATTCAAGAAGATTCCTGATTCCGTTACCTGTCTGACCAACCTCGAGATTTTGACGATCGACAACTGTTACGCGCTGTTCTCATTCCCCAGGAGATTGGGGTGCCTTACAAAGCTCAAACGGCTGCAGATTCATGCCTGCACTGCACTGACAGAATTTCCGGAGTCACTTCCCTGCTCTCTGGAAGTCTTGAACTGGGGGGGTTGCGCCAAGCTCACTCAGATGCCCGACGTTTCCAAGCTGCCAAGTCTCACCGGTTTAAGCTTAAGCATGGTTACTACTGGGCGAAAAGTGACGACAAGTAAAAGCTTGTCCCAACTGAAGCACTTGGTGCTGCACCTGGCGAAGAATGCAAAGACGCTGCCTTTCCCTTTGACTTTTCTGAAGCAGCTTCGTACTTTGACCATTTGGTGTTTTGTGAAGCTGAAGGAGCTTCCAGAAGATTTCGGATCAGTTCTGCAGCAGCTGCGAAAGCTGCGGATACAGGGTTCGGAGGAATTGGAGCATTTGCCGACAAGCATCACACAGTTGAAGCACCTCACGCGCTTGGAGCTCGTTGAACTTCCAAAACTGGCTTCCCTCCCTGATGCAATCGGTGCATTATCCCGGCTTCAAAAGCTCAGCCTTATCAAGTGCCCTGCTTTCGAACATCTTCCTGCTTCCCTCACTCAGCTTGCCTGCCTAACTGGGCTGGATGTTTCGGATACATCTATTTGCTCCCTTCCTCCCAGGTTTTCTGAGTTGACCAGGTTGAAGCGACTGTCTTTGAGTAACTGTAAGCAGCTGCAGACTTTTCCAAATGACATTTCAGGCCTTAAGCTGCTCCGATCATTGGAGATCACGGGGTGTGAAAAGGTCTATGACAGAAAACGGTCATTAGAGCTCCCTTGCGTTCGTACCATGTATGGCTTGATGTTTTCAGCGTGGTGGTGAAGATGATAAAGTTGGACGGTTCCTGTTTTCCAACATAGCAATGCTATTCTGTTGATTCCAATTCCAGGCAATGCCCACATGCTTGTTGGCATGCACCTCTAACGCATCCTTGCCCCGATCTTGCCCACCATCTTCATTCTGCCGCATGTGTTCTTGCTCTAGAGTGCCAAGTCCATTGCAACGTACAACCACTTGAACGTAATTGGGTGAATAACTACCAGTTGTAGGAATGTATTCTTGTATCCAGGCTGCTCAAGTGTAGGTCCGCTTCACTGGTGGGAGTAGGGCTTCTCGAAACGGCCTTGTATCGAGTTGGCGGGAAAATTTGCTGTGCTGGTTTAGTTGAATTGCTTCGCCGTTTCACCTAGCGCCACGTGACATCTCCAAACTTGGCTTTCCGCGATCCAAGGTGGGTCATGAAACCTTTCCCGCCATGTGAGCATCCATACACTCGCGGGATGTGGAAGGACGTGGCTGTTTGGAAATCGAGATTCAACGGTTCCTCAAGGGGTCCCCAGAAACCAGCGACGTGCTGTTGAGAGCACCCCATTGACACCCCTGAGCATTTCTCGCCGTCGATCTTCGCGCTTCAGTTGTCTTCCTCACTTAGCAAAATAACATGTTTAGCCTCTGCCCGCTACAGAACTTCTGCGCCCCACACTCACCCTCGATTTCATGTGAAAAGAGTGGTAGCCACACGAATCCCTAGTTGTAAACACGCGTGACCTCCAACCTTCGCTAGCGGCAACCCATGCGCATGGAACCCTCGTTAGAATCAAGGGCGGGCAGTCTAGCACACTTCCACCAGAAACACTTTTTCCTCCTGCCTGCCGTTTTACTGTATCGACCAGCCCCCCCCCCCGTATGACACGCCCGCCAAGCATACCTAGCGGCATTCTAGAATGTGGACCAGCAACGATGGGAGCACAGCAGATGTATGAAGCAGACCTAGAATAGCAGGGAGGATAAATCAAGCAGCAGCAGCGCACTTTTACGAGGCGCACGCACGTCACGTTACTCGGTTCCTGATCACTAGTTTTTATCCAATCGAAGGCCCAATTTCTGTCCAGTAGTGCACCGTTCTGCGATTTTTAGCCAATATCGGTCCAACTCTTGTGCGATGCGACTGATAAGGACGCCGTTAGCTCAATTTGACGCCGTCTTATGCTAGCCGGAACAAACTGATCGCGATTTGACCAACTGCCAACAGCCTATTTTTTTGCCCAATTGGCCCTCGATTAACTTCGTTACTTCGCCCCTAATCGTCGAACCATCTTAGACCGAGAGCGTGTTTTTCGCTAACACAGGGAGTCTTTTATAAGTAGCGCCGCCTCCATACTTAGAGCCGCCATAGCTAGGCCTTTTAGGAAGAACCTTCGATCCGATTCGCGAGCTTTAGGACATTCGTTACTGATTCTGACCAGGCTACTTCAAGCCGACTGCGTACCGCTCGTAACCATTCCTAACCCTAATCATGGAGCCACCCGGACATCCCTACCTAACATATAGAGGCCACAGACAACCAGGAGACATGATCGCTCATTACGATCGCATCCGGGACGAGCTCTTAACGGGTCGGCCTGTATCGGATCAGGGCGAATCTCACAGCCGGAAAAAGCGACCGAGAACTCTAGCCTCCGACGGCCTTCCACTCCCACTCTGGCTCACTAATGTCATCTTCGTTATAACGTTCGTTCTTTCTAGCTGCTACCTCCTCCGTCGCTGGCGCGAGAAATTGGACTCGTCGGACAAGCTCCATAATTTAATATGGCGGGACTTAGCTGCTGTCACTCTTGCGATCTGTTCGTTTATCTACTTAATCGGTTTCCTGGGGATCGGGTATGTGCAAGCGACAGTGGGACTGAGCGTTCTATCGGACGAAGAGGAAGAGGAAGATGAGGAGGAGGAGGAGCGGGAGGAGGAAGAGGAGGAATCGTCAAGGAAGCTTCGTCATAGCCAGCAGCAGGAGCAGACTAAGGAACTTACACACCGCCACCTCGACGCTCCTTCTTTTAAGTCCTATCTCCCGCCTTCGTCCTTCCAGCCTGAGTGCGCTTCTAAAGCGATTCCGATTCCATCCGCTGCAGCCCCTTCCGCTACAGTCCCTTCCGGTACAATCACACCGAACACCAGCGCCGACAGCTTGAAAACCTTTGTTTTTAAGTCTGACAGTTCATCCTCGTTACCAGACGTCCCGCTACAAGACCTCCCGGACGACGATATCGCGCGCGCCGTCGCGCGCGGGCGACATTCCCATGCATTCCCTCGAGGCGCAACTCGGCAACACCCTCCGCGCGGCCGCGGTCCGGCGGCGCGCCGTGGAGATTAAAACCGGCCGGTCCTTAGCCGGGCTCCCGCTGGAGAATTACGACTACGATGTGATCCGCGGCGCGTGCTGCGAGATGGTGATTGGCCACGTGACGATCCCCATGGGTGTAGCGGGACCGTTACTTTTGGACGGAACGGAATTCTTCGTACCGATGGCTACGACTGAAGGGTGTCTCGTTGCTAGCACGAACCGCGGCTGCAAGGCCATCTGCGCCGCCGGCGGCGCGCGCAGCGTCGTGCTGCGCGACGGCATGACGCGCGCGCCCGCCGTGCAGCTCCCCTCCGCCATGCGCGCGGCGGAACTGAAGGCATACGCGGAAAGTCCGCGCAACTGGGCGGAGCTCGCGGAAGCGTTCAACAGCAGCAGCCGGTTCGCGCGGCTGCGGAGCATCCGCGTGGCGGTCGCGGGGCGCAACGCGTTTGTCCGCGTGGAGTGCGGCACGGGCGACGCGATGGGCATGAACATGGTTTCCAAGGGCACCGCGAGCGTGCTCGGCGCGCTGCGGGACGCGTTCCCGGATATGCGCGTTGTGAGCATGTCGGGAAACTACTGCGCGGACAAGAAGGCGACTGCGGTCAACTGGATACACGGCCGCGGGAAATCTGTTGTCTGCGAAGCCACCATTCCCGGCCACGTGGTACGTTCCCCCCCGCCCTGCCCCCACCCGCTCCCTGCCTCCATACGTACTGCGATCCTCTCTTTCCCCTTTGCTCGATCCATGTCGGGGAATTACTGCGCGGATAAGAAGGCGACTGCCGTTAACTGGATACACGGCCGCGGGAAATCCGTCGTCTGCGAGGCTACTATCCCCGGCCACGTGGTACGTTCCCCGCCTTTCCCCCTTGCCCCCTTCTCCGGCCCCTTACTGCGGTCAACTGGATCCACGGGCGCGGGAAATCTGTCGTCTGCGAAGCCACCTTCCCCGGCCACGCGGTACGTTCCTCCCCGCCCTTCCCCGCCCCTCTTTTCCCACCCCCATTACTCTCCCTACAATCCCGGCCTCCTCACCCTCCTCCCCTCCCGGCACCCTGCCCTCCGCACTCTCCTGCCCTCCGCACCCTCCTGCCCTCCTCCCCACCCTCCCCCGCCTCCCCCGACCTTGCTTTCCCACTCCCCTTGCCCTCCCCGACACCCTGCCCTACCCTCCTCCTCACCCCTCTGCCCTCACTCCCCTGTCCTTCTCACCCCTCTGCCCTCACTCCCCTGTCCTCCTCACCCCTCTGCCCTCACTCCCCTGTCCTTCTCACCCCTCTGCCCTCACTCCCCTGTCCTTCTCACCCCTCTGCCCTCACTCCCCTGTCCTTCTCACCCCTCTGCCCTCACTCCCCTGTCCTCCTCACCCCTCTGCCCTCACTCCCCCTGTCCTCCTCACCCCTCTGCCCTCACTCCCCTGTCCTTCTCACCCCCCTGCCGTCCTCATTCCCTCCTCTCCTCACCCCCTGTCCTCCCCCCCTGTCCCTCCATTCCTCCTGCCTCTTCACCTTCCGACCCTCCCGACCCCTGTGTCCTCAACCTTGTCTCTACCGCCTACTGTCTTCCTTCCCCAGGTGGAATCGGTGCTAAAGACAACGGTTGCCGCCCTAGTCGAGCTCAACACAGTGAAGAACCTCGTGGGTTCGGCCATGGCGGGCGCGGTGGGCGGCAGGCAACGCGCACGCGAGCAACATCGTCACGGCCGTCTTCCTGGCGACGGGGGTGGTGTGGTACTAGCCACGGGGCAGGACCCAATGGAGAGCTTGCAGTGTCTCAACCACTTTGCACCCCTCTGTGTTCCCACCCCCGTCTCCCATGCTTTCCCCTCTGCTGCGTCCTCCCCAGGTGGAATCGGTGCTAAAGACAACGGTTGCCGCCCTGGTGGAGCTAAACACGGTGAAGAACCTGGTTGGTTCCGCCATGGCGGGCGCGGTGGGCGGCAGCAACGCGCACGCGAGCAACATCGTCACGGCCGTCTTCCTGGCGACGGGGCAGGACCCCGCGCAGAACGTGGAGAGCCTGGTGGTTTTTGCATGCCTCAACCGCTCTGTACTCCTCTGTCTTCCCATTCCTCCGTTGATCCCCCTGCTGCTCCTCCGTGTTCTCGCAGGTCGAAACTGTGCTAAAGACAACGGTTGCCCGCCTTGGTCGAGCTAAACACCGTCAAGAACCTGGTAGGGTCGGCCATGGCGGGCGCGGTGGGTGGATGCAACGCGCACGCGAGCAACATCGTCACGGCCGTCTTTCTCGCCACGGGACAGGACCCCGCGCAGAACGTGGAGAGCTCGCAGTGCCTCACGCTTCTCGAAGCCGCGAATAACGGCGAAGATCTGCACGCCTCGGTGACCCTGCCTGCGATTGAAGTCGGCACTGTTGGGGGAGGAACGTTCCTCGCACCGCAGGTGAGAAAGCAAGGAAGCTTCCTTGCACCGCAGGGCAGAGAGAGGGTGGGTAGAGAGCTGAGGGCAGGACCCCGCACAGAACATGGAGAGCTCGCAGTGCCTCACACTGCTTGAGAGCGCCAATAACGGCACCTATCTGCACGCGTCTGTACCCCTCCATGTTCCCGGTATTGTGAGTAAGAAGGAACGTGGAGAGCTCGCAGTGCCTCACACTGCTTGAGAGCGCCAATAACGGCACCTATCTGCACGCGTCTGTCCCGCTCCCCGCGATTGTAGTGGGCACTGTTGGCGGAGGAACCTTCCTCGCACCGCAGGTGAGCTAGAGGGGGAGAGAGTGAGGAGAGGGAGAGGGAGAGGGTGAGTGGCAGTGGGCATCGCAGCCAGGGGCGAATGCGCAGCAGCTGGCGCGGGTGGTGGGCGGCAGCAGTGCTGGCGGGGGAGCTCTCTCTCTGCTCCCATCCGCTCTCTCATGCCTTCCCCACTTCCCCTCTCTCCCCAATCCCCTCCCTCCTCCAGGCAGCAGCACTGGCCTTGCTGGGCGTGAAGGGCGCCCACAGGACACAGCCAGGGCTGGCAGCTGGCGCGGGTGGTGGCGGCAGCAGTGCTGGCGGGGAGCTCTCGCTCTGCTCTGGAGGCGAATTAAACTCATCTCTATCCACCCCTACCTGCTTTCTTGCTACCTTCCCTCACACAGGCTGCCGCTTTGGCTTTGTTGGGAGTGAAGGGCGCCCACAGAACGCTGCCGGGGCTGAAGGCGCAGCAGCTGGCGCGGGTGGTGGCAGCAGCAAATGACCTTAACTCGTCTCCCTCCCCCTTCTGCTCCCCCACTCTACTCCAGGCGGCCGCCCTCGCTCTTCTGGGAGTGAAGGGCGCGCACAAGACACAGCCAGGAGCGAACGCGCAGCAGCTGGCGCGGGTGGTGGCTGGCAGCAGTGCTGGCGGGGGAACTCTCGCTCTGCTCCGCGCTCGCCTCTGGTCACCTTGTGCAGGCGCATCTCAAATACAACCGCTCTACTCTCAGTGCCACCGCTGCTTCTGCTGCTCTCAATGCCACCGCTGCTTCTGCTGCCCTCAATGCCACTGCCGCTGATACTGCTGCTGCTGTTGGTGCTGCCGCCGCTGCTCCTGCAGTCGCTTCAGCGGTCACTGAAGCTGCAGGTGCTGCAGTTGCTGCTGCTGCTGCTGCTGGTCCCTCTGCGGGCGGGGCTGTGTTCAGGGCTGTGGCGAGTGAGTCGGATTGCAGTGAGGATGGGTCTTTGGATGGGCTGTGTATGGCGGATAAGTGCTGAGGGTCCTGCTTCTGCTAGTGATAATGGTACTTGCTGGTGCGGCTGTGTTCAGGGCTGTGGCGAGTGAGTCGGATTGCAGTGTGGATGGGTCTTTGGATGGGCTGTGTATGGTGGATAAGTGCTGAGGGTCCTGCTGCTGCCAGTGATAGTGGTACTTGCTGGTGCGGCTGAGTTCAGGGCTGTGGCCAGTGAGTCGGACTGCAGTGAGGATGGGTCTTTGGAGGGGCTGTGTATGGCGGATAAGTGCTGAGGGTCCTGCTTCTGCCAGTGGTAGTGGTACTTGCTGGCTTTTGAGGCGCCTCAAAAGTCGGATAAGTGCTGAGGGTCCTGCTTCTGCCAGTGGTAGTGGTACTTGCTGGCTTTTGAGGCGCCTCAAAAGTCGGATAAGTGCTGAGGGTCCTGCTTCTGCCACTGGTAGTGGTACTTGCTGGTGGGGCGGTGTTCAGAGCTGTGGCGAGTGAGTCGGATTGCAGTGAGGGTGGGTCGAGAGGGGGAAGCAGGGGGTGACTAGAGGGGCTGTGTATGGCGGACAAGTGCTGAGCTGAGCTGACTGGTGCTGCTGTTGGTGCTGCCGCTGCTGCTCCTGCAGTCGCTTCTGCTGTTACTGAAGCTCCAGGGGCTGCAGTTGCGGCTACCGTTCCTGCTGCTGCTGGTTCCTCTGCGGGCTCTGCTGTGTTGAGGGCTGTGGCGAGTGAGTCGGATTGCAGTGAGAGTGGGTCTAGAGGGGGCAGCAGTGGGTCACTGGAGGGGCTGTGTATGGCGGACAAGTGCTGAGGGGAGCTGATCGGTGGTACTGCTGCTGCTGGCGGTGCTTATGTGTTCAAGGCTGTTAATTGTTGGTGGGATGGTAGTGAGAGTGGGTCCGAAGGCGGCAGCAGTGGGTCGCTGGAGGGGCTGTGTATGGCAGACAAGTGCTGAGCTCGCTGCTTGTGCTGCTGGTGGTGGTGCTGATAATGCCAAGTTGCAAGTTCTGCTCTCTCAGCCGTTGCCGTTGCCTCATGTGACAGCAGGTGCAGCATGGGGGGCAGGAGGGGCTGTTGTGACCACAAGGAGGGGTCCGCAGGTGCAGCAGGAGTTGCAGCAGCAGGTGCAAGGATGGCAGGTGCAGGTGCAGGTACAGCAGCAGCAGCAGTTGCAGCAGGAGGGTGCTTTGTGACTCTAAGGGGAGGGAGCAGCAGGTGCATCAGGAGTTGCAGCAGCAGGTGCAGTGATGGCAGGTGCAGGTGCAGCAGCAGCAGCAGTTGCAGCAGGAGGGTGCTTTTGTGACTCTAAGGGGAGGGAGCAGCAGGTGCATCAGGAGTTGCAGCAGCAGGTGCAGTGATGGCAGGTGCAGGTTGCAGCAGCAGCAGCAGTTGCAGCAGCAGGGTGCTTTTGTGCTGTTGGATTTACCACAGGACTGACATGGGCTGATCCCAGCCATTGGCTCATCACGTCTGTGGGCTGATCACTGATGCGTAAGCGTTACAGCAGCACCGTCGAGTTTACAAGAGTTTAACCATTGGCTCACTCCTGCATAACGAATGCTGACGTGGAACTTCGCTCTCTTCCTGGACATTTAGTGCTTGTAATGGGTACAGCTACACTGCAGCCTCGTTATAGGCATGCTGCTGAACTCGTCAAGGGTTTCACCCCGCGTGAATGTTGTTTGTCAGCAGCGTTCACACGCAGGCAGCAGCACAACATGCCCTGTGTGCTCCTCTGGTTCCACTGGACTGGTTCCCACTTAAAGCCATGCTTTGTGCGCCCAGCACGTTTCAGGCTGACTGCTTCAGGTGGTTGGAGGCAATCCCCGGAGTCACCTTGGTGTTGCTGACGCTGTTGTGCTGTTCCGAGTGGGCTGTGGGCACTATTTCCGCGCGATTTGCTTTGGTGCTTTGAGTCGACCCAAAACAGGCGGATGGGAGGGCGATTCCAGGAGTCACCTTGGTATTGCTGACGCCATACCAGGAATCACTGTAGTATGGCTGACGCTCTTGCGCTGTTCCGTTCCGTGTGGGCGCTGCATTTCAATGGATGGCAATGTTTCTGATCGATTTGCTTTGGTGGGCTGGTGCGGGTGCCCCGGTGTGCTTCTCTCCATTGTGCTTCTGCTCTCGCTGTGCTTTTGGGATGGGCTTTGTGTGTTGTGACTGCGCTGTGTGTACTCCCATGTGTTGGGAAGACTCGGAGGGTGTTCTTGGCCTTGCTGTTGCTGTCTGCCCCGGTGTGGTGCTCTCCGCTGTGCTATGGTGGGCGGCAGTGTGCGTATGCTGTTGCCACCACCCTCTTGTGTACTCCCATGTGCTGGAGAGGGCTTCTCTTTCTTCAGCCAATCGCAGCCCTGTTGATCTCGATGATAGAGCTGTTACTTCCAGGGAGTAGTTTGAGAGTTAGTATAGTGCTTTTTAGTTTGATTTGCTTAGGTGTCTGACAACTGACCTGCAAGAGGCAGGTAGTTGCGCTAGGGACGTTTGGTAGTTTAGGTGAAGCAGCTAGAGCCATTCAGTTGTCAAATGCTGTAGGATCAGAGAGTAAAAATTTATCCCTTGCTTATGGATTCTTATTTGTTTGCTTATCAGAACCTTTGTTTTGTTTACGCTTACACAGCTGCGCCTGTGTTGCTACACGTCCACGCGTACTATAAAGGAGTCCATCCAAACCGAAGGCGTTTCGAGCGAGGAGGAGACGAAGACGTGCATTAGTGAAGGATTTGATTGCCGACAACTGTGCCGTTTCAGTGTGGTGGAAGATTCACGCTGCAGAATGTGGTTAGATTCACTCATCACCAGTGGGAATTTCACGAATCAGGCGAAATCCTGCCACTGTCTTTTACATTTTCCTACTCAAGCGCAGGTGGCTTCAAAGTTCTAGATCCAAGGTTCGAATGGCTCGGCCAATGAGGTGCGGCGCTCACCCTCGAAAAGTCGTTGATGACAACCACTTGCCAATCGGGGATAGAAGATCTAGGCGATCGTTTTCTTTTCCCTCAAGCGACGTGAATCTTTCGTTCGAAGGTGCGTGACGTACGTAAGCGAGGGACTTGGGCTCATTTCGTGGTCAGAATTCTTCCTGCTTGACGGGCTTCCTACGAACAGGTTGGCGGACGCTGCGAAAGGACGCTCTCGACATTTTCGTGTTCGCGAGCGAACTCCCACACCAGCCTGCTTGGGCGCACAGCGGCACAGGCCGAATCAATTCTGACAGGAGGCCACCTATGGCCAGTCTGTCACAAGTTTCGCGAAGGCAACTAATTCTTCTGGCCCGCCACCACCACCACCTTCCCTGACGCCTGCCCCCTCTCCCCTCAGTCCTTCCGCCTGAACCAACCAACCAGCCCCTCGTGCAACCAAACCTACACCTGAGGCTGACGCTCCCAGCGCCGAACCAAAGTTCCGAAAGACCTCGTCTCCGCCGCACGCTGCTCTCCCCTCAACTCCCCTCCCCAAATATGATCCCCGCAAGCAACCCCACCGCCTTCACCCAAAGATCTTCCCACACACACCAAAATCGTCCAGCCAAATCCATCAAATCCCGCTACACCAGTCTGCAACATTTCGAATCGTTCCCAACCGTGCGTTCTTTGTTTGCAACTCTCACCAAACTGGAAATTATCCCAAGCTGAGCCCAGCCAGGTGTGCCTTGGTTGGTACGGGCTCTTGTATCCGGAACAGTGAGGTGAAGTGAGTGCAGCTGAGGTGGCGGAACCGCGTCGTCCTTGTCACCTCAGACCTGCATTTGGCCGCAAATTCAGCAGCGGCCATTTCTCCCCTCTGCTCCACCGCTGCCATTGCAACTGCAATTGCATTTTCCGCAACTCCCAGCGAAACGGGACGGGACGGAGGACACCGCGGCCGTTTCCGCAGAAAGTCGGTCTTCCGCTCCACTGTCCCAGCGAGTATTTTCGCTAGTATTTACTTCACTTTACGAGAAGATTCAAGTATCATTTCCTGCCTTCCAAGTCAGCACTCCAGGTTACTTCAGAAATTGCTAGCTACCGAAGCTTGCTCATTATCCCCAGCTGTCTAGCACGGTTCCTGACTGCAACTTTGGAGTACTTTCTTACACTCTCCGCTCCTAGAAGTTGTGCAAGATGATTCCAGGCGAGATTTCTCTTTCTCCGAGCTCCGGCTTTCCCATGGAGTCGAACCAAAAGCTTGGTTCCAAGAGGCTCTACGCAGACGCGTTCGACGCAGCAGACGACACCATGTTCTCCTTTGGCCAGACCGGGGACCTGTTTGATCGAGGGCTCGACCAATTAATGACGTACATGGGCGAAATGGGGGGGATTGCTGAGAAGGATAACAAAGTGCTCCCTAATGCGGACAGGCTTCTGCCTGATGATGTTCCCGAGGAGTCCGTTGGGGAAGGAGGCAGCCATGACAATTTCGGCATGTTCGATTCGAACCCGTTCGGTACCGTGAATCTCGCTGCGTCGTTTCCGGAAGGCTCGTGCGAGCCGCAGCTTGTCCCGTGCGCTCCGAAGCCGGCTGCGACGACGACGACGACGAACGACGTCGCCGACTCGGTCGCAGACGGAGCGTTCGGATCGCCTGACGCGTTCAGCTCGCCGGACGGCTTCGCGTCGGAGGATCTCAATCTGTCGTTCGGGATGGATGACGTGGATGCGTTGAACCAGCAGGACCTTCGTTACAATCTCATGCTCAGAGGAGCGGGCCTTGCAGGTACGCAGTGAAAGCATGTGATTCGACTCCTCCTCGTTTTCACTTTCGTGTTTTCCATGCGGTCTTGCTCCTGTTTCCGCTTTTGTCACCACGAAGGTTTTGTGGCTAACTCGTTATTTTCTCTTTCTATTCTGTTATTTTCTTAACGCAGAGCATTCTACTGAGGATGCTCCGTCGCATCCCAAGATGGAGTATCCAGCGCATCATCCGATGAACCACCCGATGTATCCGCCGCACATGCCGCGCTCTACTACCCGGGAATGCCCACCATGCCGGTTCCCTACTACGGCATGCCGTATCCTCCCTTCGCGTACAACCCGGGATGACTCCTTACTCCTCGCCCTTCATGCCTCCCCAACAGTAAGTCCGCGTCGCGTTTCTTTCCCTAAACGATGTCAGATATTTCCTTGTCCGGCCCATAAGAATTTTCTACTAGTAATGCAAAACTAGTCTTCGCGAAAAGAGGAACGCACTACCTGTGAATGGAAACTAATAATCACTTTCTTTTTACTTTGTGC
>CANJKZ010000178.1:0-48173 GCA_947471745.1 Closterium sp. Naga37s-1 | reverse complement strand
CTGCGTTGGCACGCCGTCGACCTGCAGTGCTGGCACGCCGCTCCCATGCCTGTGCTGGAGATGGACCTGCATGTGTGCTAGGTTTGTAGGCCACTGATGTAGTTCACTATTGCCAATGCCTTTTGCATCATTGTATCCAAATTTTGCTAGTGTAACTTTTGTGAATGCGAATGCGTAAGTGAATGCGCAAGTAGAGAGAACACGAGGAAATGCTACGATCACTTGTACCACCCGTGCTTCCCCCCGTAGTCCAGCTCCCAGTGTAGAGTGACCCTCCGCACATATGACATCCCACAAGCTCTGTGTACGAACTACTAGGCCTAGCCGGCTCGTTGCGAACAGGAGCAATGAGCCTATGGTCAACAGCAAGAGGAGTGGGCTATATGGAGGAGATCTTAAGCTCGAACCACAGAAAGGCCTGCTGCATCATGTGTGACTGAGTGAGAGTGCTGGTGTGCGCTCCTCTGTCCCTGGTGATCTGCAAGCCAAGATAGCTGCGCAGCTCACCAAGGTCAATCCTAGAGTATCTTTTATGCAATTCGTCCTTCAGTGAAGCCAGAGGTAGCTGCTGGGCCAATCTTGTTTTGATCATATTGGCCACGCCTTGGTAGAAATCCTCCTCCTTGTGATGAAGCGACATGATGTGGCAGAAACGTTTTAGCTCCAGCTTTACTCCCCTGTGGTTGAAGCCTGCCACGTAGGTCAAACATTCACTAAGTGCATCCACTACAAAGATTACGAATCGACATTGGCAATGAGTATAGCATGCATATGGATTAACTGAAAAAAAAAAAAAAAAAAAAAAAAAAACACACACACACACACACTTGGCAGCAGGTTGTTGAATAGTTCAGCATTGTGGTCCAGCCTAGTGACCACTCGGCGCTCTCGTGTCTCCAAGTTTTTTTTGCCACGCCTCAACTTTGAAAAACTTGCTATCACACATCTGCTTCAGGCTCCACATTTGCATGTTCAAGTTGCTGGCACTTTCATGTGCAAACACCGTGCACAATTTGACGCAGTCGCCAAACGACCCGCCGTACTTGTGCCGATGGATCGGCTCTTCGCTAAGAGTGATTCTATGGGACGAACGCTGACCGTCTTCATCCACGCCGTCCACAAACAATGTGCGATCCCTGCGAGCATGTCGCACGATGAATGGCGTAAGAAGCTTGCTCACCCTCCTGCCAAACGTGGTGCCGTCTTTGATCTAGCAGTGCTTGCCATGGGGAAACACAATGAGTTGCTTGCTATGGGCCTGGTCAGTACTCTCGTCACTGCTCAGACCAATCCACGACGAGGCATGAATGTGTTGTACCTGTTGTTGTTGGTGCCACGTGGTCATCAACCATTCCTTTAAAGCCACATATGAACGAAAAAAATATAAACATGATTGGTTAAAGTTCAATGCCTAAATTGCGGAGCGGGCTTGCGCAACTTCCGTTTTGGGGGCTGTTTGCTGCGAATTTAGGGTTACACTAGGTACGAAGCTTTATGATTGGCCGAGCCCAAACTCACTACGCAAACTTCATGTTTCAGCATTCTGCAATTCGGGACTCTCGGTTTCAAACAGAAAGTTGGCTGAGAAATTTGTTGACTAAGAAAAAAGCAACAAGTTTTGCGAGAGGTATGGCGAAATCAGTCAACCCCATCCTGCCAAGACCTGCTTGACTTTGCGTTATTAGTGGAAACCACCCAACCCTAAGCCTTTGCGCAAGATGACTAATCTTGCGCAATTTTGGGCGTTAAGCTTTAAGCACGGTTGCGAATGCGACATGTAATTATGCAATGAGAGAGATAACAAAACATCAGTACTCACTGAGTGATGTATGTGGGAGATGAACTCTACAACGGGAGCTAGACTACGGGGGGAGGCACGGTTTGTGAGAGTGATCGCAGCGTTCCTTCGCGTTTGCTCGTGTTCTCTCTACGCACACATTCATGGGAAAATCGGCAAGAGTTCCACTAGCAAAAGTTGTGAACAAAAATGATAGCAACAATGTTGGCAAGCAAGACTACATCAGATGCTAGCAAGCAAGCAGGTCGACCTCCAGCACAGCATGGTCGACCGCCTTCCAGCGCAGCAAAGTCCGCACCGCTCCAGCGCTGCAAAGAGGCGGCTTGCCAACGTTGCAAGTCGACGGCGTGCCAACGCTGCAGCAGGGCGGCTGCGCATCGTTGCACCCGCATGACAGCAGCGCACCCCCTTCTGCCGGTGCTTGCAGTTGGTTGGCGTGCTGTGCCCCGTCACCGTGCACAACGCAGACGCCAAGCCGACCACATGCCAACGGACAGCACCCCGATCAACCACGTCGACCTCGGGATACCACCTTCGAGGTCGACATCGCTAGAACCACCTCAGCGATCGTCACGCACTCGTCACCGGGTATCCCGGTCGACCAGGCAACCACGCCGACCAGGTGCTGCACCATGTGACCATCGACCGACCCAGGTCAACGACCACCTCCTACCGACTTCACGAAGTCGGCTACTCCCCCAGGTCGACCACTTCTGGTCGACTAGGCCTGCTGGTCACCGACTGCACCCAGCTGGCTTCCCCTGGTCGTCGCCATGAAGTCGGCGCCCTCCCAGGTCGATGCCACTAAGTCGGCGCCTCCCAGGTCAACCTCGCCAGGTCGACCTCCCGAAGTCGGCGCCCTCCAAGTCGGCGCCCCTTCCCAGGTCGACGAACCCCGTCGTACGCCGGCGTACCCATAGTCGGCGGCTTCGCAGTGGCCCCGTGCAGGTTGACCAGACCCGTCGACCAGCTCGCCTTAGTCGGCGTCGCCCACTGCTGCTCTTCGGCTGCACCTCCCGTACATCCGACCACGAAGTCGGCTCCACCCAAGCGAGGACGAGGCCAACATCCAACTCCCGTTGATAATGTATACCCCGCATGTCTCTTGCAGGATGTCAGCGACGCCCTCCTTTGAAGAAAGAAAGAAAAAAAAAACGATGAGCCAGGTGTACATGCTGATCGGCGAGTCGTTGTCGCAAATGAATCTGATGCTCCTTATCAGCCTCATAATCCACAAACCCTCTTGGTCAACCTTGTCATACTTGTCCCCCCTAGTTTTTTTCGCAAGTAGGTTCTTCTATTTGGTGATGGCGTCCTCGTGACGAGTACTTACTTGATGAGCCCGCGTTGACCCGAGCTGAAGGTCCCTCCCATCGCGACCGTAGTGTGCATTATTTGGACCATGCACTGAGCACACACACTGCATCGCAAATAAGGCAATCCGTCAGAAGACTTATACAGAATCAGCATGTCGAACTCATGCATCCATTTTGGAGTCTAATTCTTATGCGCTTCCAAAAACTTTGCCCCATCAATTTTGGCATCGGTGGTGACGGTGCAGGCATCTCAATAGGCGTTGACGGCGGGGATGGCTTCGCGGGAGGCGTGCTGAATGGCAAAACCGATTGGCTATACCGGCGCTTCTTCACTGCAATTGAGGGAAACGACTCAGGAACTTCTGACTCAGGTCTCTGTGGCTGGGAGACTATCTAGAGAGGCAAGGGCCGCCGCTTTATGAACGGGGAATCGCCATCCTTCACTGGATGCAGATGGTTTGGACAGTGGGTGGGGCGAGGGACTTAATACAATGCCACCCAAAAAGTATAGTTCAGTTCTAGGACGGTGGCTACAAGACGTGTCATCGTCGACTTTTGCCCAGTCGTCGTCTGTATTATCAACCATGGCTGGGTTGTTTTGAAAGAAATGCCAGTGCATCGTGAAAGTCAATGCTCCCTAGTGTCTTTTGTATGCTGTTTAAGGTTTGCTTTGGAAAAAAATACATACGTTCATCTCTGTGGCCTAAAACATTACCCTTTGGAATCAGGGATTTTTTTTTTTCTAAAAAAAAAAAAAATTCACCCAGAGAAATCGGTGCGACAAAAAAAAATCACCCACATAATCAGTGTATCAAGGTAATTGACATTGGTAGGATAAGGCCTGGTTGGTGTTGCTGCTTGCGTAGCGTTGGAGCTAGTGCAAGTACTGATGCACACTGAATCCGCATCGCCGTGAGTGTGGCGATTTTGAGCAAGTTGTCTTGTAGTTGATGTACTAGTTTGTTCATACGCTCATGCGTTAATTTCGACATAATAATATGATTCGCCACTTCGAAGGGTATTGGTTTTACATGGCGACTAAACTCATCGCTTTGTGTGCCTGCTCTAGCAGACCTATCCCGTCCAAGAACCCTTCTTATTCTAGCACTGAGGCGTAGACCGACTCGGCCTCATCCAACATAGCGTGGTTTGACAAAAGTAGCGCGCGAGATGGCGAATACCGGTAAGCGGTAATGTACAAAACCGTCGTGCCCATGAAAGGTGTTTTACACGTTGAAGACACATGCGACACAAGGAACTTCATTTTTTTCCGTTACAAGTGACCAAATCAGTGAAGCAACTTACCTAACCACACATGAAGGGTTAGAGTTTTCGCTTTTGAGCCCCATGTTTGTTACCATTCGCATATTTTGCCATTTACTTATATCGGATTGTTTTATTGCGGAATTGCTTGACTTGATTTTGGGTTTGAGTCCAGGCGCAACAGCAGAATATGACCAGCGGACAAAGATCGCGCGCTACAGTTCTTTCTAAGAAAGTATAGTTCAACAACCCCCAGACAAAAGGAAACGAATTTCAAGAAAGGGCTGTGATGCATCCACCATGGAAAGGTCGCGTCGCCTCGCTGTTCTTCTCGTATCAGTCATACTCTCCCTCACCTCGCCGTCGTCGGCTGTCGTAACACTCGACCCCTCGCAAGGTCCGTCGCTGCTCCATCCCTTATGATCGTTACCGCACTAGTACCCGTTTACGACTTTCGAGATTTAAGCTACGACCGCACGCAGAAGCCCTTCACCCTCTCAACCTTCCCAATGCGCGTGTCGCGCCGCTGCATCTCTCGAGCTTCCTTTCCTGCCCGGGTCAGCGGCTGACCTGCCCTCCAAAGATCTCACGGATCACACCTTCCCTCCCCCATCATTCAAATGTACAACCCCGTGCATCCCTCTCCGCTTGTCTCATCCATCGTCTCATATGTTTCCGCCTCTCGCACCTTCTTTCTCCTCCTTTTCGCCTCCCAATCCCGCTCCTCCCAATCCTTTTGCTCATTCTCAATACCCCTCCTTGGCCTCCCCCTGTTCCGCGCAGCGGCGGTGCTGGCGGAGTGTCAGAGGCAGTGGCAGGCGCAGCTGCGCGGATGGAGCAAGGGGGGGGGACTGCGCGCAGGTGGAGGGCGTGCGCTGCAACGCAGCTGGGTTTATCGTCTTCCTGTGCGCCCTGCACGCCTTCCCCCGCCCTCTTCCCCTCCCCGCTCTCCCTCTCCCCGCCCCCTCATTCCCCACCTCCTCTCTCCCCGCCCCCTCTCTCCCCGCCCCCTCTGTCCCCGTCCCCTCTCCATCTGCTTTCCCCCTTTTTTGGGCGGAAATCTGAATTCATGAGTGGAAGCTGGATGGTCTGGTGTGGGCATGTAGGGAAGTGATTCTGAGTATCCATGCCCCATGCTTGCTGCTCCATCATACTTTCTGGACCATGCCTGCCGGACCATGCCCCCCATGTTCCCCATGTCCTTCGTGCCCTCCATTTCCCCCGTGCCCCCTATGTCCCCCGTGCGCCCCATGTCCCCCATGTCCCCCATGCCCCCCATGCCCCCCATGCCCCCCATCCCCATGTCCCCTTGCAGGAATGTGAGTGGCAAGCAGTTGGAGGGACCCATTCCAGATGCCATTGGGAACCTCACCGCACTCACTCAACTGTACGCTGCTGCATGCCATGCCATGCCGCGCCATGTGAGCCCATGCCATGCAAGCCCATGGCATGTGATGTGAGGCCATGCCATGCCATGTGAGCCCATGCCATGCAAGCCCATGCCATGTGATGTGAGGCCATGCCATGTGAGACCATGCCATGTAAGCCCATGACATGTGATGTGAGGCCATGCCATGTAAGCCCATGACATGTGATGTGAGGCCATGCCATGTGAGACCATGCCATGTAAGCCCACGACATGTGATGTGAGGCCATGCCATGTGAGGCCATGCCAGGCCATGCTACTGCGCAAAGTGATGCGTCGATCCATGCAACTATGCTATCTCTCCACCCATGCCTGCCCTATCTCCATCGATGGCTGCCCTATCTCCATCGATGGCTGCCCTATCTCCATCGATGGCTGCCCTATCTCCATCGATGGCTGCCCTATCTCCATCGATGGCTGCCCTATCTCCATCGATGGCTGCCCTATCTCCATCGATGGCTGCCCTATCTCCAGCATGCCATATCTAACCTCTCCTGATTCCTTTCTCCTACTACCTCAATGCCAGTGCCATGCGTGCCTTCCGGGTTTGTGGCCCTGCATCTCAGAAGTTCAGAACTCATTTGCCTCCCTGCCCGCCCTACACACAACACAACTTGCCCCGATCCAGGCATCTCTCAAGCAACAAGCTCACAGGCTCCCTTCCAGCCACCGTGCCTCGCCTCACCCGCTTAGAAGAGCTGTGAGTGGCACATCGGCCGTGCTACAGACAATTTCCAAGGCACCTCAAAACCATCACCACTACGTTGCATACATGGCAAGCCAAGGTGGATTTGCACTTTCTCCCATGCGTTCCACCATTTGCACTTAGCTTGGCTTGCCATGTTCACAGCTGCAGGTTGACAGTCAAACAGCTCACCGCAAGAGCCCTGACCCCGGCCGCTGTGCTGACAAGCGGCCGCTTGGCAATACATGATATGAATGACGTGCATGACATCACATGACATGGCATGCCATGATGTTTCTCCGTCTTCCCCCTCCCCATGTGACTCGCATGGCAGAACTCTCAGTTTCAACAGTTTGTCAGGCTCCATCCCAGAAGCCATTTCTGACCTTTCTGCCCTCTCACGCCTGTAATCTCCTATGACACACCTCGACCAGCAACCATGCCATGCCATGACATATATACTGGATGCGATAAGCCACGTGCCCCATAAACTTTGAGGCAGCCCGAACAAAAAAAATCAGGGAAAACAAAAACCAGGCCGTGTTTCCGCACTGAAAATGCGCCCATGACCAACTCGAATATTTTCACCCCCAAAAAACCCGACTCCCACACGTGTGTTTTGGGTCGACTCCATCCCCAAGACTCTCTCACACCATCCCCTCCCCCACTCCTCACCCCCCTGGCCCCCAAGTTTGCTTACCTGTGCAATTTTTTTTTTGCCTGCTCGTCCGAGCATCAAACCGGGGTCAACAAATTCACACAGCGGGTGTGAAGGATCTTGACCTTAGCGTTTTGCCTTGACTCGTTAGTTCCATTCCATCAAAGCGTCAAGCAAACATGTTAGGCAAGACTTGACGTTAGCTGAAGACTTGGTGGTTGGCTGGGCACCGTCCGATGTTGAGGGCCTCGTTGGCGACATGCCAGATGCTCCGTGCCAGATGCTCCGTGCCAGATGCTCCGTGCCAGATGCTCCGTGCCAGATGCTCCGTGCCAGATGCTCCGTGCACAGAACAGAAGAATGGGAGAACGGCAGGTATTTGGCATGGAATGGAGGAGACACACCTTGTTGCTGTGGTGCTTGTGCACTGCTCCTCCGTATAGCCTCGTGGCCATGCCACTTGCTCGCTCCCCACTCATATGCCCGTTGCTTGCTGTGCCTTGCTCCCCATGCACCCCCTGTTGTGCCTCAATAGGTTGCTCGACAATAACAAAATCTGCGAGATCCCTTCGACCATCATGCTTCTCTCCAATCTCACCTTGTTGTGAGAACAATTTTCTGCCACTGCCAATCTTCTTTCTCTGTGTGTGTGGTAACTTTTGGGAGCCCTGGCTTAAGGGTGCCCTTCCCCAGGCTCCACCCACCACCTCTTCCTGCGTCATGATTCTCGTGGATTTTTATTGACCCTCATTGACCCCCATTGACCCTCATTGACCCTCATTGACCCTCATTGACCGTCATTGACCCTCATTGACCCTCGCTGACCCTCGCTGGCCCTCACTGACCCGCTCTGCAGTTGAAATGAACGTAATGAGTAGCATAATATGCATAATAAGCCACACCTAACTATGCCCATCAGAGCTGCCCATAACTCGGTGATAACCACTGAGTTTTGCCAAAGTACGAATTAGAATGTCCTTTTTGAGAATTCTCAGAAACGGCACGCCTAGCAGCAGTCTCCGATACACAATGCTGGCATGCACGAGACGGAAGCGAGTGATAGCACGAAAGAGAGGTGTTTGTGGGTTCGTGACAAGTGAGAGCCTGTACTCCATTGGTCTCTCTCTGCTGCTTCTTCTTTCTTATGCCGTCATGTCACATCTGCACCAACTTCTTCTCGTGTGGCCCACGTTGCGCCAAAATAGGAATCTTGGAGCTAACAAGTTAAAGGGCTCAATCCCGTTAGCAATATTCCACCTCACCAAGCTCGCCTTGTTGTGAGTATTCCACCTCACTCCACCGATGCCAATCTTGCAAATCTGTGTTTGTGTGTGATACCTTCAAGGACCTCCAAGTCACGGTAGCCTCAGAGCCAGGCAGCACCATGAGGAGTTCAACCCTTCCTCCTTCAGAAGCTTGACCTTCCTTTATAGCTTATTGTGCCTCATGCCCGGCCTTGAACCTTACAAAAACTGTTTGTTTGTTTGTTGTTTTTGTTTTTTTTTTTTTTTTCCGCAAAAGCTGAATATCTTACACAAAGGCTGAATACGTCCACGTCTTTGATTGCTGGAGGAGAAATTGTTTAACTGTAGACACAGTGGCACTTTGCCGGCACGCAGGCTGGGCTACTAAGGTGAGACGGGCCAGTCAGCGAAGTGCAAAGAACATGTTGCTACTGGTTAGGTGAAAATGACTGGCAGTGTCACTGCTCAACACATTTGCCATGTGTTGGAACTTGTGTGCCTGAGCCGAGTCCACATGCAAGCTCCAACACTGGCTCTCAGTTTGACTTGAAATGACATGACATGACATGACATGACATGACAACAAGCCCTGATCCAAGGGTCGATCGAGCACCGGCTCATTCATTATCTCATGGCTTTGAGGCGCCTAAAAAACGGAGTCCACCTGCAAGCTCCAACATTGGCTCTCAGCTTGACATAACAACAAGCCAA
The DNA here is from genome assembly GCA_947471745.1 of Closterium sp. Naga37s-1. Lineage (NCBI taxonomy): Eukaryota > Viridiplantae > Streptophyta > Zygnematophyceae > Desmidiales > Closteriaceae > Closterium > Closterium sp. Naga37s-1. Next base: position 39,072 of record CANJKZ010000178.1, on the reverse strand, counting down.
TCCCTGTTCCAAAGGTCGATGGAGCAACGGGTCATCCCGTTTCTCATGTGCTGTCTAGTTGCTCAAGAATGCTTGATGTACATCTCTTCGAAAAATCACGTCTCACCGTGTTTCGTGGCTCAATTGGCTGAAAGAACCATGGCTGAAAGAACCATGGCTGGCTATTCTTTTCACTCAAATCTATCTAGTCTAACAGCTCAAAATCCCCCCCCCCATCCAAACTGACCTTCCTACGCCGTTTTTTTTCTATTTGTTTCGTAACCCACGCAGTGCTGTGTGTGCGTTGTGTGTGGGTCACATGTCAGGGACCTTCGATGGAATTTGTTCTCAGGATCCATTCCATCAGCAATTGCTAACCTCACTCTCCTCTCCTACCTGTAAGCGTGGTTCCTGCAAGACAAGCCGTTGCCCGGCCCTTGCTACTTACGATCGGTGCACCAGCTCACAGTTTTTAAATTGAACCATCCATGCTATGTCATACTGTCAGAACTTCAGATATCAGCCGGCTCTTGATCAAGCCACCTCCCTGGGAAGCCAAGCCAAGCCGAGCCAGTTTTTTTTCGCCGAGCCAAAGCGCGTCTCGAGCCGAACCTTCCCAGCCCAGGAGCTGTGCGTGGCTCGGCAAACGCCTCACCTCATTTGAGTGTGCTGTGTGTGCTGAGTGTGCGCGTGTCTCATCATTCCACCTGGGCGTGGCCTGAGCTGCACCTGTCTTAGTCACCTTCACAGGATATTTTGTGATCCGACTGAAAGTCACTCGGCTTGAGTCGAACCGGGTCTGTCTTTCTCACCCTTGCGGTTCAGCTTTTCTCCTTGCTTGCATTCGTTTGGTGCACTGCTGGCTGAATTCTATTAGATTTCAGTGATGCCTGAAAGCGGCAGTGAGAGCACCAGGTGCAGGGGGCACGCCGCATGGGAGCGGACCAGAGCTCTATGGAGCTCGCATTGTTGCTTAGAGGGCAATGCTGCTCTCACTCGTCTCACCTTGTTATGGAACGCGTTTTTTGTCGGCTCAAAGAAGTTGCCAACAAGGCAATGGTGCTGTCACTGGACTCACCTTTGTAAGACGCCTCAAACGTATTGATATAGAGGCAGTCGTGTTGATACTCGCTCCATTGTGGACCCAAGCGGCGTGAGTGGGTGCCCAGCTACTGGGGCAGTTTTAGTAGGGGCAGGCAGGAGGAGCGAGGCAGTCATGGTTGCTTGAAAGTCTGGTGCGGACGATTCTTGTGTGGCTGAAGGGGCTGAAACTCCTCTTCAAGCCATTTTGGTAAGGGCTGAATGCGTGCTGACAGGTGTGCTGACAGGTGTGCGTTACTTGGCTGGTTCATATTCTGGTGCAAATGGTGTCAAATCATATCACAACGCACAGATCATATCACAACGCACAGATGTACAGATCATATCACAGCGCACAGATCATATTACAGCGAACAGATCAAATTCAAGCGCACAGATCATATCACAGTGCACAGATCATATCACAGCGCACAGATCATATCACAGCGCACAGATCATATCACAACGCACAGATCATATCACAGCACACAGATCATATCACAGTGCACAGATCATATCACAGTGCACAGATCAAATCACAGCACACAGATCATATCACAGCACACAGATCATATCACAGCACACAGATCATATCACAGCGCACAGATCATATCACAGCGCACAGATCATATCACAGCGCACAGATCATATCACAGCGCACAGATCATATCACAGCACACAGATCATATCACAGCACACAGATCATATCACAGTGCACAGATCATATCACAGCACACAGATCATATCACAGCACACAGATCATATCACAGCACACAGATCATATCACAGTGCACAGATCATATCACAGCACACAGATCATATCACAGCACACAGATCATATCACAGCACACAGATCATATCACAGCACACAGATCATATCACAGCACACAGATCATATCACAGCACACAGATCATATCACAGCACACAGATCATATCACAGTGCACAGATCATATCACAGCACACAGATCATATCACAGCGCACAGATCATATCACAGCACACAGATCATATCACAGTGCACAGATCATATCACAGCGCACAGCATTGATAGAATCGGCAGGACCGAAGCAGAGAGGGTGGGGCCAGCTTGGAGTCACGCCCCTAGTCATTTACCTTGGCAGCAAAGGAGACACAAGGCCGATTTTGAGTCGCCTTTGAAGGACACAGAAGGTTGCTGGATTGGAATGAGTAGCTTTGTGTTGAGGTAAGAGGGTACAGGTGGGGCTCCGAAAATGGGTCCATGCGACCAAGAGCAAAGGCATGCTGCATGTGGCTCACATGTGGACATTCGCTGCTCCATATGGCGCCCTTCGTGGCTAACAACGTGCGCATGCTACTGTCTCCATATATGCCCCTTGCTTGTTGTGCCTTGCTCCCATATGGCTAGTGTTTTTGCGCCTTGCTCCCAATATGCCCCCCACTGTGCTGTTCTCCTCATATGCCCCTCACTGCATCTGTACAGGACATTTGGCGGGAACATACTCACTGGCGCAATCCCTTTATCTCTCTTCCGCCTCACAAATCTTGCCATGCTGTGAGCACACTCTTCCACCCCACCAATCGTATTGCTGCTCCCGTGTGTGTGTTGTACCTTAGGCAGCTCCAACATACAGTTCCCTTGCCCAGGCTCCACCCTTGCCCAGCCTCCACCCTTGCCTCCTCCGTTGGCTTCTCTTGACTAGCCTCCCTTTACAGTCACGCTTTATCACCAATGAAGGGCGGGCCTAGGGTGGCTCGTCGCCTGGTGGCTCATAACGAGTCGGTCGCTTAAGGAGGGACGCCTAGGGAGGAATTCTTAGGGAGGGACGCCTAGGGAGGAATTCGTAGGCCAATCTAGTGTGACATAGGGCAGTCTCATCTCATTGATTGATTTTTGCTCAGAAGGGGAATGAGTAAGGATGCATGACAGAAAGGGTATGAGTAATGGCAGAGCACAGACCGCATGATATGATCGATCGCGAGTCAGGACTGCTGGCTGCGGGGGCATGAGGTGAGATGAGATGAGATGAAATCAGATTAGATGAGATGAGATGGAATGCTGTACCAGCAACCTCAAGGCTGAGAGGCAAGAGAGCCCTCGGATATGCCTCATTCCCTCACCGGGCAACTAGCAGCTTCTGCATGACACAAAGGGCAGAAGCAACTTGTGCATGACACAAAGGGCGGAAGCAACTTGTGCATGACACAAAGGGCAGAAGCAACTTGTGCATGACACAAAGGGCAGAAGCAACTTGTGCATGACACAAAGGGCAGAAGCAACTAGTGCATGACACAAAGGGCAGAAGCAACTTGTGCATGACACAAAGGGCAGAAGCAACTGGTGCATGACACAAAGGGCAGAAGCAACTAGTGCATGACACAAAGGGCAGAAGCAGCTGATCTGAGAGAGTTATGCCCCCCTGATGAGAACAAACGTGGTGCGTCTATGTATGAAGGCTGAGCTAGGTGATCGATGCGAAATGGAAGAAGCGGTTTGAGTTGCCTTCTCACGCTCACCCACCCTCTCAAACCCTCGTTTCATGCTACTTCAATCGTCCCAGGCCCCCCCCCACGCTGAAGCTGCAATCCACATTTCTTGCGGTTTCCATCCCTTTCCTGGCGTGTGCTTAACTCCATGACACGCATGTCACGGCAGAGAGCTTCGGTGGAATCAGCTGTCAGGCTCCATTCCTGCAGCCATCTCTCGCCTGGCTGCCCTCTCGCGCCTGTAAGTACGCCTCACTCACTCTCAGCCTGTCGACGAGCACAGGCACGCCGCAGGGGTCTTCTTGACTCATTCAGAGGGGCTTTGGCACGCCTCAAAAGTCGAACGCAGGCACGCTGCTGCACGCCCAGATCTACGCTGTGAGGCAATCAAGCTCCACGCTGTTGCCTATCAAGTTTCAGCACGTATTGTAATGGGTTGGTCCCAAAGCAAATTTTCTGAGGTGTGCCAAGCACATGTTTCAAGAATTTGTTGAAAATAGGCTTCACCTTATCTCTTTTCGGTTGGGTATAAACTTTCCATCCCCAACCTATCTAACCTTATCCATCCAAAATCCCCATTATTTGGATGGACCATCTTGGGAGTTCGTCCTGATTGCGTCTCATCCATCCACCCAACCCTCCTAGTTTGCTGTAAGCCCATGTACCATATATTATTATGGTATCAGGGCATCCATTTCCGTCTATACGGTTGTTGATCCCCCCGTTGTTCGACCTCACTACAACTTTCTCTTTAAATCGTAATATTGCTTTCCTATCTCAGTATCACTTTTGCAATCGTTCTGCCGCCCGCCCCCCACGCGTCTGCGCAGCATTTCATCGTTCTGCCACCCGTTGGTGTGTCCACATGGCATGGCATGGTGGTGGTGTGTGCACATGACATGACATGGCATGGCATGGAGGTGGTGTGTCCACATGGCATGGCGTGGAGGTGGTGTGTCCACATGGCATGGCGTGGAGGTGGTGTGTCCACATGGCATGGCGTGGTGGTGGTGTGTGCACATGGCATGGCATGGAGGTGGTGTGTGCACATGGCATGGCATGGCACGGTGATGATATGTGCACAGAGATCTCAGCTTTAACGTCAAACTGACAGGATCCATTCCCCTTGAGATGAAGAACCTCACCAAGCTCCAATTGCTGTGAGTGACCTCTGCTTCCTCGCTCTAAGTGACCCTCTGCTTCCTCTCTCTAAGCGACCCTCTGTTTCCTCTCTGTGAAAAAGCATCTGTTTCCCCTCTCACCACATTCCATGTGGACTCACCATTCACTGCCCGTGCAGTTCTCCTTAATTGTGAAGGTGCTGTTTCAATAATTGTGTTTTGTGTGCATCTTTGTTGGTATGTGTGCATGTTTGCGCATGTGCACATGTGTGGGTTTGTGCGTGCATGGGTCGGTGGGTACGTACGTGCATGGGTGTGTGGGTGTATGCTTGCAAGGGTGGGGTGTGTGTGGGTGTGCGTGAGTTGCGTGTGCAATCGTGTGCATGTGCGTGCACGCACACGCGCGTGTGTGTGTGCCTATGGTGCGGCACATGTGTGTGCAGGTACCTCAGCTATATGAGTCTATCGGGCCCCTTTCTCTCCTCGGTCTCTGGTCGCACCATTTTCAGGAAATTGTATGCTCTCTGCCTCTTTGTGCTCTCTGCCTCTTTGTGCTCTCTGCCTCTTTGTGCTCTCTGCCTCTTTGTGCTCTCTGCCTCTTTGTGCTCTCTGCCTCTTTGTGCTTTCTGCCTCTTTGTGCTCCCTGCCTCTTTGTGCTCTCTGCCTCTTTGTGCTCTCTGCCTCTTTGTGCTCTCTGCCTCTTTGTGCTCTCTGCCTCTTTGTGCTCTCTGCCTCTTTGTGCTCTCTGCCTCTTTGTGCTCTCTGCCTCTTTGTGCTCTCTGCCTCTTTGTGCTCTCTGCCTCTTTGTGCTCTCTGCCTCTTTGTGCTCTCTGCCTCTCTGTGCTCTCTGCCTCTCTGTGCTCTCTGCCTCTCTGTGCTCTCTGCCTCTTTGTGCTCTCTGCCTCTTTGTGCTCTCTGCCTCTTTGTGCTCTCTGCCTCTTTGTGCTCTCTGCCTCTTTCTGCTCTCTGCCTCTTTTTGCTCTCTGCCTCTTTCTGCTCTCTGCCTCTTTGTGCTCTCTGCCTCTTTGTGCTCTCTGCCTCTTTGTGCTCTCTGCCTCTTTGTGCTCTCTGCCTCTTTGTGCTCTCTGCCTCTTTCTGCTCTCTGCCTCTTTGTGCTCTCTGCCTCTTTGTGCTCTCTGCCTCTTTGTGCTCTCTGCCTCTTTGTGCTCTCTGCCTCTTTGTGCTCTCTGCCTCTTTGTGCTCTCTGCCTCTTTGTGCTCTCTGCCTCTTTGTGCTCTCTGCCTCTTTGTGCTCTCTGCCTCTTTGTGCTTTCTGCCTCTTTGTGCTCCCTGCCTCTTTGTGCTCTCTGCCTCTTTGTGCTCTCTGCCTCTTTGTGCTCTCTGCCTCTTTGTGCTCTCTGCCTCTTTGTGCTCTCTGCCTCTTTGTGCTCTCTGCCTCGTTGTGCTCTCTGCCTCGTTGTGCTCTCTGCCTCTTTGTGCTCTCTGCCTCTTTGTGCTCTCTGCCTCTTTCTGCTCTCTGCCTCTTTCTGCTCTCTGCCTCTTTCTGCTCTCTGCCTCTTTGTGCTCTCTGCCTCTTTGTGCTCTCTGCCTCTTTGTGCTCTCTGCCTCTTTGTGCTCTCTGCCTCTTTGTGCTCTCTGCCTCTTTGTGCTCTCTGCCTCTTTGTGCTCTCTGCCTTTTTGTGCTCTCTGCCTCTTTGTGCTCTCTGCCTCTTTGTGCTCTCTGCCTCTTTGTGCTCTCTGCCTCTTTCTGCTCTCTGCCTCTTTCTGCTCTCTGCCTCTTTCTGCTCTCTGCCTCTTTCTGCTCTCTGCCTCTTTGTGCTCTCTGCCTCTTTGTGCTCTCTGCCTCTCTGTGCTCTCTGCCTCTTTGTGCTCTCTGCCTCTTTGTGCTCTCTGCCTCTCTGTGCTCTCTGCCTCTCTGTGCTCTCTGCCTCTCTGTGCTCTCTGCCTCTCTGTGCTCTCTGCCTCTTTGTGCTCTCTGCCTCTTTGTGCTCTCTGCCTCTTTGTGCTCTCTGCCTCTTTGTGCTCTCTGCCTCTTTCTGCTCTCTGCCTCTTTGTGCTCTCTGCCTCTTTCTGCTCTCTGCCTCTTTGTGCTCTCTGCCACTTTGTGCTCTCTGCCTCTCTGTGCTCTCTGCCTCTTTGTGCTCTCTGCCTCTTTGTGCTCTCTGCCTCTTTGTGCTCTCTGCCTCTTTCTGCTCTCTGCCTCTTTCTGCTCTCTGCCTCTTTGTGCTCTCTGCCTCTTTGTGCTCTCTGCCTCTTTGTGCTCTCTGCCTCTTTGTGCTCTCTGCCTCTTTGTGCTCTCTGCCTCTTTGTGCTCTCTGCCTCTTTCTGCTCTCTGCCTCTTTGTGCTCTCTGCCTCTTTGTGCTCTCTGCCTCTTTCTGTTCTCTGCCTCTTTCTGCTCTCTGCCTCTTTCTGCTCTCTGCCTCTTTCTTCTCTCTGCCTCTTTGTGCTCTCTGCCTCTTTGTGCTCTCTGCCTCTTTGTGCTCTCTGCCTCTTTGTGCTCTCTGCCTCTTTGTGCTCTCTTTCTCTTTGTGCTCTCTGCCTTTTTGTGCTCTCTGCCTCTTTGTGCTCTCTGCCTCTTTGTGCTCTCTGCCTCTTTGTGCTCTCTGCCTCTTTCTGCTCTCTGCCTCTTTCTGCTCTCTGCCTCTTTGTGCTCTCTGCCTCTTTCTGCTCTCTGCCTCTCTGCTCTTTTTCAATCACCCCTGGTCATGCAAAAATCGAGCTGCGTTCATTTCCGCTCCCAGCCTTGCTCCGCGACCCGCCGTTGTATCTCTTGTTGACGATAGGCTGCACAGTTGTTAGTTTCGAGGTTTGATTTTCTGCATTCTTTTATAGAGTTAGTTTACGTTGGTTAGGTGTATGTGCGCGGTTCTTCGAGAGTTAGTTTACGTTGGTTTGGTGTATATGCATTCTTTCATCCCCAACCTATCTGACCTGATCCATCCAACATTTTCTCAATCTGGATAAATCCCCCTAGGACCTCCCTTCATTACCGTTATCCCTCCATCCCCCTTTACTTAAGCAAAGAGCACCTATGAGGCCAATAGTTGTACTCCGCAACATTCACTGGGTGTTCATGTTTGGTGCGGCGCAACTGTGCTGTGCACATCAGAATCTGTAGTCTTTCCCATTCGAATTGTGTAACTATACCCCTTGCCCATTCCAGTTAGGTCATTGCTCATTGTGCATGTGTGTGGCGTGTTGCAGGGAGGCAGCGCACAACAGCATCAGTGGCAGCATACCAGACTCCATCGGCAGCACCATCCACCTTCAAGTCTTGTAAGAGCCATCCACCTTCTAGTTTTGTATCCTATCAGCCTTAAATTTTTGTAACCCATCAACCTTCTAGTTCTGCAACCCATGAACCTTCCAGTTTAATATCCCAACAACTTTCAAAATTTTACAACAAATCCTTCAGCCTTCAAGTTTGGTGAACCATCAAACTTCAAGCCTTGTAATGTCTCCTTCCCCTCACTGCTCCCTATCCCTCACTGCGCCGCCTGACACGAACCTTGCGGCCCGCTCCCGTGAATTTTGAGTCGACTCAAAAGTCACCTGAGCAGGACACAGCTTGGAGGAAGCGTTGCTCCGTGTTCAGCGTCAGCAAAGCATTGTTGCAGAGGGTCACCAGTGACTTTTGAGTCGAGTCAAAAGTCACCTCGGAAGGCCCGCTCCCAGGACCCTAGCGTCAATTTTCTCGAGGGTCCTTCATGGGCACACAATGATAATCCTCAAGCTCATTTTTTAGCTCCAACCTGTTTGGTCCTCGAGGGTCGGTTTATGTGCATACCTCTTTCTGGTCGGCCTGTTCCCCAGCCTCATTCTTCACCACCAACCAACATACCCATCTTTTCCACAGTTGATTCCCAATAGTTAGTGAAACCAATGGCAGCGTCGGGTTGCACAACTTTCTGTTCGCTCACTGCGGTCAACTTTGTTTTGTCACGATGCAAAACGGTAAACCTTGACAACCAATTCCCACCGTGTGGAACCGTCCTGAGCCACGACACAAGAACTGTAGACGTGCGAGACATAACGAATAAGCCTCCAATTGAACTCGAACCTGCCCAACCCGGGCGGACATAGTAGGCATGAGCAAAGACCCGGGCTCCTGTTCGATTCGACTCGAGCATGTTGGGGGCATACCAAACTGGGCTCTTCTTTTGCTTGGAAGTGTTCGACCCAAACATGTACATGTTCGGTTCGGTTCGTGGAAAAACACCAAGTTGTGCCGAACATCAAACGATCGGGCAAGCATGGGTTGGAATATTTCACTTACAGCCGGGCCCGGGCTGCCGGACTAGGTTTGAGGTGGGCCAAACCAGGTTGAACCCGTGCGCATGCCTGCCCTATCCCTCACTGCACCCCAATCCACTTGCCACAGCTCTCATTCGCGCACCCTTATCCGCCCTGCGGGCACCCCAATCCTATCCACCCCTATCCGCCCCGTGTGCACCCCTACGTGTCTCAGCACCCTGTCAGTGTCTCCTCACCAAGCTCAGCACCCTGTCAGTGTCTCCTCACCAAGCTCAGCACCCTGTTAGTGTCTCCTCACCAAGCTCAGCACCCTGTCAGTGTCTCCTCACCAAGCTCAGCACCCTGTCAGTGTCTCCTCACCAAGCTCAGCACCCTGTCAGTGTCTCCTCACCAAGCTCAGCACCCTGTCAGTGTCTCCTCGCCAAGCTCAGTACCCTGTCAGTGTCTCCTCACCAAGCTCAGCACCCTGTCAGTGTCTCCTCACCAAGCTAACCACCCTGTCAGTGTCTCCTCACCAAGCTCATCACCCTGTCAGTGTCTCCTCACCAAGCTCAGCACCCTGTCAGTGTCTCCTCACCAAGCTCAGCACCCTGTCAGTGTCTCCTCACCAAGCTCAGCACCCTGTCAGTGTCTCCTCACCAAGCTAACCACCCTGTCAGTGTCTCCTCACCAAGCTAAGCACCCTTCCAGCCCTTGCATCTCATGGGATGCTGCTTTTGGGGTGCGTACGCTTGCAGCTCATGCATCCAACCAAGAGAGTATCTGCTGTGCCATTCCATCAGCATTCCATCAGCATTCCATCAGCAGTCTCATCAAGCTCAGCAGTCTGTCGGCAGTATCTTTACTGTCAACGCCTCGCCATGGGCTGCTGTGAGACTTTTGAGATTTCTAAAATAAAGTCTCATCAGACGACCTCTCAAACAGGAATGGCCAACTCCGAACCCCCGTTTTTATTTATTCTTCGGTGTATCTGCCTAATATTCTCTAGGGGAATGCGTGTTTAGTCCTTGAAGAATATTGCTCCTTCACAATTGTAGCCAAGTCTTACCTGTAATGAAAGTGCTGATCGCACCAAAAGTGGACCGTTTCTAACTGAACCGCCTGTGGTTCGGCTCAAGCGTGCTCGGTTGGATCCATAAGTGTCGAACCTCGACCTGACGAACCGGTTTGACGTCAAACTTGTTCGAGTTGTAGAGCCTAATAACAGAACTGGTTCGGTTTGGTTAGTTGCTCGTGCCTAGTTTCAAATTCAGCGTGTCAGCCTGTCGGTTTGGTTCCAACGTCCCCCTCTCACCGCGGGCTACTCTTGAAGCTAATGCGGGGCGGCGGTACGCTTCACGAGATTATATGTTCTTATGTTTAGGCGCCTCAGAATTCGTCTCTCTTCTCACAGGAGCACATGAACAGAGGGGCAGCACCACGTGCTTTCTCCAAAAAACTACCCACATTGCTCCTGCTCCTGTTTCACAAGAGTGTATGCTGTGCAGGGTGCCACCTCCCCTCCCCTCCACTCGTGTGGTAGGAACGAGCAGCCGATGATTGATGATGTGGCTGACAAGGCTGACGAGTGCGTTGCATTGCAACTTGCAGGGACCTGTCTGACAACCAGCTTGAGGGGACCATCCCTGAGGGAATTGGCAACATGAAGGACATTCGGAAACTGTGAGATCACTAGATGATTCCTCCACTCTAGATTCCTACCTCTTATCTTCTTCATCCAACCATCATGGTGTGAGTCAGACTCTCAGTGTTGTTTTCATTATATCCCCTCCCTCTCTCGTATCTCCACAAGATGCCATCCCAACACTGTGTGCCCTTCACGCCATGCCATGAAGTTCTGCAGTTTGTACCTTCTTATCTCTGGAGAAACGCCACCACTGTGTGTGCTGTCACTGTATGCTTTCACTGTGTGTTCTGTCACTCTGTGGCATGAGCTCGCAGGGATCTTTCCAACAACTACTTGACCGGCACTCTCCCCACCACCCTCTCTTGCCTCTCTGGCCTGTTTCAGCTGTGAGTCACTCTTCACGAGGCAGCAGGGGTGCATGGGTGCGTGGGGACATGGAAGCGTGGATGGTACATGGATGCATCGGTGCATGCATGGGAACATGGATGGATGCAGGGGTGCATGCATGGGTGCATGCATTGGGACATGGATGCATGGGTTTGTGGGAGACAAGGACGCATGGGTGTACGCATGGGGACATGGGTGTATGGGAAGATGGGTGTGTGGGTGCACGTGCATGGGTGATGGGTGCATGGGTACACATCATGGCGTAAATGGGGTACCCGACCACCTCAGGACAGGGCTCGGGGCAAGCGGTGGGTGAGGGTGTAGCTGGAGCAATAAGTAGGTGCTGAGTGGGAGTGGAGTGAATATGGGCTTGCACGAGCCCATCTGAAAGTGATGAGAGCTCTGTCGCTGAGAAACTCTGGGGAGAGCCTCCCACTAGAGAACACGAATATAGCTTTTTGGGAAAGGAAAGGTCGAGATCCACGTGTGCTAGTTAGAATAGAAGCTCTGATACCATCCTTAAAAAGGGAGATCAAGGCTCCTTAAGTACATCGAAAATGGGTTGGAAAGGAAAGATAGGGAATTGTGGGTATTTCCCAATGGGATCAACTGTCCAATTGGTGGGTTAGAGATTCTGGTTGATCACATTTGGTTGGGATATTGGTTTGTCACCGAGCCCATGAAAACAGCTACACTTAAATCTCTAACATATGATTGGCATATGAATTGACACATGGATTCGCATATTCATTGGCAGATCGTTGGTTGCTGGGTGATGAGGCAACAATAGTCCACATGCTCATGAGCTTACCTTATGGTTTTCTCTTCTCTTCTACGGCTCCTCTTCAGGCACCTCGAGAAGATAATGAACTCGAGAAGATAATGAACTCGAGAAGATAATGAACTCGAGAAGATAATGAACTCGAGAAGATAATGAACTCGAGAAGATAATGAACTCGAGAAGATAATGAACTCGAGAAGATAATGAACTCTGCTATTCCATGCGTTCTTCCTCAAGTTCCTCCAGCGCAACAACCTGAGTGGCTCATTTCCTCTCTGGATTGCACAGATGTCCAGCATTGGATGGCTGTGAGTGCATTGCAGCATTGGATGGATTGTGATTCTTTTCCCATTGTACCTGCGATAAAAAAAGCAGTGGGTAGAGTGATACATGCAGGCACGGTTGCATTGCCACTGTGACCTGTGCTGTTCTGCTGCAATCCTATGCCTTCATTGCAATCCTATGCGTTCATTGCAATCCCATGCGTTAATTGTAATCCCATCCCATGCGTTCATTGCAATCTCAAGTGAAACTTACCTACACCCCCGACTTTGAAGTTGTGAGTGTGATGCTCTATGTTGCTCCCCTCTACCACATATAATGGCCCACCAATGGAGCTCATCGTCTTGTCACCATTCGTTCTGCTCCTGAATATTCACCCATCCACACGTGTTGGAGTTGCTTTTGACGATTCTCATAAGTTGTTCAACACAATCGTGCCGAACCTACCATCGTAGTGACAACATCTGCTGTGTGCGATCACTGCATCCATTGCATGGCAGCTACCTCTGTGACAACTTCTCTGGTCCCGTGCCTGCTTCTCTTGGCAGCTCTAAAGGCCTCATCTTTCTGTGAGTGACCTGCTGTGCAGTGTGCTCTCATGTTCCATGTGACCTGCTACCAAAACATGTATTTCACATAAGGGATGTCATCATCTTTGTCGTCTCTTCGATTACTGTTCTCTCATCATGCCTTGGCATTTCCCTTTGCCCTCTGTCAACCCCTCAATCCACCATCCCCCTTCCATCCTTCAACGAATTGTCAGGTTCGGGGCTCACATGCCCGCCGAATGCGTCCAGCTGTGTGGTTCGGCAGGTCAACTACAGCGCCTTCTGCCAGGACTGCCACGACTTCTGTGCCACGTGCACAAGTGATCAATGTGAGCTGCTTGGGACTTCTGTGCCACGTGCACACAAGTGTTCTCAAAATCTATCTGCAGCTGCACGGGCTTTTGTGACTTAGAGACGCCTCAGTCGACGCTAGCGTCACGTCACGTGTGTACGGGAGATGAAGGTGGGCTGCTTGGGGCACCGAGGTGACATTTGAGTTGACCCAAAGGGTGCATCTGCTACGAATGCAAGAGCTTCTGTGCCACGTGATGAAGGAGAGTTGCCTCAATACTTGTGATTCTGATGATCCAAATGTTTTGATAATGGTGCTTCAAAACTTACAAATTGGGTGCTTCAATACATGTTCTTCTCGTGTGCTGCTGCATGTGTCCCTCCAAAGCAGCCCCACCCCCATCACCAATTGTGGCCTCCCTTCCACCATCCCCATCGCCCAATCAACCCATCTACCCCTCCCCCTCCTCCTCGCCCGCCTCACCCTCCTCCACCTCACTCACTTCCTCCCAATCTGGCCTATCCGTGGGAGCTGTCATCGGCATTGTCACAGCTGCCCTTCTGCTATTGCTTCTGCTGCTTGCCTCAGCTTGGTGGCTAGCTGCGCACTTCAAGATTTCCACAAAAGGTAAGGTATTTTTTCATGTTAGCCTTTTGTCAAGGGAGCACAGGTGTGTGAGAACTGCCTCGATTCTGACAGATTTCAACAAGGAGCAGCAAATCAACGGTGTCTGTCATATCTTTGCCCAACGTAACTCGCAACACCGCTTTGTTCCCAGATGTGCTGCTTCTCACAAAGCAAAAAGGCAAATATCTATCTTCTTCTTTTATATATATATATGTATATACATCAACCGTGGTGCCCTTCCCAATACCATACTCCCTACAGACTCTTCCAGCCCGCGCTTAGGGAACGCAACCACACCATGCCGGCGATATTCCCTGGCCCTTGTGGCGCGCGCCACTGGCAACTGGTCCAAGGAGTGCCTGCTGGGGTCGGGCGCGTATGGAGACGTGTACCGCGGGGTGTGCCCCGAGGATGGCAGCACGCTGTGGGCCGTGAAGCGCGCCAAAGTCATCACCGCTGATTTCCATAGAGAGGTGGGTCACGGGCAGGGAGGTGGGTCACGGGCTGAGAGGTGGGCCAACACCTGCACGACTACTTTTGGGGCGCCTTGAATATAGACTCCTTTGGAGATGTGTGTGTAGTACCACACGATGTACCACACGATGTACCACACGATGTACCACACGATGTACCGCACTGACATCATCGATAATACCACACGGGGTATCTCCTGACGAGACAAGAATGGGCAACTTGGGAGAAAGTGTTGGTTCCACAGCTTCACAGCCGAATCCCTTTCTTTCAGCCAATTTACCATCCGCTAGTCTCGTACGACTCTTCCATGTTTCATATGTACCACACTGACATAACACTGACAACGGATATTCTCGAGGGCAATGTATGGAAATGCTGCATGCATCACTTAGACCCTAGTAAACATTGTAATTCTTCCAATCCTTTCTGATTTTGTGCCATGTATCAGCAATGCCATTATCCAAAAGAAAGGAAGAAGGAAGGAAGGAAGGAAGGAAGGAAGGGAGGGAGGGAGGGAGGGAGGGAGGGAGGGAGGGAGGGAGGGAGGGAGGGAGGGAGGGAGGGAGGGAGGGAGGGAGGGAGGGAGGGAGGAGGGATGGAAGGAAGGAAGGAAGGAAGGAAGGAAGGAAGGAAGGAAGGAAGGAAGGAAGGAAGGAAGGAAGGAAGGAAGGAAGGAAGGAAGGAAGAATCCTCTGGTTGGGTTCTGTTTGTAAAAATCCGTCTGCTCCCCTCTGGTTGCTTGGCCTCACACTAGTAACTCGATGGTCACGCAAAAGTCAGAAGTCTGTTCTGTACCAATCTGTGATTCTCTGCTCATGGTCTCATGCAACTGCCTCAGGTGGCCTTTGAGTCAACTCAAACGGCTTGCCCCTATCTGTTCCCATGCTGTTGTGTCGATCAACCATGCACTGTCTCAACCCCTCCCTCTCTCTCCCCTCTTGGTCCACCACAGGTGGAGCAGATGGCCACGAAGCACCATCCCAACCTGGTGCGGCTGCTGGGGTACGCAGTGGGAGGCCATGTGAGCACGCGCGTGGAGAACGTTCTCGTCTACGAGTTCATGGCCAATGGCGACCTGCGCACGTGGATCGGCCCACGTACTGTCCAGTCCTCTGCTGTGCTATGTCACCCATGCACTTGTACGGACGGATGTAGGAAAAAAAACAATCAAACAAACAAAAAGGTAGAAGGGCTTCTATGCTCGACCAGAACTAGTCGGCAAAGTGGCAGCCAACTCGAAGTTGGCTGGTCGAACCGGGCGGGTTGTAAGATTTCGGGAAAACGTGACAGTAACCGAAGGAGGACGGGCCATTCTGGGCCGGACCAGTCATGTCAGGCCGGGCCTGGCTCGAAGTAGGCCCGGCCAATCCGTCAGGTGTGACGAGCTAGAGAGGTCCGTCCTGAGTGGGGGTTGGCCCTTGCACAAACCTAGTCTGCAGTGGCCAGCGGATTGGATTGGAAGCACCAGGGCATGCCCTTCTTGGCTCTGAAGTGCCAATCACATTGATGCCATTTTTTGGGTGTACTATACTACACCGTATTCCCAGATGCCCCCGCAAGTTTGACTGTGCAGTAGCGGGTGGGAGTCCACTTATGTGTTGCTCATGGCTTCAGGGTTCTTCTCCTTTGAAACACAGTACCACCAATGCTGTTTCTCTCCAATGCTGCTTTTCTCTGATGCTGCCTTGCCTCTGCTCTGCCATTCTCTAGATGCGCCCACAAGTTTGACTCTGCAGCAGCGGTTGGGCATTCTCCTGGAGGTGGCACGAGGCTTGGAGTATCTGCCCAGCTTTGGCCTCGTGCACCGCGACATCAAGCCTGCCAACATCCTCCTTGATGCTCACATGCAGGTGGGCTGGTCAGATGCTCGCAAGGCACTTTCTTCACATGCAGGTGGGCTCACCAAATGGTGGCAAGGCACAGGTCTGGCAATCAGGCGCACGCACTCATGCACGATATCGCCCCAATCCTCGTCCGCCTCTCGTCTTGCTTGCCTTGCCCGTCCTTCCCCAGGCAAAAGTGGCGGACTTTGGGCTTGTGCATGTGGGGGAGGGCATGACAACAGGGTTCACGCGAGTGCTGGGAACGGTGGGCTATGTGGACCCTGCTTACTACCTTACGCACAACGTCACCACCACTGCTGACGTTTACAGGTGTGCCGCAGATTTTGAGTCTGTTTCTAAGTCAGGTTGGATGTGTGATTTAGGGAATACGACGCCACCACCGTCACTGGTGTATACATACAGAACACACCCTTGAAGTGCAAATGTACAGTGAATCAAACGTGTTAAGCAGTGAATTGAATGCAAATGAAGGTCAATACTGTCAACGGGAGTTGTGGTTGGCCCCGTCCTCGCTTGGGCGGAGCCGACTTCGTGGTCGGGTGTGCGGGAGGTGCAGCGGACCTGTAGCAGAGGGCAAGCTGGTCGACGTGGCTGGTCGACCTGCACGAGGGTCATTGCAGTGGCGCCGACTATGGTGGGCGCTGAGTTCAGGTGGTCGGCCTTGGGAGGTCGACCTGTGAAAGGCGTCGACTTGGGGACGCCGACTTGGGGCAAGCGACTTGGTGTGGTCGGCTGACAGCTGGGCTGGTCGACCTAAAGCTTGTCGACCACGAGTGTGGTCGACCTGGAGCTGGTCGACCAAGGGTGTTGGTCGACTTGGTGTGGTCGACTGGAGGTGGACGTCGACCTGGGCAGTCGACGGGCACGAGGAGAAGCAGCTGGTCGACATGGTTGTCTGGTCGACCAGGTTACCCGGGCGACGGGGCTCTGCGAGGTGCGCGACCATCGCCCAGGAAGGATTTGAGAAGTCGACCTGCGGTTCGGTATCCCGAGGTCGACATGGCTCCACAGGTGCAACCGTTGGCACGTGATCGACCTGGCACCTGCGCAATGTGCGTGGCGGTGCACGTCGTGCTCAACCGTCACCTGGCACCTGCGAAGTAGGTGCGCGCACATGTGCACATGGTGGCCTGATGCTGGTGTGTGCTGGCACGCCAACCTTGCAATGCACATGGGGACCTGAGGACGCCTGAGCTCGCCCTGCTGGCAAGTCGCCCTCAGGGTGTGCTGGAGGTCGACTTGCTGGTGTGCTAAGTAGCAAAGAAGTCGGACGTGCTGCGGGAGTTCGAGAAGTGGCTGGTCGTGGCCGAGCGGCAGACCAAGAAGTCGGTGCTGATGCTGCGCTGTGACCGGGGAGGGGAGTTCCTCGGGAAGGAGTTCACTGCATTCGTGGACGGCAAGGGAATCGTCCACGACCGCACCTGCCCCTACACACCGCAGCAGAATGGCATGGCACAGCGGGAGATGCGGACGGTGGTGGAGTCGGTGCGGACGATGCTGCTGCACATGGGCGTGCAGCACCACTGGTGGCACCTCGCTCTGCGGCAGGCCTTCTGGGTCCGCAACTGCCTTGAGAGGTCGACGCTGCCGCCAGGGACGACGCCGTACCAGC
Source organism: Closterium sp. Naga37s-1 (assembly GCA_947471745.1). Lineage (NCBI taxonomy): Eukaryota > Viridiplantae > Streptophyta > Zygnematophyceae > Desmidiales > Closteriaceae > Closterium > Closterium sp. Naga37s-1. The sequence continues at coordinate 21,736 of CANJKZ010000178.1, read as the reverse complement.
TGCTCACCGGGAAGAAACCCGACTTGTCGCTGGCGCGGGTATGGGGCTGTATTGTGCAGTTCCTGGTCCCCGAGAAGCAGCGTGGTGGCAAGCTGAAGCCGAAGGCCAGATGGGGCTTTCACCTCGGTGTGTCGGAGGAGAGCAAGGGATGGGAGATCCTGGACCTCACCGACAACAGGGTGGCCACCACGTCGGACGTGGTGTTCTACGAGACTATGTCGCTGGAGGTGTGGAAGTCGGAGCACGGGCCGGCGTCGGGGCGGACGCAGGTCAACCTGCGGACGGACACCTCGACGGCGACGCTCCCGCTGCTCGTCGAGGTCGGCGAGCTTGCTGATGAGGATGCCGAGGTCGTCTGCCCTCTTTCCTCTTCCCCTTTCCCCCCTGCCCCCCTTGTAGCTGACCTGCGTAAGCTGAAGTCGACGTCGGCCAGCGGCGATGAAGGGAGCAGTGGGGCGTCGCCTGTGGTGCCGGCCAAGAGCATCGCCGGTGGCCGACGTGACGCCACGCAGGTCGGCGTGGGAGCAAAGTCGACGCCGACAGGGGAGCGGCTGGCAGAGAAGGTGCAGCCGACTTTGGTGGAGCCGGCGAAGGAGGCGTCAGCAGTGAAGCCGACCAAGGAGCAGTCGGCGACCGTGCAGTCGGCAGGGGAGCTGACGACAGGGGAGAAGTCGGCAGGGACGCCGACTGAGGTGCAGCAGGACGTCGAGGGGAGCGGAGTAGGTGACGGCGAAGGGGAGCAGCTGGGCGCCGAGGAGTCCACCGATAGCAACGTGGTGGAAGTCCAGTCTGGACCGGCCGAGTCCGTAGGCCACCTGAATTCCTGTCCTACCACGTCTGCCAGGTGCCGGCCGCCTTAGCCGCGATGTACGAGGACGTCGATGATGAGCCTCTGTACGACGACGCTGAGGATGACGTTGACCTGCCTGAGCTCGACCCCGACATGCACGCCGACCCCGAGCACCGCTGGGACATCTCCACGATGACGGTGAAGGAGGTGTTGGCGAGCTGGAAGGGCAAGGCGAAGGCCGCCATGGACGAGGAGATCCGCAGTTTGATCGGCATGGGGACGTGTGAGCTGGTCGAACGCCCACCCGGGTTGAACATCATGAAGAACCGGTGGGTGTTAATGATGAAGTACCGCATCGACGACACCGTCGAGCGCGAGAAGGCGAGGCTGGTCGTGAAGGGCTTCACGCAGGTGTATGTCGCCGACTACGACGAGACGTACGCGCCGGTGAGTAGCTACGCCACGCTGAGGATCTTCTTCAGCATCGTCGCCGTCCTCGACCTCAACCTGATGCAGCTCGACATGAAGAACGCCTTCTTGCAGAGCAGGCTCGACCGGGTGCTATACATGTATCAGCCGGACTACTTCAACGACGGGACCGGCCGGGTGTGCAGCCTGCTGAAGAGCCTGTACGGGCTGAAGCAGTCGCCGGTGTTGTGGTACAAGGCGCTCGACGATGTGCTGATGGGCCCTGGCTGGAAGAAGAGCCAGGTCGACCAGGCGCTGTACTTCAAGGTCGGCGGGGATGGCGTGGCCTGCTGGGCGCCAGCAGCAAAACGGACATGCTGAGGGTGCTGAAGGAGCTACTGGAGGCCGCCTTCGAGCTGCGTGAGATCTCGCCGGTGGACAGGTACCTCAGGCTGGAGATCGTGCGCGACAGGCCGGCGAGGAAGCTTTGGCTGCACCAGCAGGGCTACGCCGACAAGCTGCGTAGGCGCTTCATCGACGAGGAGCAGGCCAGGCGCATCCCGAAGACGCCGATCTCGGTCGATGCCTACGCCGAGCTGACGTTCGACGACGAGGAGGCCCAGGAGCGCCAGGAGGAGGAGTACCGGCAGAAGGTCGGCTCGCTGCAGTTCGCGGCGACGACGACGAGGCCGGACATCACCTTCGCCTGCAGCAAGCTGGGGAGCGGCCTCACGGTGAGGAGTGACCAGCACTGGCGTGAGGTCGACCGCTGCCTCGCCTACCTCGCCGACACCCGTGACACCGCCCTGGAGTTCGGCGGTGGAGCAGAGTCGCTGAAGCTGATCGGCTACGTGGACGCCGGCGACGCCGGCGACAAGCAGAACCGGACGAGCACGGGCGGCTACGTGTCTGTCTACGGAGGGGCCGCAGTCTCCTGGTCGAGTCAACGCATCAAGTGCGCGACGCTGTCATCCACCGAGTCGGAGTACGTGGCGGCCACTGAAACCGGCAAGGAGGGACGCCGTCTTCGCTTCCTTCTTGCAGAGTTCCGGCAGTTGGACGCCGGGACGCCGACTGTCCTTCGGGTGGACAACAAGTCGGCCATCACGGTCGCCGAGGGCATGGGGTTGATGGGCAACCTCAACCACATGGAGCGGCGGCAGGTCTGGCTGCAGCACATGGTGAAGCGCGGGAAGTTTTTGCTGAAGTACATCCCGACCACCGAGCAGCCAGCCGACTTCCTGACAAAGGCGCTGCACTATCCGGCCTTCAACCGGTGCTCCGTCGCGATCGGCTTGGTGCGAGTGGTCGACGTCAGCGACGGTGACAACGACGTGCAGCAGTAGGCGCCATGCCCTTTTGCATGGCTGGTGCGGTGACGGCGTGCTGTGCGTTGGGTGCACGCCGATGGGCTATTCTCTGAGTCGTGCTGCCGTGTGGGCTGGGGGCCCAAGCGTGAACGCGGCAGGGGAGTGTCAACGGGAGTTGTGGTTGGCCCCGTCCTCGCTTGGGCGGAGCCGACTTCGTGGTCGGGTGTGCGGGAGGTGCAGCCGACCTGTAGCAGTGGCCGAGCTGGTCAACGTGGCTGGTCGACCTGCGCGGGGGCCACTGCAGTGGCGCCGACTATGGTGGGCGCTGAGTTCAGGTGGTCGGCCTTGGGAGGTCGACCTGTGAAAGGCGTCGACTTGGGGACGCCAACTTGGGGCAAGCGACTTGGTGTGGTCGGCTGACAGCTGGGTTGGTCGACCTGGAGCTTGTCGACCAGGAGTGTGGTCGACCTGGAGTTGGTCGACTTGGTGTGGTCGACTGGAGGTGGACGTCGACCTGGGCGGTCAACGGGCACGAGGAGAAGCAGCTGGTCGACATGGTTGCCTAGTCGACCAGGTTCCCCGGGCGACGGGGCTCTGCGAGGTGCGTGGCCATCGCTTAGGAAGGATTTGCGAAGTCGACCTGCGGTTCGGTATCCCGAGGTCGACATGGCTCCACAGGTGCAACCGTTGGCACGTGATCGACCTGGCACCTGCGCAATGTGCGTGGCGGTGCACGTCGTGCTCAACCGTCACCTGGCACCTGCGAAGTAGGTGCGCGCACATGTGCACATGGTGGCCTGATGCTGGTGTGTGCTGGCACGCCAGCCTTGCAATGCACATGGGGACCTGAGGACGCCTGAGGTCGCCCTGCTGGCAAGTCGCCCTCAGGGTGTGCTGGAGGTCGACTTGCTGGTGTGCTAGGTTGCTAGGCATCTGATGTAGTCAACCTTGCCAATCCTAATTGTACCATTGTTGTGAACTTTTGCTAGTGAAACTCTTGCCAATTTCCCCCGTGAACCAGCAAGTAGTCCAAGCACAAGCCAACGACTAAGGAACGAACGCAGAGATCACCCCTACCCCATGCCTAGCCCATAGTCTAGCTCCCGTTGCTAGAGTTATCTCCGCAAATACACAGCCCCTACTTTGCTTGATGTATGCTCAATGAAAGAATGAGATACGAGTTTAGGCTTTGGGGACATTCCAACACCTACTTCACTTCTCAAAATTGTCATCTGCTCCCACTTGCATTCTTTCCTCTCATTGTGAGATGGCACTTGGCAATGCTTCTTTCCTATGCTATTCAAACCCTACAGTATGCGTTACTCCTTTCTCCTTTGCTTCCTTCCGTCCTTGCTTCCTTGTTTCCTTGCTTCCCTTCTTCCTTACTTTGGTGCTTCCTTCATTCTCAAATGCGTTTCATGGTGCAGCGTTGTCATTCTCGTGTTCGTAGTGCTGTCAGTCAGAAGAGCCAGCCACCATCAATGCGATGAGCATTGTTGACCAAGAACCGATTTGAGAGAAGCTTTTTTTTTTTTTTGCTTGTTCTCACATGTGAGTCGTGGTGCAGCTTTGGTGTTCTCATGCTGGTGATGCTGTCGGGCAGAGGAGCCACCATCAATGCAACTCGATGCGATGCGTGTCAATGTGAACCAGACGCCTGTGCTGCCCATGAGCCAATCTCCATCTCCAAATGGGTGTGTGCCGATAGATTTCCGCTTCCATCCGTCAATGACTGCACTGCTCTATCCTCCGCACTTTGAACACAACTGTTTACGCGCACATCAGGGTTCCCTTCACCCGTTGTGCCCAAGGCATGTGTTTCCTGCCCGTCATGTCTTTTCCACCCCCAACCATGTCTCTCCTGCCCCCTATCATGTATTTCCCGGTCCCCATCATGTGTTCCCCCCCCTCCTATCATGTCTGTCCTGCCCCATATCCCAGGCAACTGATCTCATGGGTGAAGGGAAGACTGCACTCCTCAGGGATCCCCTCATGGAAGCACCGGATGACATCATCAATCGCCTTGCCCACCTCGCTGTCACCTGCACCGCCATGCCCACTGCCTCGCGCCCCTCCATGTCCCGAGTGGCCCAAGACTTGGAAGCCCTACGAGAGGAGGCGGGGGGGGGGGGATGCGAGAGTGAGAGCTGCAGCAAGGGTTGACGAGAATCTGTCGAGTCAGCAACTACGAAGGAGCATGGACGAGGACCTTGCGTTGCTGAATGAGCAAGTCATGCACGAGCGTGAATCAACGGTTTTTTACGCTCCTCAAAAATCACCTTTTGAGGCGCCCCAAAAAGAGGTTATGAAGGAGCATGGAGGAGGATCTTGCATTGCTGAATGAGCAAGTGATGCACAAGGGTGAAACAGCGGCTACCTTTGCACAGGAACATATTTTTTGTGTGACAGCTCATGAAACTCTATTTTGATACCATGATTTGGTTCTCTCTCAGAGTGTGTATGTCTCCAACTACCGTATGAGGCATACACCTTCTGCAATGTGGGTAGAAGACTCATCTTTTGATATAAGGGGCCTTGTATCAGGGATTTTGACCCATGTAAAATATATATATATATAGTAAACCTTTCATTTGACATTCACATGAACATGGCTTGTTGGTTTGAATTTCCATATAAAGCCTCACGGCAAGTTGATTTATTCAATTTCATAAAGAAATAACGACGTGATGTAAGTTTAGCACGTGATGAAACCCTAACCGAGCGGCAGTCTAGCAGCAATTAGTCTTAGAGCACAAATTAGGAAGAAGTGACGAGTTGGGAATGACTTTCAGCCTCTACAAACCCCAAGAGCCGAGGTCCAGGTAGTTGGAACAGTGTCACACAGTCCTCAACCACGAAAGGTCTCGAAACTACCCAACAGGAGGGTCTACACCAAGAGAAATGTCACACTACATAATGAAATGTAACTATTTTCACAATCTTGTTTACTGTTTTGGCGAGCTCCAAAATTACTTGAAATTTGAAACAAATGCGCTGGGTCTTCACCTCAAACTCTTCATTCAGTCCTTGGAAGTTTGGTGCACACACCTGCGAGACGCCGAACATTCGACACACAACAAAATAGAAAGCGCATACGACACGCAAACGACGACGTGACACGCGACAAGCGAAAATTCGCTATTGACTCGACACAACTATTCAACATCATGACTCTCATACACACACTATTATAAGCATGAAATATCTTATCGCATGCTCTCATACCGTTCCATGCAAACACGCATGCACGCACAAGGACAACAAGCTGTACCAACAACATCCACGACGTGCACGCAACCGTCTTCTGAGTTGACCTGCACGTACTTGGTAGGTGTGCACATGTGCGCACTTGTTCACCTGCAGCTGAATTGCTGGCAGTCCGTATTAGTCCAACGCTTACAAGCCGACTTCCTGCAGCGTTGGCACACCGCCTTCCAGCTGTGCTGGCACGTCGCCAACTTGAGGCGTTGGCAAGCCGCCTTAGTGCAGCGCTGGCAGGCTGACAACCTGCGACGCTGGCAAGCCGCTTTCGTGCTGCGCTAGCAAGTTGGCTTGCTATGATGCTAGGTGTGTTGAATTGTGTTCCTTGCTAGATCGACTTTGCCTAGCCATTGTATGCTTATGTAATCTCTTTTCTTACTGAAACTCTTGCCAATTTCACCTACGAGTATAACAAGTAGTGCAAACGTATGCAACGCTCCGATCACCCCGTACAACCCGTGACCTCCAACGTAGTTCACCTCTTGTTATATAGTGACTCTCCGCACCCCCCTCCCCCTTTCCCCCCCCCTCTTGGTCCCATGCCTAACCCTCCCAACCCGCCAACCCCCAATACTGACCAGGGCCGATTGGCTCGCGCACTTCGAAACTACGGCCTGGCGTACCAGGCCCACGTCAAAGAGGCTGCTGAGATCAACGCTGCCCAAGCAACCCTTGATGCAGCCAAGGCTGCCCATACTGCACATTAGGCCGTCGTCGCCACCTATGCCATGGAGCTTGACTCCTATGAGCCTCGCCTTTACGCATGGCATGTAGCTGACATGTAAGCGCTCGGCATTCTCCTTGCTTCTGTCCCTGCGTATCTTCGGTGTGAACACTATGTCGATGCCACCTCCTCTAGCGATCTTCGGGATGAGCTCGTGCACATGTTTGACCGCCGTGACTTCAACACCACCAGTCAACCCGTCGAAGTATGCCTCACCATCACTCTTGAGAATGGCACTTCCACTTTCTCATACACCAAGTGTCTTGGTGACAATGTTGTTCGCCTTGCAGACCATGGTCTCACATTTCCTCCCACTTTCCATATTCAGCACCTTCTTCGTGGCCTCCCGTCCTCTTACAGTGTGCATCGCCTTGCCTACAAGACCACGCTTTCTCCGACCGTCACCATTGCCGACGTCACCAAATGGGTCATCACCACCGAGGCCGACCTCGCTCGACAACCCTCTCCAAGCCTCAACTCCACTCAAGCAAGCGGCCGTGCAGGCCGTGAGCGGGATTCTAGTCAACGCGGTAGCCGCGGAGGACGCAGCAGGAACACACCTAGCCTCGCACACTCTGGCACTCTCCCTCCGTGTTAGTATCTCCTTTCGCATGGCCCCAAATGCGGTACTCGCTGCCTTCAAACCAACCACCCCAATGAAACTCGTTACAGGTCCCTCGATGATGCGTGGTATGATTGAGGCAACACCGGTCTCCTCCTCGCTGGGCTCTCATAATCCCTCGCCCCTCTCTCAGTGACATCCAGACTCACATTGCCTATGTACATGCCAAACTCCATAATGTTAAGCAACTACCTCCCCACCTCCTTCAATAGATTGAGCACATATTTCAACAGCAGGGCCAGCAGCAGTAGCAGGGGTTATCACAGGGGCAGCAGCCTCAGCACGAGTAGATAGCATCTCCACTTTCCTCTTCCATTAACCAGCTTAGTGCCACCACTGCCTCCCCCACGGACTCTCGTTTTAACATATTGTATTCTTCCAATTTCAATAAAAACCACTATTCTGTGTGCTGTGTCTCCCTCCGACCTCCACCCTTCCCTTGAATTTGTCATTGACAGTGGAGAAACCGACTTTGCGCTCAAATATGCCAAACTCCTTCGACCCCTCCCCTCACCCACCGCCATCCTTGGCATTGAATCAGGCTTCAATGTCCCTTGCAACCACACACTCTCCGATGCTCACTCTTCCCCTCGGGCACTATTATTAGCCATCACATTCCCACACTTCGCAACAACCTCATATCACAGCACGACCTCCACCGTGCCGACATCACCACCATCTACCATGGCAAAACCTCCCATTGTGACCTCTCTCTCACCTCCACTGATCATCACCTCTCACGCATTCCCCTTTATACACGCACCAAGCTTTATCGCTTTACATCTTCCACCACCCACTGCCATGCCACCATCCGCATACACGCTTTTCCCCCCACTCTTTCCGTTATACCATCCCCCTCCCCTTCACCTACCATTCTTCCGCATTCCACTCCACCCCCATCTGCCACTCCCGTTCTTCCCTCATCCCCTCCTTCTCACTGTCCTTGTAGTCCACATACCAATCCTAGCACCCTCCTTCACCATTGTCTCAGTCATCCTAACTTTGCCACCCTTTGTACTTCAGTATGCTCCAAAATCCTTCATGGACTCCCCCCTATTAACTGGAGTTGGGAGTTGGCCCCGCCCTCGCTTGGGCGAAGCCGACTTCGGGGTCGGGTGCGCGGGAGGTGCAGCCGACCGTCCGCAGAGGTCGATGCGAACCTGGGCATGCAGGTCGACGAAGTTGGTCGACCTGCGACGGACTGCTGCGACGCTGGCGTCGATGGGAGCCGGCGGCCTACTTCGGCAGGAGAGGTCAACGAAGGGGTCCGTCGACCTGCGCGGGACTATCACAAAGCCGTCGACAATGGGAGTTCGACGGCAGAGGCCGACCTTGGTGGTCGACGAAGGGGTTCGTCGACTAGGCTAGGTACCGACTTCTATTGGGTGGTTGACGAAGGTGTTCGTCGACCTACTGGGGGGCGTCGACTTGGCGAATTCGACGGAATGCGTCGACCTGCGTGGTCGACGCGCAGGTACAGTAGTTGGCGGGCTATGGCCGCGCAAGTCGACGCCGACTTGGCGGTTTCCCCATCGACCAAGTTACATGCTCGGCGAGGTTCTGCGGAGGTGCGCAAACGTCATCGAGCCTGCTGTGGTGAAGTCGAGCGACGTGGGAGGGTCGACGTGGCTCTTCAGGCGCAATCATCGGCACGTGGCCAACTTGGCACCTGCGGGACGGTGCATAATGTGCTCGACCGTCGCTGCGCACCTGCAAAGTGGGTGCGCACCTGCGCTACAATCACCAGCGGTTGCAACACTGGCAGACCGCTCTGCTGCAGCGTTGGCAAGCCGCCTTTGTGCAGCGTTGGCAAGCCGCCGACTTGCTCTGTTGGCAGGCCGGCTTTCTGCAACGCTGGCGCGATGCCTCTACGCAACACTGGCAGACTGCCGACCTTGCTGCGCTGGCGGTCGACCTGTTTGTCTGCTAGGTTTCTTGCTTCTGATGTAGTCGGTTTTGCCATTGCTTTTCCATTCATTCTGTAATCCAAATTTTGCTAGTGAAACTCTTGCCAATCTGCTCTTTGAGACAGCAAGTAGTGAACACGCAAGCAAAGCTACGATCACTCAAGCCACTTGTGTATTCTCTCGTAGTTCAGCTCCCACCGTTGTAGAGTGACTCTCCTCATGGTGCGGTGAGCATGGATAGAACACGCGACCTTCAGATAGTAGCCAACTTTTGCACTACCTAAGTCGTTCGTAGCCAGTGCAGACCATGACGCCTACCCTGGGAGAGCCCGCGGCTGTAGAGGATAGTCTGGAGGCACGGTTAGTAGATGCTAGGAGACGCCACATGGCTGGCGAGTACGGAACGGTCGCTTTGGAGGTGCTCCTCCTTGGCACTCGTCTGCAGTAGGCGCGCAAGCATCCGACTCCTCGTGCTGGAGCGGCCGGGTGCCCGTTTCTCCCCTACCGGCATGTGACGCAGACGACGTCGACCTGGATGTCGACGGTGGTGATCAAGTTGGCAGCGACGAGGGCACAAGTATGACGAGAGGAGTGATCGGGGATGCTGACTTCAAAGTCGGCGGAATGCGGGCGCGAGGGCTGTGGTCGACGGCAGCCGCAGGCAGCTCAACCGGCGACGTCGGTGGACGACGTCGCTCTCCTCAGTGAAGTAGTGGGAGGCTGATGTCGGCGACCCATGTGTCGGTGGGCGGGATCGCTCCGGCGTACGGGTACTCGCCGAGCAAGATCGATGTGCACGTGCTGCTGGAAGGGCGACGGGATCTCATCACATAGGGGGAGTTGATCGAACCCCAGCTGGCGATCGCCGTGCTGAAAGGCTTTGCCCATGGCGTTGTGGAGACGCCACACGAGGCCAGCGGAATTCCGTGCGGCTCACCTGCTGACCTTCATGGTCATCTTACGCTGCTTCTCGCCGATGGTGCAGATCGCTCTCAATCGTCGACATCTCGACGTCGGCCACCAGGCGTGGCGGCTCATCCTGACGATGTACCAGGCCAACGACTACTTGTACATCGGCCACTTGGAGGAGAAGCTGACCCACCTCTGGATGGGAGAGCAGGAGTTGGCGACGGAATACTGCAACCGTGCTCGACGGATCCTGGCCGGCATGTGGATGGTGGGCGTCGACTACTCGACGGCGTCCGACATCACGCACGTCATCAAGGGACTCCCGTCCGTCTACAATTTGATACGCCGGATGATGGCGATGCCGGGCGTGCGTGAGTTGCTCGACAAGGACACGCTGACCTTGCACATCATCAAGGATGAGACGATGCAGGAGGCAGAACGGCCCACGGAGCTCCTTCCGCGGGCGAGCTACGTTGCCCCAACAAAGTAGAGTCGTCAACAGGGGCAGCACGGGAAGCTCGGCAGGGTGGTAGCGGAGGTGGGATTTCGACGAAGGACGTCGACCGGTCGAAGTCGGCTCGGGACAGCAGTCGAAGCGGCGGTGGTCGACGGCGAGAGTGTTGGGTCTGTGGTGACCCCGACCACCTCCCGTTCTCCAAGGTACAGCCCACCCCTCTTGCTGTGGATCATGGGCTCACGGCTCCACCTTCGGACGAGCCATTTGATTCCAGTGGTCCATATCCTGAGCTGGTGGGTTGTCTCATGTACCTGATGACCTGTACTCGCCCAGACCTAGCTTACCCTCTTAGCGTCCTTGCGCGATTTGTTGTGCCTGGGAGACACCGACCTTCCCACTGGTACGCTGCTAAGAGGGTGGCGAAGTATGTGGCGAGTACATCAGGCATCGGACTTGTCCTTGGAGGGAAGCAGCCAATTACACTTACAGGTTTCTCAGACTCGTCATGGGCCGACGACGCAGAGTCGCTGCGGTCTACACAGGTTTACTGCTTCAGCCTTGGGACCGGAGCTGTTTCGTGGAGGTCGACTCGGGCGTCGTCCGTCTCTAGTTCCAGCTGTGAGGTAGAGGTGTACGCTGCGGCCATGGCCGCCCAGAAGCTTCGCTAGCTGTCTTTCCTCCTCACCTACCTTGGTGAGCGGCCTCGCTCTCCCCCAGTATTGTTTGCCGACAACAGGTCTGCTATCCTGTTGTGCGAGGAGCCCCGACTGGTGGGGAAGTCGAAGCACATCCAGCTTCGTTGCTTCCTTCTGCAAGAGTTGCAGCAGCGTGGCCATGCACTCGTGCGACGTGTGGTCTCTGAGGCCAACATGGCTGATATCTTCACCAAGGCGTTGCCGCCTTGTAACCACCAGCGTTTCTGCACCCAGCTAGGCCTTGTGTCTACCGGCCCTCACTTGCTTGCGTAGAGATGCTTTGTCTTGTACTCTTGCATCTCACTATATCTCATATATATCTGCTTGTGTATTGGCCTTGTGGCCCCTTGCTTTCATAGAGATGCTTGTCATGCATGTCTTGTATTCTTGCATCTTCTATATTTGCTATGTCCTTGCATGTGGCCACTTGCTTGTTCTCGGACTGTGTGGTGATCTTGAGATCCACCCCGAGCCTTGTTTTGTTCTTGTGAACTGGTCTTGTGACCGTTGCTTGCTCTTGCTGACTGGTCCTGTGACCCTTGCTCGTAGACTGTGTGTTGTTTTCCACAGGACTACCGTCACCTAGACTATGGGGGTGTGTCAAACTATAATTGTTGTAGTTTGTTAGTTTAGTCTAGGTGTTTTGCATTGCGTTGCATTTGTCCTAGCATTAGGGTTAGGGTTTGCTATATCAACCCTTGTATGCCCTTGATTTCATCATTCATTCACCTGTTGTTACTTTGACAGTCGCCACCGGCATGGACATCAAGTCACTAGGCCACTAGTTCAGCTGGTGGGCGGCGTAGCGGACTGCATGAGGCCATAGGAACTGGGGGGCACTGGCATGGCACATGGAGGTCCGGGCAACCTCCATGACCAGGCTGATGCGTCGCTCAGCTACCCCGTTTTGCTGCGGCGAGTCTGGTAACGTGTATGACTGGATGATCCCCCGAAAGAACGTCTCCAGGTGAGTGGAAGAAAACTCACCACTACGGTCCGAGCGCAGACAGAGCCCACAAAGGCCCTGGGCGCCACCCCTCGCTAGTAGCCACGGCTCGAGGACGGTAGGCACGTCGGCCTTTCATCGCAAGGGTAAAACCGTGGTAAAACCGTAACGGGAGTACTCGTCCACCACAATTAGGAAGTAGTGCTCCTAACGTGGGCCAAGGACTGGGGAGGGGCCCCAGACGTCCAAGTGCAGGGTCTGGAAGGGAGCCATGGTGGGGGGAACGAGGAGGAGTGAGGGGCAGCGCGCTCCCAACCCTCGACACAGGGGGTGCACGGCGGTGCAGGCGAGCGGGGAAGCTGGGCAAGTGACTCTGCGAGACCTGAGATCAGACGGTGACGTACCATCCTACTGAGACGCGGGAAGGACGGGTGACCTAGACGGCGGTGCCAGAGGACCGACGGGTGGGTGAGTGACCGACAGTCGCACGACACAGGGGCTACTTGACCTGACCTGACCCAATGTGGCGGGACCCATTGTGTAGTGAGTAAATACCAGAGCACGGCTCCCTGGGAAAGGTAGCCAGAGGGGCCCCAGTGACACCGTCTGTGCAGGAGGCAACAGGCTCGTCTAAAGGAAAAGTGGTGACTACTCCGAGGTCGTGGAGGTTGTCAACGGGAGTTGTGGTTGGCCCCGTCCTCGCTTGGGTGGAGCCGACCTCGTTGTCGGGTGCACGGGGAGTGCATCCGATCAGCTGCAGTGGGCGACGCCGACTTGGGCGCGTGGGTCGAAGGTGTGGTCGACCTGCACGAGGCCACTACCACGCCGCCGACGCCTGGGAGCCGGCGGCCGACCTGACCCGGTGGTCAACGAGGTGGGGCGCCGACGTCGACCTAGACAAGGGAGCTGAAGGGCGCCGTGCTGTGGAGGGCACCGGGTAGTAGGGCGCCGAGCAGCATGGTGCTGAGCAGCAGGACGCCGACCTGGGTGTCTGAACGGCGTCCTGGGCGTCTGGACGTCGACCTTGTCGCCTGGACACCGACCGAGGCGTCAGGACGCCGATTCTGGGGACGCCGGTCTAGTGTAGCCGGCGACTGACTGAGCTGGACGACCAGGCATGGTTGCCCGGTCGATCGTGTTACCCGGGCGACGTGTGCGATGATCGCCGGGGTGGTTTCTGCGAGACCGACCTTGGAAGTGGTATCCCGAGGTCGACGTGGCTGGTGGGCGCAGACGCTGGCGTGCTCTCGGCCCGCCGTCTGCGCTGTGCACGTGACAAGGCGTGATGCACCAACCAGCCGCGCGCACCTGCGAAGCGGGTGCACCGCTGTCATGCGGGTGCGACGCTGTGCAGCCGACTTGCTGCAGCGTTGGCACACCGTGGACTTGCAACGTTGGCAAGCCGCTTCTCTGCAGCACTGGAGCGGTGCGAGCTTTGAAACGCTGGATCGCGGTCGACCGTGCTGCGCTGGAGGTCGACCAGCATGCTTGCTAGCTCTGATGTAGTCATTCATTGTTGCCAATGTTGTCCTAACCTTTTGTTGTGAACGTTTGCTAGTGAAACTCTTGCCAATTTTCCCCGTGAACTAGCAAGTAGTGAGCGCACAAGGAAAAGACTAAGGAACGAACGCAGAGATCACCCCTAACACCTCGTGCCTTCCCCGTAGAAATTCCCGTTGTTTTTGTTATCTCCGCATGGTGTGGTGAGTGTGGACGGCACCGCGACTTACCTTCAGTCTAGTCGACTTAGTTGCACGTACCAATCGTGTTTGTAGGGCGGCAGCTGTGCGTTAGTCACCATGGTGGGCGCAGGTGACGCAGGTGTAGCAGACACCCTGGAGGCACGGCTGGAGGATGCGAGGAGACGTCACTTGGCTGGCGAGTACGGGGAGATGCTCCCCTTGGCGGTTGTCAAGGCTGGCATCCGCGCCGTGTGGGCTGCGGAGCACCCTCCTCTGCCTGCCTCGACCGTTGGACACTGAAGGCGGCATCGACGTGGGCGTCAACGCCGGTGACCAAGTCGGCAGCAGTGCGGGAGGCACGTCGAGGCAGAGAGGAGTGATTCACGCCGATGAAGTTGACAGCGTTCAGGCACGAGGGCTGCAGTCGTCGGCGGTTGCAAGGTCCTCGCAGGGCGACATCGGAGGACGTCGAAGCAGCGTGACGCCAGCGTCGGCAACCCACATCACGGCAGGTGGGATCGCGCCGACCTACGGCTACTTCAAGTTTACGCCGGACAGAATCGGTGTCAGTCCCCTGCTGGTTGGCCGCCCCGACATCCTCACGTGGAAGGAAGCCATCGAGCCCCATCTGGAGATGGCCGGCTTGACGTGCTTCGCCGAGGGCAACGTGGAGACACCGGCTGCAAGCGACGCCCCGCTGCGTGCGGAGTTCCGCGCCGTGCATCCGCTCACCTTCACGGTCATCTCGCGGTGCTGCTCGCCGGGTGTGCAGATCGCCTTGAAGTCGTGCAGGAGCTACTTGGACGCCGGCCACCAGGCGTGGCAGTTCATAACGTCGACGTACCAAGTCACCGACAACCTGTACATTGGCCAGCTGGAGGACCAGATGACGGACCTGCGGATGGGCGAGTAGGAGACAGCGACCGACTACTGCACCCGGGCTCGGCGACTTCTTGCCACCATGCGGATGGCCAGCGTGCAGTACTCCACGGCGTCTTGTCACAATGCGGGTGGCGTACGGGAGATGGGCGGGGTGCGAGCTGACTGGCGCGTCGGTTGGCGAGCTGGCTGGCGCGTCGGTTGGGCCGCCACCCCTTTCCCCCTACCTTCCCCCCCACCGCGACCGTCGCTGCAATCGCGCAGGGCCGGGACAGGTGGGGAAGCGGTGGCGGGGTGGGGAGCTCACGACCGGAACTGCAGGTGCTGGTTGCGCAGCTGTCGCGGCTGGCATTGGTCGGCAATGATGCAAGGCTGCGACAACCAGCGCGCTGGTCGTCGCGGCCTTTGCCAGCGAGGGTGCGACGAGGAGGCGACACGGGGCAGTGCGTGTGGGCGAACGCGCTGGCGAGCCGCTGACGATTTCGCTGACGATTTCGCTGGCATTCTCGCTGGCGCATGGGCGACGAGCTGAAGGCAATGAAGCGCTCTCGAGACGCACTACAGGTTGCGTAACGGAGCGCGCCATGGCGAGAGGCTAGCGGTGGGCCCATCTAAAGGTCCTAAATCGGACCAAGCTTTGATACCATGTCACAATACTAACGTAGCTAGGAACCGGGGTTTAGCTAGGGCCTAGGCTTAGTAGCCTAGGCCAAGGGAGTGTCGAGTAGTTTGTGCCAAGGAGAATCGAGAATGATTGGTTTCACCTATGGAAAGTGATACAAGATATAGTCGAGAATGAGGCATAAGAGGTGGAACACCACCAACAAGAGGAACAAACACTACAGTAACTAGAGAAAGCAGGATATATAATAAATATAACTTTAACACGTCTTACATCACGCATGTCCTGAAGGGGCTCCCGGGCAGCTACAACCTGATGAAGTGGCTGTCGGTGGTGCCGGGCACGAGGGAGTCGCTAAACGAGGACTCGCTGATCTCGTGCATTCTGAGGGACGAGGCGATGCAGGAGACCGAGAGGTCCACTGTGCTCCTGCCGCAGGCAAACTACATCGCCCCGACGAAGCAAGGAAGTCGATCGGGGCAGCGTGGCAAACATTGCGGCAGTGGTAGCGGAGGTGGGAGGCCGGCCAAGGACGCCGACAAGGGGAAGTCGGCCAAGGAAGGCTGCCGTGGAGAAGGAAGCCGACGCCGCGAATGCTGGCTGTGCGGCGACCCCGACCATCTCTCCTTTGAGTGCCCTGACCGCAGTGATTCCGACGACGACGACGACGCAAAGGGAGGCCACGGGAGGTCGGACAGCCGTCGTCCTTGCCGGGACAGCAAGCCGTGCAAGGAGAAGCAGTCGACCAAGTCGACCTCGGCAAAGGACGCCGACTCCTTCTCTCGCGGCAAGGGGCGAAGCGACAAGGAGGCGTCGTGCTCGCTGGTCGGCATCGTAGAGCCGACCGCCTCGCTGGCGCCGGAGGCCGGCGAGGACTTCCAGGCGGTGGGGGCGGCAGTGCAGGCGAACCCGGCGGTGGTCCTGCTCGACAGCGGCTGCTCGCACCACCTGATGGGGACGAAGGAGGCCTTCGTCGACTTGGAGCAGAGCGGCGACGTCAAGCACGTGCGCAGCTTCAATGGGGCGCTGCAGGACGTTCGCGGTCGAGGCACAGTCGCTCTGCAAGGGGAGGACGGGAAGTAGGTGCTCATCCCCGACGTGCTCTACGTCCCGGGCGTGCAGGCGAACCTGCTGTCAGCCGGTCAAGCTGCAGGATGAGGGCGACGGGATGCTGCTCATCTCGGCAGCGGGGGACGTGCTCGGTCGGGCGACGTATACCGGCCGGATCCTCTTCACCGACCTTCGTCCCTGCTTGGCGAGGACGACGACGACCACGACGGAGGTGGTGGCTCTGCGGGCGATAGTCTCGGCGACGAAGTCGACGCTGGCCAAGTGGCACGCCAGGCTAGCGCATGTCGGCATTGACACCATCACGAGCTCGGCAAAGCACGAGGTCGCCGCCGGCCTTGACATCAAGCCGTCGGCTGGCACCGACTCTCCGTGTGTCTCGTGCATCGGCGGGAAGCTAACGTGGCACACCTTTCCCGACAAGGGTTCAGACGGGAAGGACACCCTGGCCGTCGTGCACATCGACTTGTGCGGGCCGTTCCGGGTGGCTACCAAGGATGGCAGCTTGTACTTCCTGCTGCTGAAGGACCGCAAGACCCGCTACGTGTGGGTGAAGCCGGTCGCCAAGAAGTCGGACGTGTTGCGGGAGTTCGAGAAGTGGCTGGTGGTGGTTGAGCGGCAGGCGAAGAAGTCGGTGCTGATGCTGTGCTCTAACCAGGGAGGGGAGTTCCTCGGGAAGGAGTTCACCGCCTTCGAGGGGATCGTTGACGACTTGACCTACCCCTACACCCCGCAGCAGAATGGCATGGCGGAGGGGGAGATGAGGATGGTGGTGGAGTCGGTGCGGACAATGCTGCTGCACATGGGCGTGCAGCACCATTGGTGGAACCTCGCTCTGCAGCAGGCCGTCTGGGTCCGCAACTGCCTTGAGAGGTCGGCGCTGCCGCTGGGGACAACGCCGTACCAGCTGCTCACCGGGAAGAAACCCGACTTGTCGCTGGCACGCGTGTGGAGCTGCATGGCACATTTCTAGGTTCCCCAGCAGCAGCGTGGTGGGAAGCTGAAGCCGAAGGCCAGGTGGGGCCTTCATCTCGGCGTGTCGGAGGAGAGGAAAGGTTGGGAGCTCCTGGACATCGCCGACAACCGGGTGGTCACCACGTCGGACGTGGTGTTCTATGAAACCAAATCGCTGGAGGTGTGGAAGTCGGTGCATGGGCCGGCGTCGGGGCGGACGCAGGTCAACCCGCCGACGGACACCTCGACGGCGACGCTACCTCTGCTCGCCGAGGTCGGTGAGGTTGCTGATGAGGACGTCGAGGTCGTCCGCCAACGCCCCCCTTCCCCTGCCCCCACTGCCCCTCCTCCTGTGGCTGACTTGCGTGGGCTGACTCCAATGTCGGCCTCTGGCGATTAGGGGAGAAGTGGGGCGTTGCCTGTGGCGCCGGCCAAGAGCATCGCCGTTGGCCGACGTGACGTCCAGCAAGTCGGCATGGGAGTGAAGTCGACGCCGATAGGGGAGCAGCAAGCCGAGGAGGCGCAGCCGACTTTGGTGAAGCCGGCGAAGGAGGCATCGGCAGGGAAGCAGCCGACAGGGGAGCAGGCAGCAGTGAAGCCGATCAAGGAGCCGTCAGCGACCCGGGCAGTCGGCAGGGGAGCCGACGACAGGGGAAAAGTCGGCAGGGACGCCGACCGTGGTGCAGCAGGACGCCAAGGGCAGCGAAGCTGGTGACGATGGAGAGGAGCAGTCGGACGCCGAGGAGTCCACTGACAGTATTGTGGTGGAGGTCCAGCCTGGACCACGGCGTTCGGGCCAAGTCCGGAGGCCGCCGGACTTCCTGTCCTACCATGCGTGCCTGCCGCCGGCCGCCTACACCACGGCGTACGACGACCTCGACGACGACATGCTGCACGACGACGCCGAGGAGGACGCCGATCTACCAGAGCTCGACCCCAACATGCACGCCAACCCCGAGCACCGTTGGGACATCACAACGATGACGGTGAAGGAGGCGCTGGCGAGCTGGAAGGGCAAGGCGGTGAAGGCCGCCATGGACGAGGAGATCCGCAGCCTCATCGGCATGGGCACCTGGGAGCTGGTCGAACGCCCGCGCGGGGTGAACATCATGAAGAACCGGTGGGTGCTGATGACCAAGTACCACATCGACAACACAGTCGCCCGGGAGAAGGCGAGGCTGGTCGTGAAGGGCTTCACGCAGATTTACGGTGCCGACTACGATAAGACGTACGCGCCGGTGAGCAGCTATGTCACGCTAAGGATCTTCCTCAGCATCGTCGCCGTCCTCGACTTGCACCTGATGCAGCTCGACATGAAGAACGCCTTCCTCCAGAGCAACCAGGACCGGGTGCTGTACATGTACTAGCCGGACTACTACAACGACGGGACCGGCCGGGTGTGCAAGCTGTTGAAGAGCCTGTATGGGCTGAAGCAATCGCCGCTATTGTGGTACAAGGCGCTTGACGACGTGCTGATCGGCGCTGGCTGGAAGAAGAGCCAGGTCGACCAGGCACTCTACTTCAAGGTCGGCAGTGATGGGGTGGCCTACTGGGTGCTGGTCTACGTCGACGACCTGCTCGCCGCCAGCAGCAGCACCGCGATGCTGAAGGAGCTGAAGGAGCTGCTGGAGGCCGCCTTCAAGCTGCGCGAGATCTCGCCGGTGGAGAAGTAACTCGGGCAAGAGATCGTGCGCAACAGGTCGGCGAGGCAGCTGTGGCTGCACCAGCAGGTGTACGCCGACAAGCAGTGCAGGTGGTTCATCGAGGAGGTGCAGACCGGGCGCACCCCGAAGACGCCGGTGTCCGTCGACGCCTACGTCGAGCTGACGTTCGACGACGAGGAGGCCCAGGAGCGCCAGGAGGAGGAGTACCGGCAGAAGGTCGGCTCGCTGCAGATCGCGGCGACGACAACGAGGCCGGTCATCGCCTTTGCCTGCAGCACGCTGGGGAGCGGCCTCACGGAGAGGAGCGACCAGCACTGGCGCGAGGTCGACCGCTGCCTCGCCTACCTCGCCAACGCCCGCGACACCGCCCTGGAGTTCGGCGGTGGATCAGAGTCGCTGAAGCTGGTTGGCTACGTGGACGATAAGCAGAACCGTACAAGCACAGGCGGCTACGTGTTCGTCTACGGAGGGGCCACGCGTCTCCTGGTCGAGCCAGCGCATCAAGTGCGCGACGTTATCGTCGACCGAGTCAGAGTACGTGGCGGCCACGGAAGCCGGCAAGGAGGGACGCCGCCTTCGCTTCCTCCTTGCAGAGTTCCGGCAGCTGGACGCCGGGACGCCGACCGTCCTTCGTGTGGACAACAAGTCGGCTATCACGGTCGCCGAGGGCATGGGGTTGACGTGCAACCTCAAGCACATGGAGCAACGCTATGCATGGTTGCAGCACATGGTGAAGCGCGGGAAGTTTTTGCTGAAGTACATACCGACCACCGAGCAGCCGGCCGACTTCCTGACGAAGGCGCTGCACTATCCGGCCTTCAACCGGTGCTCCGTCGCAATCGGCCAAGTGCGCCTGGCCGACGTGAGCGATGGTGACGATGACGTGCAGCAGTAGGTGCCCTGCCCTCTTGCATGGCTGGTGCGGTGACCGGCGTGCTGTGTGTTGTGTGCATGCCGACGGGTTCTCTTAGTGGTGCTGCCGTGTGGGCTGGGGGCCTAAGCGTGAACGCGGCAAGGGAGTGTCAACGGGAGCTGTGGCTGGCCCCGTCCTTGCGTGGGTGGAGCCGACCTCGTTGTCGGCTGCAGTGGGCGACGCCGACTTGGGCGCGTGGGTCGGAGGTGTGGTCGACCTGCACGAGGCCACTGCCATGCCGCTGACGACTGGGAGCCGGCGGCCGACCTGACCCGGTGGTCAACGAGGTGGGGCGCCGACGTCGACCTGGACAAGGGAGCTGAAGGGTGCCATTCTGTGGAGGGCGCCGGGTAGCAGGGCGCCGAGCAGCAGGGTGCTAAGCAGCATGACGCTTACCTGGGTGTGTGGACGGCGTCCTGGGCGTCTGGACGTCAACCTTGGCGCCTGGACACCGACCGAGGCGTTAGGACGCCGACTTGGGCGTTAGGACGCCGATTCTGGGGACGCCGGTCTAGTGTAGCTGGAGGCCGACTGAGCTGGATGACTAGGCATGGTTGCGCGGTGGACTGTGTTACCCGGGCGACGTGTGCGATGGTCGTCGGGGTGGTTTCTGCGAGGCCGACCTCGGAAGTGGTATCCCGAGGTCGACGTGGCTGGTAGGTGCAGTCGCTGGCATGTTCTCGGCCCGGCGTCTGCGCTGTGCACCTTACAAGGCGTGATGCACCAACCAGCCGCGTGCACCTGCGAAACGGGTGCACCGCTGTCATGCGGAACGCTGTGCAGCCGACCTGCTGCAGCGTTGGCACACCGTGGACTTGCAACGTTGGCAAGCCGCTTCTCTGCAGCGCTGGAGCGGTGCGAGCTTTGCAACGCTGGATCGCGGTCGACCGTGCTGCGCTGGAGGTCTACCAGCATGATTGTTAGCTCTGATGTAGTCATTGTTGCCAATGTTGTCCTAAACTTTTGTTGTGAACGTTTGCTAGTGAAACTCTTGCCAATTTTCCCCGTGAACTAGCAAGTATTGAGCGCACAAGGAAAAGACTAAGGAACGAACGCAGAGATCACCCCTAACACCTCGTGCCTTCCCCGTAGAAGCTCCCGTTGTTTTAGTTATCTCCGTAGAGGTGGCTAACACCCACCAAGTTCCTGGAGAACGAGGGGGTGTAGTAACCTGTGAGAAAACCAGGGGGAGAGTGGTGGTGCTGTGGGCAACTACAGGTTTCACGGAGGGTTCAGCCAAGGCGACAGTGACTGGAGTGTGCAGTGGCGTGAGGTCGGTGTCGCGAAAGAAACAGATGGACGCTTCATAGTCTAGGGTGAAGGAAAGCTGTGCAGTCTTTGAGGTCGCACCCGAGCCAGCGACAAAAGCTGGAACTAGACTAGTGGTAACTGCAGCTCCCACACAAAGACCCTCAGAGGTGCCTGGACTGGAAACTACACACGTACCAAGACTGGAAACACAGATCTCTACTCGTGCAGCCGGGAAAGGTCCTATACCAGGTAGGTGAGACTCAACTGGTGCAGCAGTACGCTGGCGAAGACGCGAAGGCCAGTGCGGTGTAATAGCGTAAGGACCGAAACGCTCACGGTGGAGGTCGTCGAGGCGACGGTAGCGGCGGGACGCAGAATGATCAGGACTCTAGCAGGTAGTCCTAGCACCAGGGCCAGTCAGGACCCAGTACCCGCAGGGGTCGACGTCGCGCCCACTGCTAGCTGAGCCACTACTGGGGGCGCCACACAATGGACTCGCAGGTCCCCACTGCCGGGAGTGCTGCGGCTGGCCCTTCTGCTGTAGAAACCTAGTACACGCCATGAGAGGAGCTAGAAACGGGGGGGGGGGGGGGGGGGGGGGGGGGGGGGGGGGGGGGGGGGGGGGGGGGGGGGGGGGGGGGGGGGGGGGGGGGGGGGGGGGGGGGGGGGGGGGG